>JAOEGL010000010.1:12951047-13523690 GCA_034509955.1 Urosaurus nigricauda
ATGGGTCCCAGAGAGGAGCATTGGGGGGATATGGGGCCCATAGAGGAGCATTGGAGGGATATTGGCCCCAGAGAGGAGCATTGGGGGGATATGGGCCCCAGAGAGGAGCATTGGGGGGATATGGGCCCCCAAAAAGGAGCATTGGGGGGATATGGGCCCCAAAAAGGAGCATTGGGGGGATATGGGCCCCAAAAAGGAGCATTGGGGGGATATGGGCCCCAAAAAGGAGCATTGGGGGGATATGGGCCCCAGAGAGGAGCATTGGGGGGGATATGGGCCCCAGAGAGGAGCATTGGGGGGATATGGGTCCCAGAGAGGAGCATTGGGGGGGATATGGGGTCCCAGAGAGGAGCATTGGGGGGATATGGGTCCCAGAGAGGAGCATTGGGGGGATATGGGTCCCAGAGAGGAGCATTGGGGGGATATGGGCCCCAGAGAGGAGCATTGGGGGGATATGGGCCCCAGAGAGGAGCATTGGGGGGATATGGGCCCCATAAAGGAGCATTGGGGGGATATGGGCCCCAGAGAGGAGCATTGGGGGGGATACGGGCCCCAGAGAGGAGCATTGGGGGGATACTGGGCCCCAGAGAGGAGCATTGGGGGATATGGGCCCCAGAGAGGAGCATTGGGGGGATATGGGCCCCCAGAGAGGAGCATTGGGGGGATATGGGCCCCAGAGAGGAGCATTGGGGGGATATGGGGCCCCAGAGAGGAGCATTGGGGGGATATGGGTCCCAGAGAGGAGCATTGGGGGGATATGGGTCCCAGAGAGGAGCATTGGGGGGATATGGGTCCCAGAGAGGAGCATTGGGGGGATATGGGTCCCAGAGAGGAGCATTGGGGGGATATGGGCCCAGAGAGGAGCATTGGGGGGATATGGGCCCCAGAGAGGAGCATTGGGGGGATATGGGCCCCATAAAGGAGCATTGGGGGGATATGGGCCCCAAGAGGAGCATTGGGGGGATATGGGCCCCAGAGAGGAGCATTGGGGGGATATGGGCCCCAGAGAGGAGCATTGGGGGGATATGGGCCCCAGAGAGGAGCATTGGGGGGATATGGGCCCCAGAGAGGAGCATTGGGGGGATATGGGCCCCAGAGAGGAGCATTGGGGGGATATGGGCCCCAGAGAGGAGCATTGGGGGGGATATGGGCCCCAGAGAGGAGCATTGGGGGGATATGGGCCCCAGAGAGGAGCATTGGGGGGATATGGGCCCCAGAGAGGAGCATTGGGGGGATATGGGCCCCAGAGAGGAGCATTGGGGGGATATGGGCCCCAGAGAGGAGCATTGGGGGGATATGGGCCCCAGAGAGGAGCATTGGGGGGGATATGGGTCCCCAGAGAGGAGCATTGGGGGGATATGGGTCCCCAGAGAGGAGCATTGGGGGGGATATGGGTCCCAGAGAGGAGCATTGGGGGGATATGGGCCCAGAGAGGAGCATTGGGGGGATATGGGCCCCAGAGAGGAGCATTGGGGGGATATGGGCCCCAGAGAGGAGCATTGGGGGGATATGGGCCCCAGAGAGGAGCATTGGGGGGATATGGGCCCCAGAGAGGAGCATTGGGGGGATATGGGGCCCCAGAGAGGCAGCATTGGGGGGATATGGGCCCCAGAGGAGGGAGCATTGGGGGGATATGGGCCCCAGAGAGAGCATTGGGGGGATATGGGCCCCAGAGAGGAGCATTGGGGGGGATATGGGCCCCAGAGAGGGAGCATTGGGGGGGATATGGGCCCAGAGAGGAGCATTGGGGGGGATATGGGCCCCAGAGAGGAGCATTGGGGGGGATATGGGCCCCAGAGAGGAGCATTGGGGGGGATATGGGCCCCAGAGAGGAGCATTGGGGGGGATATGGGCCCCAGAGAGGAGCATTGGGGGGGATATGGGCCCCAGAGAGGAGCATTGGGGGGGATATGGGCGCCCCAGAGAGGAGCATTGGGGGGTGATATGGGCCCCAGAGAGGAGCATTGGGGGGGGCATATGGGCCCCACAGAGGAGCATTGGGGGGGATATGGGCCCCAGAGAGGAGCATTGGGGGGGATATGGGCCCCACAGAGGAGCATTGGGGGGGATATGGGCCCCAGAGAGGAGCATTGGGGGGGATATGGGCCCCAGAGAGGAGCATTGGGGGGGATATGGGCCCCAGAGAGGAGCATTGGGGGGGATATGGGCCCCAGAGAGGAGCATTGGGGGGGGGATATGGGCCCCAGAGAGGAGCATTGGGGGGGATACGGGCCCCAGAGAGGAGCATTGGGGGGGGGGATATGGGCCCCAGGAGGAGCATTGGGGGGGGGATACGGGCCCCAGAGAGGAGCATTGGGGGGGGGGATACGGGCCCCAGAGAGGAGCATTGGGGGGGGGATACGGGGCCCCAGAGAGGAGCATTGGGGGGGGGGATACGGGCCCCAGAGAGGAGCCATTGGGGGGGGGGATACGGGCCCCAGAGAGGAGCATTGGGGGGGGGGATACGGGCCCCAGAGAGGAGCATTGGGGGGGGGATACGGGCCCCAGAGAGGAGCATTGGGGGGGGGGATACGGGGGCCCCAGAGAGGAGCATTGGGGGGGGGATACGGGCCCCAGAGAGGAGCATTGGGGGGGGGATACGGGCCCCAGAGAGGAGCATTGGGGGGGGGGATACGGGCCCCAGAGAGGAGCATTGGGGGGGGGGATACGGGCCCCAGAGAGGAGCATTGGGGGGGGGATACGGGCCCCCAGAGAGGAGCATTGGGGGGGGGATACGGGCCCCAGAGAGGAGCATTGGGGGGGGGGATACGGGCCCCAGAGAGGAGCATTGGGGGGGGGGGGATACGGGCCCCAGAGGAGCATTGGGGGGGGGGCGGATACGGGCCCCAGAGAGGAGCATTGGGGGGGGGATACGGGCCCCACAGAGGAGCATTGGGGGAGGGATACGGGCCCCCAGAGAGGAGCATTGGGGGAGGGATACGGGCCCCACAGAGGAGCATTGGGGGGGGGATACGGGCCCCACAGAGGAGCATTGGGGGGGGGGATACGGGCCCCACAGAGGAGCATTGGGGGAGGGATACGGGCCCCACAGAGGAGCATTGGGGGAGGGATACGGGCCCCAGAGAGAGGAGCATTGGGGGAGGGATACGGGCCCCAGAGAGAGGAGCATTGGGGGAGGGATACGGGCCCCAGAGAGAGGAGCATTGGGGGGAGGGGGATACGGGCCCCAGAGAGAGGAGCATTGGGGAGGGATACGGGCCCCAGAGAGAGGAGCATTGGGGAGGGATACGGGCCCCAGAGAGAGGAGCATTGGGGGAGGGATACGGGCCCCAGAGAGAGGAGCATTGGGGGGAGGGAGACGGGGCCCCAGAGAGAGGAGCATTGGGGGAGGGAGACGGGCCCCAGAGAGAGGAGCATTTGGGGGAGGGAGACGGGCCCCAGAGAGAGGAGCATTGGGGGGAGGAGACGGGCCCCAGAGAGAGGAGCATTGGGGGAGGGAGACGGGCCCCAGAGAGAGGAGCATTGGGGGCGAGGGAGACGGGCCCCAGAGAGAGGAGCATTGGGGGAGGGAGACGGGCCCCAGAGAGAGGAGCATTGGGGGGAGGGAGACGGGCCCCAGAGAGCAGGAGCATTGGGGGAGGGAGACGGGCCCCAGAGAGAGGAGCATTGGGGGAGGGAGACGGGCCCCAGAGAGAGGAGCATTGGGGGAGGGAGACGGGCCCCAGAGAGAGGAGCATTGGGGGAGGGAGACGGGCCCCAGGAGAGGAGCATTGGGGGAGGGAGACGGGCCCCCAGAGAGAGGAGCATTGGGGGAGGGAGACGGGCCCCAGAGAGAGGAGCATTGGGGGAGGGAGACGGGCCCCAGAGAGAGGAGCATTGGGGGAGGGAGACGGGCCCCAGAGAGAGGAGCATTGGGGGAGGGAGACGGGGCCCCAGAGAGAGGGAGCATTGGGGGAGGGAGACGGGCCCCCAGAGAGAGGAGCATTGGGGGAGGGAGACGGGCCCCCAGAGAGAGGAGCATTGGGGGGAGGGAGACGGGCCCCAGAGAGAGGAGCATTGGGGGAGGGAGACGGGCCCCAGAGAGAGGAGCATTGGGGGAGGGAGACGGGCCCCAGAGAGAGGAGCATTGGGGGAGGGAGACGGGCCCCAGAGAGAGGAGCATTGGGGGAGGGAGACGGGCCCCAGAGAGAGGAGCATTGGGGGGAGGGAGACGGGCCCCAGAGAGAGGAGCATTGGGGGAGGGAGACGGGCCCCAGAGAGAGGAGCATTGGGGGGGGGAGACGGGCCCCAGAGAGAGGAGCATTGGGGGGGGGGAGATGCGGGCCCCAGAGAGGAGCATTGGGGGGGGGGGGAGATGGGCCCCAGAGAGGAGCATTGGGGGGGGGGGAGATGGGCCCCAGAGAGGGAGCATTGGGGGGGGGAGATGGGCCCCAGAGAGGAGCATTGGGGGGGGGGGAGATGGGCCCCAGAGAGGAGCATTGGGGGGGGGGAGATGGGCCCCAGAGAGGAGCATTGGGGGGGGGAGATGGGCCCCAGGAGAGGAGCATTGGGGGGGGGAGATGGGCCCCAAGAGGAGCATTGGGGGGGGGGGAGATGGGCCCCAGAGAGGAGCATTGGGGGGGGGGGGAGATGGGCCCCAGAGAGGAGCATTGGGGGGGGGGGGAGATGGGCCCCAGAGAGGAGCATTGGGGGGGGGGAGATGGGCCCCAGAGAGGAGCATTGGGGGAGGGAGATGGGCCCCAGAGAGGAGCATTGGGGGAGGGGAGATGGGCCCCAGAGAGGAGCATTGGGGGAGGGGGAGATGGGCCCCAGAGAGGAGCATTGGGGGGGGGGAGATGGGCCCCAGAGAGGAGCATTGGGGGGGGGGGGGGAGATGGGCCCCAGAGAGGAGCATTGGGGGGGGGGAGATGGGCCCCAGAGAGGAGCATTGGGGGGGGGGGGGAGATGGGCCCCAGAGAGGAGCATTGGGGGGGGGGGAGATGGGCCCCAGAGAGGAGCATTGGGGGGGGGGGGAGATGGGGCCCCAGAGAGGAGCATTGGGGGGGGGAGGGATACGGGCCCCAGAGAGGAGCATTGGGGGGGGGAGGGATACGGGCCCCCAGAGAGGAGCATTGGGGGGGAGGGATACGGGCCCCAGAGAGGAGCATTGGGGAGGGATACGGGCCCCAGAGAGGAGCATTGGGGGAGGGATACGGGCCCCAGAGAGGAGCATTGGGGGAGGGATACGGGCCCCAGAGAGGAGCATTGGGGGAGGGATACGGGCCCCAGAGAGGAGCATTGGGGGGGGGAGATGGGCCCCAGAGAGGAGCATTGGGGGGGGGGAGATGGGCCCCAGAGAGGAGCATTGGGGGGGGGGGAGATGGGCCCCAGAGAGGAGCATTGGGGGGGGGGGAGATGGGCCCCAGAGAGGAGCATTGGGGGGGGGGGGAGATGGCCCCAGAGAGGAGCATTGGGGGGGGGGGGAGATGGGCCCCAGAGAGGAGCATTGGGGGGGGGGGAGATGGGCCCCAGAGAGGAGCATTGGGGGGGGGGAGATGGGGCCCCAGAGAGGAGCATTGGGGGGGGGGGGAGATGGGCCCCAGGAGAGGAGCATTGGGGGGGGGAGATGGGCCCCAGAGAGGAGCATTGGGGGGGGGGAGATGGGCCCCAGAGAGGAGCATTGGGGGGGGGGAGATGGGCCCCAGAGAGGAGCATTGGGGGGGGGGAGATGGGCCCCCAGAGAGGAGCATTGGGGGGGGGGAGATGGGCCCCAGAGAGGAGCATTGGGGGGGGGGGAGATGGGCCCCAGAGAGGAGCATTGGGGGGGGGGGAGATGGGCCCCAGAGAGGGAGCATTGGGGGGGGGGAGATGGGGCCCCAGAGAGGAGCATTGGGGGGGGGGGGAGATGGGCCCCAGAGAGGAGCATTGGGGGGGGGGGAGATGGGCCCCAGAGAGGAGCATTGGGGGGGGGGGAGATGGGCCCCAGAGAGGAGCATTGGGGGGGGGGAGATGGGGCCCCAGAGAGGAGCATTGGGGGGGGGGAGATGGGCCCCCAGAGAGGAGCATTGGGGGGGGGAGATGGGCCCCAGAGAGGAGCATTGGGGGGGGAGATGGGCCCCAGAGAGGAGCATTGGGGGGGGGAGATGGGCCCCAGAGAGGAGCATTGGGGGGGGAGATGGGCCCCCTAGGGAAATATAGGAGAATACTTGGTCATAATAAGAAATAATTGGAGAAGATTGACCCATAGGGAACATTGAGGGCATACTTTCCCCATAGGGAAATATAGGAGAGGATTGGCCCCTAGGGAATAATAGAACACTCACCCATATAAAGTCATTGGGGAATACTTTTCCTCGTAGGAGAAGGTTGGCCCATAGGGGAGCATTGGGCAATATTTTCCCCATAGAGAATCATTGAGGTATATTTTCCCATAGAGAATTATTGGGGAGTGCTTGCCCCATAGGGAGACATGGAAAGCGCAATCTCCCAGATACTCTATGGGCAAGCAATCCCAGTGTTACCCTATGGGCAAGTGATCCTCATGACTTTCTATGGACAAGTGTTTCTCCATGTTTCCCTATGGCCCAGTATTCCCCCAGTGTATTGTATAGTATTCCTATAGTATTCCTCTATGGAGAAGTCTTCTAAGGCAAGCATTCTCCAATGCTTCTCTATGGGCAATTCTACCCTTGTTATTCCCTATGGGGCAAATACGGTTTCACTATGGGGCAAGTACTGTGCTTTGTTTTAGTAAATCCAGCTGGAATTGAAGGTTCCCCCCCCCCCCCATATTTGTGGTGCTTCTGAGGAAATCTGGCCAGAAAGAGGCTTTTTTGAGGCTGAGAGAGTGTGACCTTTGCTTGTGGCCACCCTAAAGGCCAACCTCTGAGGAACTCTGGTCTTCCAAGCATCCTGACTCCCAAGTTTTTCCTTTTTCCTTTCATTTCTTATTATGTACACAGCTCTTGGTGCCTTTGAAACTCACTGAAAGCAAGAAGTTGGCAGCATAAGCTTCCCTAGACTTGGGCCTCCTTCCTCCGATGCCTTTGGTCCGCCAAACGCATCTGAGGAAGTAGGCTTGTGTCCCAGAATTCCATAGCATTGAGGCACACCCATTGAAGCGGGGTCAACCTGGGTTATTTCTTCAGCCTTTAAGAAAGTAGCCAGGAAGCCATAATAATGAACTGTCAGTGGATACATTGCACAAACAACTTGGAAGTGATTTGAGGGGGAAAAAGTAACCAACCTGAAGCTAAATAAGTTACTTTTTAATTTTGGAACTAGAAAACACTGTCAGGGCAGAGTTGCTTGTGTTCTCGCAACAATTGAGCCTTGCTATTCTTCATATAGGAAACAATCCTCACCATATGAGGCCTTAAGTAACATTAATCGATACACATTGTAAAACCAAAAGGAGACATAAGGAAATGGCTTGCTGTAGGCATGCCATATGGAAAGGAAAAATTATTATTATATTCAAAAGCATCTGAGGAAAGAGACTAAGTTTACAAAAGCTCATGCTGCCAACTTCTTTCTTTCAGTGAGTCCCAAGGTGCTGCAAGATCTAGTTATAGTTGCCTTATTGATTTCAATAGTTTTAACTGTATTTATTATAGTCTGATGTATTATAATTTGTGGATTTATTTTAGGAAGAGGGGGACAGTGGGATTATTTTATTTCATAGCTGGTTTTACCGATGTAAGTTACCTCAGTCTTATTGGAGATGTGGGATAGAAATAAATATTATTACTATTATTATTATTACTACAAAAATGATGGATGTATTTGAGCAGTGCCCAGGTTTATGGCATGTAGTCGGGCAATGCTATTTCTGCTCCAAAACACACTGCAGAAATAATCCAGTCTGAGACCGCTTTAACTGCCCTGGCTCAATGCAAGGTAATTCTGGGAATTGTAGTTTTGTGAGATATTGAGCCTTCTCTGTCAGAGAGAGCTCTGATGCCACAATAAACTAAAATGCCCAGGATCCTCTAGTACTGAACCGGGGCAGTTAAAGCGGTCTCAAACTGGATTGTGTGTTTTGGACCTCTTGTCTCTGGACACAAGATGTTGCAACCGTTCCTCTAAAGAGGCCTAATGTGTTTGCAGATTACCCCAATAAGAAAAGAAAGAGGAGCAGATGGAACCAGGACACCATGGATCAGAAGACGGTCATCCCAGGAATGCCCACCGTCATCCCTCCTGGCCTTACGCGGGAACAAGAGAGGGCCTATATAGGTAAATCCTTGTTCCGTTCTTCCACGCGTTCCTGTCAGCCCTGACCCACAAACTGTTTTTTGGCTGTTTTGTGTTCAAGGCCTTTTCAGTGTTTGCTTTCAAAGGCCTGGTGGGTTATCGTGGCCTTGTTTTCAGTATGGAAATATATAATCTGGATCGTGCTCCTATCCCAGCTCCCTGCCCTGTTTGTCTGAACCAGTGTCCTCCACATTTAGAAGCTAAAGTAGTCCTAAGAACTTGCTGACATTTATTTAATTGGCCATGGAAACTCATCTTCAGGATTTCTTATTAGCGTCACAGACCTCTTGGTAGCGGACAGCACTTAAAAGAGTCCCTTTTCAAGCTGCATTGTTTGGAAGCAAGCACCTCTTTCACCGTAGGGGTATTTCACAGTGGCATATTACAATCTAACCATGGTTCCCTTCTCATCTTTATGACGTTGCTAATGCTCATTATTCAAAAGTTAAAATTTGAGCCTCCAAGCTGGTGAAGATGGTTGGCGCAGGTTTATAGAAGGGGGAAAGTTTCCTAACCTCTGTTTTTTCAAAATTTAATTTGATGATTATTATCATTATTTTTTTACATCACGAAGTACTTGAGGTTGCGTTAACGTTAGGCTCTGCAGTCAATGTACACCGTTTGCTGGGAAAGGGATACTGCTTGGTTCTGTCAGAATTAACGGTATTGAAACTGTTAACTGGGGAAAAAAACAGGGAAAGTGGAAGATGTTACTGTTTTGTATATGAGAATGATAACGAAGTGAAGTGCGTGTTTCTTTATCTGTGAATGTCGATCACTGTTCAAATTCAGACTCTTCTAGGATACTCTTGTTTCATTGCCATTTGCAAAAGTTACCTTAACAAGGCCATTGCAGCCTGTTCCATCAGGAGAAGACAATGACTCCTTTCTTGTGCATAAATCACTGAGAATTTTGATCCGTAACACTCCGCTATCCATAGTAACACTGAGAGCAACTTTGCTTCTTGAAAGGCTGGTGCTGGATTGCTTTCAAAAACAGGGCAGAATAGCCTGCCTCTGAGTGAGGCAAAGTATCTGTACGGGTAAAGCGGGAACAGTTCCTAACGCTAAGCCATTGGATTTCGGTATGTGAAAAAATAATAATCCTGATTTTATTACCTGTTGAGCAGCTCTTTCAGACCCATGTGGCTTGAAGGAGCTCCTTTGAAACGGATAGAAAGGTCAGAATTCTCAGTCTGTGTGCAAAGATACGAGTGCTTCGCCCGCTTAACTAACTGGAGTTGCAACCCGCAGCTTAACCGGATAAATCAGGGGAGGATAGTGCTGTGACCTACAATGAACCAAAGGACTCTGTGGCAAAGGTACACGTACATCTGTAGTAAGTGGGATTTGTGAGAGAGAGAGAGAGAGGACTATCAAATACGTGGGGAAATCATAATGAACTTCTTCAGGGATGAGCTGCCCGCAAACCAACAGACGACTGGTCAGAAACATTTCAAAATGTATTTTGCAATACAAAATGTATCTGTAATCAAAAGCATTACAAAGAAGTAGGTGGAGATCTGACAAATTGACATTTTTCCAGTTTGCTGGTAGAAGGAAGAATAAAATCCGTAATAAAATACACATGTTACTGTGGGTTTTATTCTGTGTTTTATTGTTGTTAAAGAATATAACCCACAATAATGAACGTCATCCACAATAAAATGTCTATTTTGAGAGCCAGGTTTTGAAACGGAGCCCAGGAGTTTGGCATACTGTAGATGTCTGAACATGATACTGTGACTGTGTCATCATCACAATAGCCTTTTGGTCAAGTAGAAGCAATACTGGTTTTTTACATTTCTTTGTGTGTGTGTGAAAGCTCAGTGAAATGGAGGGAGCTTCTGTCCTTCTCCTGCACAAAGGAAGTCATTTCTGTTTGCTGTAGGTTGGATCAAGCAGAGCTATGGGCAGTCTCTTGTTAAGAGACCTTTCCCCCATGTTCTCTCCCTGTTATGGGGGAAAAAGTGTGGTGGACTTGCAGGCGCATGGTATTCTCCCAAGTGAATGGATTTATCAAGACCTGCCACACATATATATTTATGATGAATCTCTCATGAATATAGATGTAGGTGTACCTTTGCTGCATAGTGGTTTGGGTTGCAACCCGCAAGCCATATTTGTGGCCTGCCAGATGTCAGTAGGTCTGAAACAAAAGCCGCCTCGGGGCAAAGGGCTTAAGGCCTGTATCCCGAACCAGCTTTTGTTCTGTGCCTGATGCTCTCCACTAGCTGAGCAGATACAGATTGCCTTGGGACTCATCCCTTGGGTGAAGCAGAGTCAAAATGCTATGTCTGGGGTCTTTTTTAAAAAGCCAATTGCTAATGCTTGACATCTGTTCTGCATTTGAGGATACTGGGCATGTGTGCAGAATTGGGGAAAGCACATAACAGTTTTGCATAATAATATGTTTTAATGTTCAGTGTTTGTCATTTAGCAGAGGATCACACTATATATGTAGAAATATGCTCTGTAAGCCATAGTCTTAAGAATATTGACTCCTGCTAAACTGGTATGAAATATTTTTTAAAAGGCCCAATCTCTAAGTGGCTTGTACAGTCATAACAAACAAGATTGTCCTCATATTTCAAAGAAATCCAAATCGGTGATGTCCTCTATTCCTGTCCTTGTCCACTACCAGTTATAGCAAGTCATAATGGTTATCTTTCAGTGGCTCAAAATTCAGAAAGATGAGGTGTCCCCCCCCCCCCAACTCTCATATGAATGCTTTGCTTCCTGATGAATAATTATTTGCTAGAAATAAGGATTTTCTGTTGAAGGTATTTGACTGACATGACATTGTAGGATCTCCTGATGTTTTATGTTGACGTGTTTCAGTCGTCCCTTACAAATTCTCCAGTTCTTCATGCTTTTGATGTTGAGATTTGAGATGTTTTTTGGTAACATTGTCTTTTTTTCCATCCTTTTTTCTTTCCTAACCTGGTTTCTTCCAGTGCAACTGCAGATAGAAGACCTGACTCGCAAACTGCGCACAGGAGACCTGGGCATCCCCCCTAACCCTGAGGACAGGTTGGGAAAACAGTTTTAACCAGCTGACAGTAACACTTTTTACCTTTTTTCAATACAATTTTTTTGGTGGCATCGTAATGTCAGTTCAATGAGGTTCCTTCCTTATGAAATGTCTTCAGTGATCTGATGTGACAGAGGATAGTAGCTGAGGTCTTATTGTTAGGGAAGTATGAAAGGTACTGGGTTCCATCCTCGGAGTGGGATTTTCAAGCCTGCCTAGGCTATAATTTTTAACTTGATTTAAAAGGGGGGGGGGGGGAAATGGTTACCAAACTAATTTTAACATGTGCAAGTGCTGGTCTTGGGCGCAAGTGTCCAGAGGTCTTTCTCACAGGTTCACACTGAAGAGTCCTCAGCACAAGTCGCTGAGTCTGAGCAACCTTTTTTTCTCTGACCGCTGATTTTGCAATACTTTTCCAAATGGTGGCTGATCGTGGTTTTTTAAAACCAGACGGGTACTAACCAGTTTCTTTGGGAGCAGCTCTGACACAGCGGTGGCCAAATATCTTGGGGGGAGTTGGGGCCCAAAGCTCCACTGCACTAGAAAGTGTGCAGAATTGGACACTTGTGGTTTTGTTGGGCTTCAGTGTCATCCAACAAAATAACGTGTGTGTGGTTTTTTTTTAATTGGCTTGTAAACATAAATTTCTTTATAGCAAGGTGTTGTTGTGTTAGAGCATGTCACACAACTTGAAAAACTAGTTTTTGCCCTTCACTGTAAAATCCCCTCTTTCCCTTCAATTCAAGCCTCTTGAAATCACAATTCTAGGCAGTAAATCAATATTGGTGACACTGCCTTTAGTTTTGGAAGACTTGCAAGAAGCCACAACTTTGAGGCATGGCATTGCCTGTTTCAGTCCACAAAGAACAGCTTTTTTGATTTGTTCTCTTAACCATAACATTGAGGTTTTAGGATAAACTTGATAGGGGAACTTGTACTTTATGATGATAGATTTACATGCTATTTGTGATTGATAAAAGCAAAATGATGCGGGCGGGGGACTTAACAGGTGAATGGGATGGTTTATGCAGTACAAGGGGTTGCAACTACTGTCTTGTCTTGTATCTACAAAATGCATATTTGTACAGCCCTTTCATGGAATGAGACCATACTGGTTAAAAGACCTGATAATGATTAATACATACAGTAGAAATCAGTTCTCTCACCTAACTTTCAAAAGGACAACTTCAGCTGCGGAAGGCATGAAATGGTTAGGTACAATTCAGCTTGAAACTCTTTTCTGAAGGTTTTAATCTTGGAACCAATCACTTTATTAATTTAACAGGTCTCTTTGTGCTTAAAAGGATCTACTAAGCTAGTGGATGAGTTTTATATTTTTAAACGGATAGTAAATGTGGACTGTGGGGAAGAAAAGGGTTCACATTTGCTGTGGGGCTGTAAGGCCTTCTCAGGGCCTTAGAAACGGAGGTGTAATTTAGTCGCGATCACTCCTTACCAAACATGACCTTTTTTTATTTCATATTCTTGTGTTAACTATTCACTTCAGGCTGAGAAGACATTGGGATCAACTGCCTCTAATCAATCCTTTAACCAGCTAGGAAGAAAGATTGTCTAATTTTAAAAAAAACCCCGGGTTTAGTTTTCTGATTTCTTCACGGATGTATTTTTTATATATATATATATATATATAACATGACCAATATCTCTTCCCTTCTTGCAGCTAACTCTTAAATTTTTTTATTTCAATATGTTTTGGAGAGAGAGAAAAATATATCCATAAACTTAAGCACAGTTCTGAGAGTGTTGCTTTTTTTACCGCAAGTGCAGATGTGGTAAAATGATATTGACTCTTTTTGGGGGGGGGGGGCAAAAAAAATTAGTTATAACATTTTTGTTTGTTAGAGCCTCTGCTTTCTGGGAGCCTAAACCACACGGAGAAAGCCGGTCTGTCTCTTATCGGTTTACAAGCCCAGACTGCAGCAATGAGAACGGTGGGCTCCGTTTATCTTGTACCCACCCCAGCTACCTAACTCTTAAACACAGTAAACAGGTTCATTCGGTCTCGGCGCAGCCAGCAAAGTGGAGGTAAAGCCAGGACAGAAGCCTTGACCCGTCCACGCGGGTGCCAGTGAAATAGACGATATAATTTTGTTATCGCCAGAAAAGAGTTCGATAGAAGCTTAACCTGTCTTGTTGCTTTTCTTATTTTTTTAAAAAAGCTCAGAGTTTAACCTGAATTAATTCTTCATTGATTTACCTCCTCCTGTGCCAGGGTTCTTTCTAAATGTTGGGCTCCATGGAATAATGAAGTTGGAAAGTTTGTTCTCTGTGTGAATCAACTTTCTCCATCTTCCCTGCCCCTTCTCCCCATTTTTTAACCACAGGCACACTCATGGCAGAGCTGTTGTCATGGCTGTGTATATATGACCCCCTCACTCCCCTTTCTGCACCCTTCCTCCCTCAATAAAACACCCCAGTTTATTCCCCCCCCCCTTCCTGGTAGCAGGCAGTGGTTTGCTACGGCTGCCTTGTCCATGCGATATTTAACAGGCATGAGTGAGCTTACACCTTCTTTTCCTATGGTCTCCTTTAATTTTGTTTTGTTTCTAAATTGCACTAGAATTGAGGGGAGCCTGTACTTAATAAAGTGGCCTGAAAGCTCAGCCGCATGAGAAGTCATTGGGAATTATTGTTCCTCAGGTCTCCCTCTCCCGAGCCCATATACAATAGCGAGGGGAAACGCTTGAACACCCGCGAGTTCCGCACCCGCAAGAAGCTGGAGGAAGAGAGGCACAACCTGATAACGGAGATGGTGGCGCTCAATCCGGACTTCAAGCCCCCGGCTGATTACAAGTAAGTTCGGGGAATGGAGAGGAGACCTGTGTAGGCAGGGTTTGTTTTCTCTGTTAACTTGTGCTTGCTTTAATTTGCAGTAGCACCATCCTGCCTCTTAAAGAAACTTAACTGTTCAGGAAAGTAATAGCATTTGAAAACCATCAGAAAACAGTTGATCATTGAGCAGTGTTAAAAATCAAATGGCATTGGAAGGTATTAGAGAGAATTAAGAGGTTAACACTAAGTCACCTGAATACAGTTACAAAGGCTGCCACAGGTAGTAGGTTGCTCCAAAGACAAAGTGTCAAAACTGCTCTGTGTTTCCACCCGCCGCATCTCAGAAGGTGAAGTTACTCGGAGCAGGATTTGGAAAACCTCACACGCTCTTGTTCGGTTCACGTGAGAAGAGGGGATTGTTCACATACCTCTAGACAAGCCTTAAAGTTACGACCAACACTTCAGAAGCAAGTTGGAAGACACTAGTTCTTTAACTGCTGCAGAATAAGTAGTCTATATCATCTGAACCAGTTAGCAGTATGGGCCTTGAATTTTGAAGCAGCTGAAATTTCCAGGGAGCTGTCAGAAGTAACCTAGTAATTAATGCGGTTATTAATCAGAGTGTGAATAACAGTGTTCCCGTTTCATTCAAGAGGGGCCTCAACCAGCATAACAGCTAAGTAGTCATTTACACATTAAACATTCTGTATTATGGCAGGTGCCTCTTCCTGAGCTTTGAGAGCACTGCCATATAGTCTTGGTCTTTAATTGTTTCCTGTAGTTGATTTTAGTATACATTTTTGTTGGGGAGCGGGCAACTACATCTTGATATTTGCTGTCCGTTGCAGACCTCCAGCAACTCGAGTGAGTGACAAAGTGATGATCCCACAAGATGAATATCCGGAAATAAACTTTGTTGGGCTTCTCATTGGACCCCGGTAAGATTGTTGCTCTCTTGGAGAATGTCTGGTGGCAAACCATTCAGAGCAAGAAACTAGGGATGCGGCTGGAGTTTGGTTCTAGGCCTCTCGTGGATACCAAAATCTGTGAATGCTCAATTCCTGTTAAATACAATGGCATAGCGAAATGGTGTCCGTTATATAAAATAGCAAAATCAAGGTTTGCTTTTTGGAATTTACATCTTTCTGGAATATTGTCAAGCCATGGACAGTTGAATCTGTGGATATGGAGGGGCAACTGTATTGTGGCCCTCTTGTAGTAGTGAAACAGAGGAATTCCCATAGGTGCTACATGCCCTGCTTCAGAATTTCCCTGAATATTTTAACTTGTGATTTTGATATTTTTTTGTGGGGAGATTTCTCATCGTGTACGTATTTCATCACTAAATTTTTCCTTAGTTCTAGATTGTTAGCCAAAATAGTTATTTTTTTCTTTTGGAGACAAAGTTTCAGAGCTTTGCTTGCCTGGCAAAAACACATGGGTTTGCCTTTTTCTCTCTCCAGAGGGAATACCCTGAAGAACATTGAGAAGGAGTGTAATGCCAAGATTATGATCAGAGGCAAAGGGTCTGTAAAGGAAGGGAAGGTGGGAAGGAAGGATGGGCAGATGCTGCCTGGCGAGGATGAGCCACTTCATGCTTTGGTCACTGCCAACACCATGGAAAATGTGAAAAAGGCTGTGGAACAGGTACGTACCAGTTGCTAAGCTCCATATAATGTAGTCAGAGTAGATTCAAGGACCAAAACGTTTATCCATTTGTAGCAGTAAGGGCGTGCTATGGTTTTTACAGCCAGAGAGGACACAGGACCTCAGAGGGGCAGGGAACCCATATGGAAGAACCAAGCGGCATGTTTGGAGGAAAAGCAAAAATACAAAAAAACCCTGGTCACTAGACAGTTGAAATCGGGGGAATGACCTTTGCCTGACTTTAAACATGGCAACCAGCCGGGCCACAAGCATGAACATGAAAGTACTTTGAGCAGAAGCTGCTATTTCTGTTTACTTAATGTATATCCTGTTCCATTATTCAGCTGAAGGAGCGGTGTATATTGCAGTCCCAGGGGTCTTCCTCTGCAGCCACTGGCAAGGCCTATTTAGATACACCAGAACACCTTCAAGTCCTTCCCTGGGATGTCACACTGGTGCACTTAACATCATGTTTCAGGAAACAACATGGTGGAGGGGGATGTCCAACGATTCTTCTGTCACCCCAGTACATTTCCTTCCCAAGCCTGTTTGATGAAATGTTAGCTATTAGTGTTAGGTATCAAAGCCCATTGTCCAGTGTGTCTCTGATGTCCAGCTATCCTTCCCTGAAAAGGGGAAGAAACTCTGGGGTAAGCCGTCAGTATCTTGGTTGGGAAGAATGGTAGTGAGGAACAGAATTGCTTCCCTCTTTCTTTATTCATGGCCATGGTAGTTGCCAGGGTGGGTGATATGGAGCACCAGCGACTAGTAAATAGCCCCTTGTGCGCCATCCAAAGGAAGATTTTGCCAGCAGATTTTGTCATAGACAGGATTCTGACTATTATCAAATAGCACGGCATGAATATCTGAATCCTACCAACTTGCCCATCTACTAATAGTGTACAGCTGGAGTAGAACAGTTGAAATGAATTGTGTTATTATTGATGTTTATAAAGACATTTAAATGCTGTGGACTGAGTTAAACTGGGTCAGGAAGGTGACTTCTGCACACTGAGTACATCAATAAGATATGGGGGTGTGTAGACTGAAATTCAGGGCTCCAACCAGAGAGTAAGTGTATATTGTATACCCATGGAGCTGTTTGTCTCCTTCCATGAAAGGACACCTGCTACTTTAGAACATAGTAAGTGTCTGTAAAGAAACAATCCAGGGAATAGTACCTATGCACACTCTGAAATCTGGCATAAGAATGATTGACCAGATGTCTTTTGGTGAGCAGATTAATCACAATCCATGGATTTCTGAGTGTCCCTTGTTCCTGAAGCCTGTTAAACCCTCCAGAAAGTTGGTAAATGAGTTAACCTTGTTGATGCAGGAAAATGTCCTCTCTTTTCCTCTCCTAGATCCGGAATATTCTGAAACAAGGCATTGAAACTCCAGAGGACCAGAATGATCTGCGTAAGATGCAGCTGCGAGAGCTGGCCCGCCTCAATGGGACGTTGCGTGAGGATGATAACAGGTGAGTGCTGGGTGGAGACCAGCAATCTCCTGCGAAAAGGACTTTGCCTCACATTACAAATGATCCAAATTGATTTCTCCTCTCCTTCAGGATTTTACGTCCATGGCAAAATACAGAGATTCGTACCATCACCAGTACTACGGTGTGTACCAAGTGTGGAGGAGCTGGCCACATAGCGTCAGATTGCAAGTTTGCCCGGTAAGCATCAGGCCAGGTTTTGGGGACTGAAATTCCCATCAGCTTCAGCCACCCAGCCAGTGCTGAGGGGAGGTGCCACTCAGAAACATTTGGATAGCCATATTATCCCAGCCCTTCATGAATTTCTTAGAACATGTACTTGTTTTCTAGCGTAATATGGTGGGTGGATGGGGACAGTTCTCTCCCAGCCATGTCTAGTGTTGTATCTAAAGCAACAACCCCCTCCAGCTGCCTTAGGCTACACCTTTATCAGCACCAATCTTCAGGGGGTGGGAGTTGTAGTCCATCTTATTTGAAGAGTTGCATGGTTTGGAAGGCTGGTCTAAACTTGTACAGGCTTTGAGGATTTATTCTGTCTGACTCACATGAGAGTACGGATATTGGCTGATATTCTGCAGACCGGATGTTGTCGTCTTCTCTCACTGCCTTGTCTCATTTCAGGCCTGGGGATCCCCAGTCAGCACAGGACAAAGCACGCATGGATAAGGAATATTTGTCCCTGATGGCCGAGCTGGGAGAAGCTCCTGTCCCATCTTCTGTAGGGTCGTCTTCTGCGCCCTCCAACCCACCCCTGCCAAGTGGCCCAAGACCATCAGGGCCAGGAAATAACCAGCCGCCTCCTGTGAGTGATGGGTATCTTTCATAGTTGGAATGTCTTGGGGCAGATTGAGAGTCAATGAGTCAACTGTGCATATGTTAAGAGGAGAATAGTAGCATGGGATGGGCCTGAGGTCCCTGGTAGGATAGCCACGAGAGAGGTGGACCAGGGCCTGAGGCTTTTGGTGCTGAATGGGAGTAAGTTCATAGAACTGGAAACAGAAGAAGAGCATCCTTTAAATTTTTGTACATCTACAAAATCAGGCTTGAGTAATACTTTGGGGGAGTGGATTGGTTTAGGAGATGGGAGGGAGGGAAGCTGGGAGGTCAGTGGAAAGGATATAAGGGCATTGCTCATCAAAAGCTTGTCTTTCCTCTTGTGCACATCCTCCACAACCAGTCCCCTTCTTCGATTGTTCTTGACATGCGTTGTAACCAGTCTGTTTCTTCTTAGAACCGTCCACCGTGGATGAACTCCGGCCCCTCTGAGAACCGACCGTTCCATGGCATGCATGGTGGTGGTGGTGGAGGCGGCGGTGGAGGCGGAGGCGGCGGTGGAGGTGGACCCGCAGGGCCTGGTGGCCCCCACAATTTCCCCCACCCCATGTCAAATATGGGGGGACATGGAGGTCACCCAATGCAGCACAACCCCAACGGCCCTCCACCTTGGATGCAACCTCACAATCCACCCATGAACCAAGGACCACATCCTCATGGCCCCCCAGGCCCCCACCACATGGGTGAGTACAATCCAGAACATTATAAGGGTCTCTTCCAAGGTGGGGAATGGGGGGGCTTGGCTGGCTGGGCTAATGTGGAAGATGTTCCTCAGCTGCACTTGTGAGGCAGCGCCTGGTTGGACTCCCTTGCTGGTGGGTGGCTTGGTAAGAAGGGAATGCTGGGGTTGTCTTTTTCTAACCGTTGTTAAGGCTATGGTCTCTCATTCCCTTAAGATCAGTACCTGGGCAATGCGCCAGTGGGCTCTGGGGTCTATCGCCTCCAAGGAAAAGGTGAGTAGTGTGTGTGTGTCGGATGGGGGATATGTATTGAGAGATGCTGTGGGGAAAGGCGAGCACTCTTTCAGAGTCTGCTGAAAGGGCCTTTCTGTACCCCTGACTTTGTTAGGTATGATGCCGCCTCCGATGGGTATGATGCCCCCTCCGCCTCCTCCGCCCAGTGGTCAGCCTCCCCCGCCTCCCTCTGGTCCTCTCCCCCCATGGCAGCAGCAGCAACAGCCTCCACCCCCGCCTCCCAGCAGCAGTACTCCCTTGCCATGGCAGCAAAGTGAGTAAGAGCACTTCTTTTTATTACACACCTCTGGGACCCTCTGCTGGGCAAGCTAAATGCCCGTTGGTGGGCCCTACACCCAGTCCCTTCAGTTTTCTTCCTGTGCCTTCTTGCGAAAGGCTGGACTTAGGAGAAGTAACTGGTTCTGGAAGTAAACTCCTGTCTTACCTGTAGTATCATGTGTATATGTGCCAGACTTCTCAAATAGTGTGGATGACTGTCCTATGTGCAGTTTCCCAGTATTAGGGGAGTTGAATTCCTGCCTTGTGGGGAGGGGAGGAGTTCAATGTAAGGCTTGTATACTACAGTCATCCCTCCATATTTGCAGCTTTGATGATTTACAGATTTGATTAATATGTTCTCTCTAGGAATATCTAGGTCCTCCAGTACAACTTTGTGGTCACTTTTAACTAAAAGTTACACTAAAAACCTAGAGTCTCCTAGAGAGAATGCTAGGCATTTGTCTAGCGTATTTCTCTGGTCACTGTCTGTCAGATGTTGACCACAGAGTTGCACTGGAGGATCTAGAGATTCCTAGAGAGGTGTTTTTGTTAGTTGCCGTTTTTCCATATTCACGGGGGTCTTGTGCCCTAGCGAATATGGAGGGACAAGTGAAATGCTGAAACAAACACTCTAGTGTGGCTGTGGGTCTAGGAAATTGCTTCATTGTGGTGTGCATATTTGTGTGAACTGTTTTATCTGGTTTCTGGGAGTTAGAGCTCCCTGTCTCTGCTCTCTTTTGGGTGACCTTGTTCTGTATCCTATCCTAGATACGACGACCACCACCACCACGAGCGCTGGCACCGGGGCCATCCCTCCATGGCAGCAGCAGGCGGCGGCAACTTCTACGGGGGCCCCACAGATGCAAGGCAGCCCCTCCATGGTGCCTTTGCCTCCCGGGGTCCAGCCTCCGCTGCCCCCCGGGGCCCCGCCTCCTCCCCCACCCCCGCCTCCTGGCTCCGCGGGCATGATGTACGCCCCTCCCCCTCCCCCACCTCCCATGGACCCTTCTAACTTTGTCACCATGATGGGGGTGGGGGTGCCAACCTTGCCACCCTTTGGCATGCCCCCTGCTCCCCCGCCACCCCCACCACAGAACTGAAGAATGCTTTTGATAGCTATCCAGATGTGTCCCTCACCAGTGTCAAGCCAGGGATTGTTTGAGGGGTGTGTGAAATTATGAAGCCCAGCCAGGTGTATGCGAGGGATGTCCCCCTCTCCTTCCCTCTCGCACTTCTTCTGTAGAGAGCTTTGAGCCTCTTGTCTGATTCCTCTTTTGATAACTCGACTGGTGTCCTTCCATAGCAGAGCCTCCCTTCCCCACCAGGACACTAGTGCTGAGTCTCCCCTGCCAACTGGTGGGGGAGGCTGCCCCATTCTCCTCTAGGGAGAACAAGGAACTTGTGTGATAGAATTGCTGGGGAATCTCCCCTGAAGCTGCCAGGTCCAGCTACGCTGGCGGTTAAGGCCCCTTCTGTGACTTGCCCTGCTAGGTGGAACCAATAGCTTTTGTTAACCTTCTAGGTTTTTAACTTCATCTTGAGACGCCCGTTTTTCCGTAGCTGGTGTGCTTCTCCCCTGTTGGCACTTCTGCCAGCAGAGCTGAAGAAGCAGCGACCTTTCTTCTATAGAGTTCCCTCTCTGGAATGGAGGCCCCAAGCACCACCCCTGAGCTGGGCTTCACCAGTTCTTTCTTTGTTTCCTCCCCTTCCCGAGTCATCCTTAGATGGGGAAGGCTAGATTTCTTAGAGTGGGTCTGCCTTTTGAAACTGGGCTTTAACCCTCCCCACCCGTTGAAGAATTAAAGGTGGACGTGAACGTAGGGAAAGGCGCCTTCCCTCTGTTTAGAAGCCCACTTGGTCTCTTTGTCCATCTGCTTAGAAACTCCCCTTTTCTTTCTTTTTTTAAAAAACACATCTGCGTGTTTTGTGGTTGGGGTGCCCTCCCGCCCCCGATTGAATGATTCTTTGTTGACAATGACGTGCGTATGTATGTACAATGCTTTCATTCAGTCTCCTGTAACCATTTTCTTAATTGCTTTATTTTTGGGGGGTGTGTGTGTATAAGAATAAAACCTCAGTCAAGGGGAGGTTCCGATTAAATGCCGCTTTTAAAATAGTGCTTGTATTTCATTTGAAGGGCACGCGGTGTGGAGTCTGTTGTTGGCTGTTCCTGTCAGTAGGGGGCAACCGACTTGCACAATGCCAGCTGGACTTGTCCTGAGAGAGAGCATTGGCAAGTCTTTAGAGGCCAGAGGGTTCAAGCTGGAAAGGATTGTTTCATGGCAGTGATGGTTGTGTTGCCTTTAAGTCATTCCCGACTTATGGGGACCCTAAGGCAAGCCTATCCTGGGACTTTTTTTTTGGGCAAGGTTGGTTCAGAGGAAGTTTGCCATTGCCGCCTTCTGAGGCTGAGAGGGTGTGACTTGCCCAAGGTCACCCAGTGGCTTCCGTGGCGGAGCCAGGATTTGAACCCTGGCCTCTACGGTTGTCCAACACTCCAAACCACAACTTGCACCCTGGCTTTGCAAAGGATTATTGATTTTTGAAGTTACCGTCTTTGAAGTAACTGTAGCTTGGTCTATAGGGCCAAAGGGAGATTGATTTCTAAAACAAACCCTAACATAACCTTGTGTGATGACTGGAGGCTGCTGTGTGTGTTTGTGTGTGTGTCTGCCATTGTTTTCCCTTGTTGGGTTGTTCCTCCAAAGATCAGGAAAGGGGGGAGAATCCATGCTGGTGGGAAACCATTGCCAGAGCATGAGCTCTTGCTTGGTAACTTAGGAATAGGAGTTCTTTCCTCTTCACTGTGTGGAATGTATTATTTCAACATCTACAGGTTCAGTCCCCCTTATCCACACTTCCAAAATACTGTGGTCCAAAAACCAAAACCTTTTTCCACAGGATAATGACACCTTTGCTTTCTGCCACTGCGGCGTATGCCAACTTTCTTTCAGGCATAACATTATTGAAAAAGTATGCTGTATAAAATTGCTCTTCCAGCTATGTGTATAAAGGGAGACTCAACCTGTAAGCATATTTGGGTCTCGGCTCAAGTTAGTACCTTTATGCGCCATCTGAATACAAAAGGACTGCCACCGAGAACACTCTGTTCTGAGCCTTAAGCTTGTTGTCCTCGGATCACTTTGCCCCTGTTAACAGCTTTTGAATTGCCGAGGTATGGCATTCAAAGGCAGGGAGCAAGGAGGGAGAATTGGCGTTGCCCAAAAGTGGCAAGCCCTGGTTGTGTTCTTTGCTTTTCTAGTGTCCTCTGGATCTCAGTTGGGAAGGGATGTTATGGTGAAGGACTGGCAAAGCAGTTTGGCTGTACATCTTGCCACCATTTCTCCCTTTGCAGCCTACGAAGGGTGCCTCCCTCCCACCGTTTCCTGCCTCTGCGCCAGGGTTTGGAATTTAAATTAGGCGAGAGACAAAGCGCTGGCGTGTTTCCCTCCGCTTAGATGCCACCTTTCCAAATATTTGTCAGTTCACGGACAAACCAGCACACAACACTGGATATGCAGAGGGCGCATTCAGTAGCACAAAAAGGGGAAACCAGAAGCCGTGATAAAGGGGATGAGAACCCTTACCCTGCCACCATTGGCTCTTGGGTGTGCTTTTTATATGCTTGAACATACGTGCCATGTTACTGATGTGCAGGATTGGATAAATTGAGGATGGGTTACATCAGGATGGTTATATATTTTCACTTGTGGAGGCAGAATGCGTCTGTATATCATTTGCCAGGGAATGTGAGGCTGCAGGTGTATATTCACTTGTGTCCACTGTCCTGAGTTGGTGAGGAATCTGAAATGTTGGAAAGAGTTGTTGCCCCTTGTGGGACGTAGAAATACCACTTTGGGGGTGTGCGCTTTAGAAACCAGCCCTTTTCCTTCAAACAGTTGAACCCCCAGATTGCTTAGTTATCCTGCTGTGGCTTGGTTTAGTTGTTTGGATCATTGCCACTTTCAAAGCGTGCCACGTATTGGATCAATCTATGGAGTTTCATGCCTATCCATCTCTCTGGCAAAAAGGATGGCGTTTCCCAACCCTTTTTAAAATCAGCTGGGTTGGCTTTTGGAAACCAAAAATCCCAGTTCCTGCTATCCTCTGCCATGTTAAGGCACAAGATGAGAGGCACAAAATTGCCCTCCATTTGCTGCCATTGTGAACTTCCTCCACCCCAAAGCTCTTTCTGGGTGTCACTCAAAATGGGCTTACTGTATATACTCATAAATCTAGGAATTTTAGTCAGAAATCTAACCCAAAAACCTTGAGATGGCTTAGCCATAGGTCTGTATAAGTATTGTACTTTACCTCTTACTTTTTAAAAAAGAAACCATCTTATGAAAGGCAAGAATGTAATCTGTCCTTGAAGCAAGTTCTTTGCTTTACTTCATACTTTTGATCCTTCGTGGTGTGGCCACAAGTTTTACCCTTGATTTATCCATGGTTCATATCAAAATCCAAAATTTTGGCTCCTAAACCTGCCTTCGATTTATACCTGGGGTTGACTTATAGTCAAGTATAAATCTTTAGGGTGAGCACGGCAATTTTGCCTCTTGAGTTTTTGTAATTTCTTTGGCATTGTTTTCCTTTCCATCATTTCAATCCTTTCTTGCATGCCCCTAAGTTTTACCCTCAATTTATGCACAGTTCATATCAATATCCACCATTTTGGATCCTTGACTTGTATGCGAGGTTGACTTATAGTCAAATATGAGTATTTAGGATGAGCACAGCAGTTTTGCCTGCTGGGATTTTGCCATTTCTTTGGCATTGTTTTCCTTTCCTTCATCCTTTTGATCCTGTGTTGCTTGCCCCTGAGTTTCACCCTTGACTTACCCACAAGTCATATCGAAATACTTAAATTTTGGCTGCCCTTGACTTATACATGAGGTCAACTTAATAGGTATATACGGTAGGTCCCCTCAAATGGAGGACTTTGTTCTCCAAGACAGAAGTTTGGGGAAAATATCTAATATCTAAACACTGGATATTTCTAATATTAAATATTTAGAAATACCTAAATATCTAAGCATCGACATTTCTTTTAGATGTGTCCTGGCCTGCTAAACAGGTCAAATTTCACCTTGGGCTGAGTCACCCAATGCTCCTAAGCTTTTATGTCTGACCTTTGGGCAGAGCGTGGTGGAATTTCATTCCATCCTTGCCTTTCCTCCTAGCTGCTTCGTGCGTCGGATTCGGGTTCCCATCCGAAAATTAAACACCTCCTGGTGTGAAAGCAAGGGTTAACCAAACAGGGCCGTCACCTTCTCTACCTGCAACAAGCCAGAAAGTAAGCACTTGAGTGCGATGAAGGTGTCTCCTTGACTCTTTAAATTTTTCAGAGAAGTTCAGTGTCCTGGCTCAGCCGGCCCAAGTGCTAACACCGGTTGCTTTTCAGCGCGTTTGGTATTCGGTCCTGGAAATTAGGCCATCCAGCTCTCTTGACTGTAATAGATTATGCTTAAGTAAGCAAATTGTCCGTAATTTATTCTGACAGTTTGGGAGTAAGAAGCGGCACGGCACTCAAGTTGGTTTTCTCTCTCCCTTTTCCTGATCCGGTTTCTAGGGGTGCTCCTGTTTCCCTGGTCTCTCAAAATGAATCCACAAGGGCAGTGCTGAAGGCACAATGAAGGAAACTTGAGAAAAGAAGCCTATAAAGTTGAAAAACGACCAAGCGTCAATAGGTAGAGCTCATGATGGGGAGTGGACTTGAAATGGGGGTTTCTCCCCGGAGTTTATATCAAGTTGGCAAGAGGAAAGAGGCAGTGATAGTACCACTTTAGTCAGGCCTTGCCAGTTCTGGGCACCACAATTCCATTCCGTGGGCCCCTGGATACAGCTGAATCCACATCTGGTTACATGCCCTTTGAAATGCCCGCTGCTTCCAGGGATGGCGTTCTGGCCTCCCGTGTTTACTATCTGTACGTGGCGCACAGGACCACGTCTGTCCTGGTTCTTACACGGAGGAAGCCGAGGTGTTTCCTTTATCTCCGAGACAATGGAGATGTTGCCAGATCATTCGCTAGATCCAATAAAGAGGAGTCAAGAGTAGGCCAGCTCTTTCCTTGCCCGGCTTGAGGCAGACAGGTGTCATAATCCTGTTACTCCGAGCTCAGCCGCAGCTAAATCGGGGGGCTCTTTGCACAAGCGGGGCACAGAGTGCACCTGCAACACGTAAGGTGACCAACTATGCCTGTGAAGGGCTCACAGCACATCACCATCATAACTACAGCTGGCCCTCCATATCCATTGGATTTTTTATCTACCGATTCACGCTTGAAAATATTCCAAAGATATAAATTCCAAAAAGCAAACTTTGGTTTTGCTGTTTAATATAACGGACATCTTTTTACCATGTCATTGAATTAGCATCCATTGATTTTGGGATCCACAGATGGTCTTGGAACCATCCAAGGGCCCACTGTAGTATTATTTTTATTGAGAGCCATAGTGGTTTGAGGGTTGACCGATGACTCCGGAGACCAGGCTTCGATTCCACGTTGGGCCATGAAACATCCTGAGTGATCTTGGCCAAGTCACACTCTCTCAACCTCAGGGGAAGGCAGTGGCGAACCTCTTGAATAAATCGTGCCAAGAAAACGTCCGTAAGTCAGAAACTACTCGGAGGCACAGAACAACAAGATCATCTTCATCATCGTTGCCATCACTATCATTGTAATAATTATCTATTATTATCATTGATCGTGTATTAACCTGGTCACCCAGCGGTTAAGAGTAAGCATAAGACAAAAGGGGAAAAATGGGAGAAGGAGAGAGAAAGGGGGACATTTTGGAAGAAGCTGAAGAAGTGGATTAATGGGGCTCTCCTTGCCAAATAAGTAGGAATTTCTAAGAGCTCGAAGAGACTCCTGTTTTGAACATGTATGGGTTGGCATGATGTTGGCGCATAAATGAAGCTTATCCTATTGAGGTCATCCAACCCAACCCAACAAATTGGCTTAGGTCAGAACATCCAGATCTTGAGCATCTTCAGTGGATCAAACCTCTACTTGAAGGCCTCCAGGGACCCCTTCTCTTGCATCACTACCTCCTCATAAAAAATTGCTCTTGCAATAAAAATGCAAAAGGAAAACAGCTGCCTTGAAGTGGAGATGTGAGGAAGAGTCAGAAGACCCTTGGACCTGCTTGAAGTCTGTACCTTGTCAGGGATGTTTAGATAGCTGGCTAGCAGAACTACATCTCCCAGTAGGCCATAGTGCCAATAGCATCCCGAGCTGAACGACTGAGTGGCAGGATGCTGTGCTAAATGCGGCACAGTCGGTGTCCTGGCCAAGTACCGTGACCTTTCTCTGAAAGTCACTGTATTTATAGGGATGTTGATGGCCTTGAGTGGCGGGCACAGGAGAGATTTCTTCTGGTCCCGGCCGTGATCTGCACTTTGAGCCGTCCCCTGGGCCTTGCAAAACAGAGGTCAGTCTTCAGGCAGCCAGGATTTGCTGGGTAGCCTCAGACTCCTGTTCTGGGCATTGCTTTCTCATCTGTAAAATGGGCACAAGGCTGCCAGGATGGGAAGACTGTGAGGTGCTCCTTGCGGCAAGTCCTCGTGATGATAAAATAAGAAAGAATACACCTTACGTCTCAAACATTACACTAGGATATATCAGGAGGATTAGACGCAGCGTGAATTCCTGGGAAATGGACAATCAATAGTTCAACCGGAGTAACAAGGCAGTATGGTGTAGTGGTTTGAGCACTGGGAATGGAACTGAGACCAGCTAGCTCAGCGTTGGCATTGCCTCCCTGCTTCCTGCCCTCGCCACTGTTTGCGTAATATAAATCTTTCCATGCCATGTTATGCGCGGATTGCACGATGCAACCCTTGTGTTGAATGCCAGGGTTGCAAAAACTGAATGCATACCCGTATATACATCCAAGGGTGCGTGCGTACCCATGGACAGCACGTGTACCTCTCGAAGTGCGACGTTGCCACATGGACAAACTCTGTTTCCATAATCTTGGACTGAAGGGTAGCCAGTGCCCACGACCATCGGGCACCCATTTCACCAATGTGCCAGTCGGCCTTGGGGTGCCAGCATGAGTTACTGCACTGGGGTGACCGTAGTGATGCCATGTGTGGGCACCCATTTCACAATGTTTAGCCAGGGCCCACAACATACAGGCACCCATTTCGCAAGGGTAGCCAGTGCCTACAACACACTGGCACCCATTTTCACAACGTGCCAGGCAGCCTGGGGGGTGCCAGCATGATCTACTCCACTGGGGTGATCCTGGTGATGCCCATACGTTGGCATCCATTTCACAATGGTAGCCAGCAGAGCCATGGGAACTGTTGCATATCCAGACACCAGCTACGAAGCGCCAAAGTGTCCAATGGGCACCAGACGTCATACCAGTAGCGTGCCTCCTTGAGGCACTTGCGTGGAGAACGTGCGCGATAGCCAAGCCTTTTGTAATGCCCCAAAAGACCCCCCAAAATCTGGAACTGGAAAGCCTTTCTCTGTTTTGAGAGTACTAGGAACACTGTCTGGCGGGATTAGATGGGTAACAAGATTAAAGGGAGAAATGGAGTGAAATTGAGTGAAATTAGGGAGACTGATGGATAAGGATCAAGAGACTTAGAGGGAAGAGTATTAGGAATCCAGATCAGGGAGGCTTAGAGGGAAAGCGCAGGGAGACGTAGCATAAAAGGGGAGATACGTAGTCTGGGGGGGGGGGGTAGGAGATTTGCTCAGTGTTGATACTGTTTGTTGTAGTAGGATCTAAAATCTATGGGTAAATCCGGACAGGAATAAGGCACTTCTCCAAGGCCGGCCGGAGCTGAGAAACGTAGTGCTGTGCGAGCCAGTGGGATGGAATAGTTTTGAATGTGGAACGATTACTCTGGAGGCCAGGGTTCGATTCCTTGCTCAGCCACGAAACTCGCTGGGCAAGTCGCACTCTCTCAGCTTCAGGGGAAGGCAATGGCAAACCCCTTCCGAACAAATCTTGCCAAGAAAAAACCCAGGCTCTAACTTGGAAACAACTAGAAGGTATGCGACAAGGACGACCACAAGGACTGGAGGTGCGTCTACACTGTGGAAAGAGTGCGGTTTGACCCCACTTTAAGGGCTGCAGACCCATTCCAGGGGGTTTATAGTTTTATACAGTCTTCAGTCTTCTGTACCAAAGAGCGGCGAATCCAAACTACGAATCCCAGGATTCTGCAGGTAGGGATGGAGCCGTGGCAGTTAAAGTGGGGTCAAACTGCTTTCTTGGCACAATGAGCCGCATGTGGGACCTCAAACTGAATCAAACTGTTTGCAATAACTAACTCAAATGGAATCCCAACTATTCGCAATAACTAAAATGGAATCAAACTATGGTTTCCACCTATCCCTGGGGGATTCTGGGAACTGCGATCCAAAGAATGAATTTTCCCAAGCTCTCGGTCTGAAAGAAGAATGAAGTCCTGGCTGAATTCTGAACAGGATGCAGAGTCCCTAAAGATCAGTTGTGTGTGTGTATTCTGTGTGTAAAGGGAAGGAAGACACACACATACACAGCAATTGCAAAGGCGGCTTCTCTTTCCTGCAGAGGAGTTGTCCACAAGCTCCAACTTCTCTTGTTCCCAGCTAGCGCAATGGGGATAGTGGGAATTGTAGTCCAACACAATCGGAGGGCCATGGAGTCTCGCTCGGGGATTGGGAGGCTGGTTTACTTTGCATTCCTAATGTCCACACTTCTTGGCCTGGATTCCAAAAATCCATTTCTACAGGTCTTGATTTGGATTCTGAAAACTTAAGTTTGCAGTTCTTGGCCTGGATTCCTAAAATCCATTTCTGCAGGTCTTGGCCTGGTTTCCAAACATCGAATTCTTCAGTTCTTGCTCTGGATTCCTAAAATCCATTTCTGCAATCCTCAATTAGGAATTGTTTTTAACAAAAGGCCTTTCTTCCCCTCCGTCCATCCCTCCCTCCCTTCTCTTTTCCTTTCTTCCTTTCCTTTTTTCTCTTCTCCCTCCCTTCCTTTTCTCTCTCTTTCCTTCCTTCAATTTTTTCTCTTCTTTCTTTCTTTCTTTCTTTTCTTTCTTTCTTCTCTTCTTTCTCTTCCTTCCTTCTTTTTCCTTTCTTCCTCCCTGCCTCCCTCCCTCCATTTTTCTCTCCTTCCTTCCCTCCTTCCTTCCCTTTTTCTCTTCTTCCTTTCCTTTTTCTCTTCTCCTTCCTTCTTTTCTCTTCTTTCCTTTTGTCTCTTCTCCTTTCTTTCTTTCTTCCTTCCTTCCTTCCTTCCTTCCTTTTCTCTCTTCTCCTTCCTTCCTTTTCTCTCTCCTTCCTTCCTTCCTTTTTTCTCTTCTTCCTTTCTTTTGTCTCTTCTTCCTTCCTTCCTTCCTTCCTTCCTTTTTTCTCTTCTTCCTTTCTTTTGTCTCTTCTTCCTTCCTTCCCTTTTTTCTCTTCTTCCTTTCTTTTGTCTCTCCTTCCTTTTTTCTCTTCTTCCTTTCTTTTGTCTCTCCTTCCTTCCTTCCTTCCCTCCCTCCCTCTCTCTCTCTCCTCCCTCCCTCCCTCCCTGTTTTTCCCTTCCTTCCTTCCTTCCTTCCTTTTTTCTCTTCTCTCTCCTTCCTTCCTTCCTTCCTTCCTTCCTTCCTTTGCCCTTTCTCTCTCCCTCCAAACTAAGCAATGCAAAACCCATTCTGCCATTTTGTGGTTGAGAGAGAGGCCTAAATTTAGAAGGGCCTGCCTGCCTGCCTGCCTGTCTTCTGGGCAGCCTTCCCGGCGGTTGGCAGAGGAGGGCAGGGGCGATCTCTGGGCGGCTGAGTGGCACCTGCTTGTCATAACTCAAAGCTGCGAAGCTGGCAAAGAGCAAGACTGGGAGCGTTGGCTTCCCCAACATGGAGGAGAACCCAGAGCCCCTGTGTTTGGACCAAGGGGAGCCAGCAAAGCAAGTGATGCGTAATGGGCCAATGTGCGCAACGGGATGGATCCAATGCGCATTGTATTAGCACAACCCAAAGGCCCTTCCTTTGAGATCCGGGGTGCCTCGGTCCTTTGTGAGGCTGCAGATCCCTTTCTTTAGGCAGAAGACATTACTACACTTCTCGAGAAGCCGCCATGCTTTTGCCTTGAGAAAACTGGAGCTTCTCTGTAGGTCAAAGGAGAGGCCAAATGCAGTGCCAGAGGCATCCCGAGCTAAAACACAGACTAAAACAGTTTTGTGGGCTCTTTAGCCTTCTCTGTGCAGAGGGCAATGGTCCCACAACAAACTATAACTCTCGGGATCCCATAGCATGGAGCCAGGGTCCGTAAAGCGGTGTCAAACTGGGTTAGTTCTCCAGTGCGAATGCACCCCAAGCGAAAACGTGGATTAAAAGGCACGGTTCTGAGGTCTCTTCAGCCTCCTCTGTCAGAGCCACAACAAACTACAAATCCCAGGATCGCCTAGGATGGAGCTAGGGCACTTAAAACAGTGTCAGACTGGGTTATTTCTGCAGTGCAGATGCGCCCCAAGATAAAACATATATTAAAAGACACAGTTTTGAGAGCTCTTCGGGGTTCTCTGTGCAGAGGTCAACGGTGCCCCAGCAAACTGCGAATCCCAGGATCCCGTAGGAATGGTGCCACAGCAAACTGCGAATCCCAGAATCCCATAGGAATGGTGCCCCAGCAAACTGCAAATCCCAGGATCCCGTAGGAATGGTGCCCCAGCAAACTGCAAATCCCAGGATCCCGTAGGAATGGTGCCCCAGCAAACTACAAATCCCAGGATCCCGTAGGGATGGTGCCCCAGCAAACAGCAAATCCCAGGATCCCATAGGAATGGTGCCCCAGCAAACTGCAAATCCCAGTGTCCCATAAGAATGGTACCACAGCAAACTACAGATCCCAGCCTCCCCTAGGATGGAGCCAGGGTACTCAAACCGGTGTCAGACTGGATCATTTCTGCAGTGCAGATGCACCCCAAGGTAAAAAACATATATTAAAAGAGACAGGTTTTGAGGGCTCTTTTGGCACTCCCTGTGCAGAGGGCAAGGGTGCCAGAGCAAAAACTACACATCCCAGGATCCCAAAGAGGGGTCAAACTGGGTTTAAACGCTGCAGTGCAGATGCAGGGCAGCACTAATGAAGAGGAGGCAAATCACCCCTCCCCTCCCTGGACCAGTGGGCGGGGCTTGCAGGGACCAAGGGGGCGTGTCCACAGGGGCGGAGGCCACTCCCCCTTATGAATAATGCAGAGGGGGAGGGCTTTAAATAAGGCTGATGGAGAGGGGAGGAGCTGCTTGGGGTGCATTTGCCATTTTTGCCAGCAGAGAGGAAAGATCTAGATCTCAGGCTGCTGCCCTTCCATCCCCAGCCAAGGAATTGGCTACAAAATTTTGCAAAAATTTGGTAGCCACTTGAGCCAATTTGGTAGCCACCTGGGCCAAAGCTGCTAGCCCCTGGTCCCTAGTTGCTAGCATCGTGGTCCTCAGTTGCTAGCAGCTTGATCCAACTTGCTAGCCCCCTTGACCCAACTTGCTAGCCGCTTTGGGAAACTCGCTAGCCCAGCATGTCTCGCCCGCTGTCGGACCACGAGAAGAGGAAGCAGATCAGCGTCCGGGGCTTGGCCGGAGTGGAGAATGTCACCGACCTGAAGAAGAACTTCAATCGCCACTTGCACTTCACCCTGGTCAAGGATCGCAACGTGGCCACCCCGAGGGACTACTACTTCGCCCTGGCCCACACCGTCCGGGATCACTTGGTAGGACGATGGATCCGCACCCAGCAGTACTACTACGAGAAGGACCCCAAGGTAAGGGGCCGGGCTTCCTTTGGGGTTGGGTCGTTTGGGTTGCCAAAGCTTTGGGGAAGGGGGTTGGATCTAGCACTGCACAGCCCAGCATCCCCCAGGCAAAGTCTTAGAAGGAGGGCATGGATTGCACATCCCAGTATCCCCAGATACTCCTTGCACTTGGCCATTGCTCTCCGATCTGGAGAAAGTTCATTGGGTTTGCAAGAATCCTTAGGAAAGAGGGATGGATCTGCACTGCACAGCCCAGCATCCCCAGATACTCCTTGCACTTGGACCTTGCTCCCCAATCTGGAGAAAATTCATTGGGTTTGCAAGAATCCTTGGGAAAGAGGGCTGGGTCTGCACTGCACAGTCCAGCATCCCCCAGGCAAAGTCTTAGAAGGAGGGCATGGATTGCACATCTCAGCATCCCCAGATACTCCTTGCACTTGAACCTTGATGTGCAATGTGGAGAAAGTTCATTGGGTTTGCAAGAATCCTTAGGAAAGAGGGCTGGGTCTGCACTGCACAGCCCAGCATCCCCCAGCCAAAGCCTTGGGAGGAAGGTATGTACTAAGAGAGGGCTTGCTTCCTTTTGGGGGGGGGGGGGGGGTCATTTGGTTGGCCAAAAAAAAAACCTTTGGAAAAGGGCTCTGGATTTGCACTACACAGCCTAGCATCCCCAGCCACAGCCTTGGGAGGAAGGGTTGGCTTGCCTTGCACATCCCAGCATCCCCAGATACTCCTTGCACTTGGACCCTGATGTGCAATCTGGAGAAAGTTCATTGGGTTTGCAAGAATCCTTGGGAAAGAGGGCTGGGTCTGCACTGCACAGCCCAGCATCCCCCCCAGCCAAAGCCTTGGGAGGAAGGGATGATGTAGTAAGAGGGGGGCTTGCTTGCTTTTAAGGGTCTTTTGGTTTGCAAAAAAACTTTGGGAAAGGGGGTTGGATTTGCACTGCACAGCCCAGCATCCCCCAGGCAAAGTCTTAGAAGGAGGGCATGGATTGCACACCCCAGCATCCCCAGCCACTAAGGCTGCTGCCTCCTCCTTGAACTTGGAGCCTGCTGTGCAATGTGGGGAAAGTTCATTGGGTTTGTTTTGCAAAAAAATTGGGAAAGGGGGGTTGGATTTGCACTGCCCAGCCCAGCATTCCCCAGCCAAAGTCTTAGAGGAAAGGCTTGGATTGCACACCCCAGCATCCCCAGCCACTAAGGCTGCTGCCTCCTTGCACTTGAACATTGCTGTCAAATGTGGGTTTGCATTGGGTTGGCAAAATTCCTTGGGAAAGAGGGCTGGGTCTGCACTGCACAGCCCAGCATCTTCCAGCCAAAGCCTTGGGAGGAAGGGTTGGGCTTGGATTGCACATCCCAGCATCCCCAGATACTCCTTGCACTTGACCATTGCTCACCAATCTGGAGAAAGTTCATTGGGTTTGCAAGAATCCTTAGGAAAGAGGGATGAATTTGCACTGCACAGCCCAGCACCCCCCAGCCATAGCCTTGGGAGGAAGGGTTGGGTTTGGATTGCACATCCCAGCCTCCCCAACCACTAAGGCTGCTGTCTCCTTTTACTTCGATGCTGCTGTTACATCTGGAGGAAAACCAAAATTACATTTGGGGGATTTGGTTTGCAAAAAAAAATCCTCGCGAAAGGCGCTGGATCTGCACTGCACAGCCCAGCATCCCCGGCAAAAGCACCTCCTGGCGCTTTGGGATGAGGACTTGGATTTGGATTGCCGCTCCCAGCATTCCCATCCGTGAAAGGCAGCTGCCACCTTTCAGCCATAGAATTGGAGAGTTGGGTTGTTGTGACCCCAAAGCCACTTTGGTACCACTTTGGGGTCTATGCTGCCCAGAATCCCCTGGACGAAGCATCGCCTTCTGCTCGCTGCCTTGGGAGGAGTGGGATTGGAGAGCTAGGTTGCATCTCCCAGCATCCCCAGCCGCTAAGGTTGCTGCCGCCTTGCAGCCATAAAGCCACTTTGACATTGCTTTCTGGCTCAAGGCGGTGCGATATCTGGGACGTGTAGTTTGGAGAGATGTTTAGGCCAGTGGGCTTAGTGGACTACAACTCTGGAGACCAGGATTCGATTCCCAACCCAGCCATGAAACCCAGTGGCTGACTTTGGGCAAGTCACACTCTCTCAGCCTCAGAGGAAGGCCCTTGCAATCCCCCTCTGGACCAACCTTGCCAAGAAAACCCTAGGATAGTTTTGCTTTGGGGTCGCCATAAGTTGGAAAGGACTTGAAGTCACACGACAACAACGGAGAGGTTTAGCGTTGTTAGACTATGACTCTGGAGTGCAAGGTTCGAGTCTCCGCTCCATTGTGGAATGGCCACTAGGCGGGTCACACTCTCTCAGCCCTCCAGAAAACCCTGTTGATGGTTGCCGTACGTCGGAAACAACTTAAAAGCACACCGCAAGAGAGCTCTGGCACCCCACCAAATTGCAAACGTGACCCACAGAAATTAAAGCGGCGTCAAACTGAATCATTTCTGCGGTGCAGAACCAGCGGAAGAAAAGTTTCAAAAACCTGGGTTGGGGGATTCTGGGAGCTGAAGCAGCCACGTTTCCAAGTTCGGAGGAGATATCTTCTACCTATTTTTCAATGTCGGTTATGGTTTAACACCTTTAAGTGTCCGAAAAGGTAAGGCCTAGAAGCCGGAGAGGAGGAATAAACATTGTTTGCGGGTTCCTGGTCCTTTGGAGTCACCCTGCAAATAAGTTTGCTTGGACTCCATCGGAGAAAGTTTGGGTTAGATGCCCTTTGGGTACCCCTGACTCTCCAAAGCTGTGAATTCATGCCGCCTTGGTCCTTCGTTCTGGGCCAAACATCTCATGCCACTTTCCCCAGCGAAAGTTCTTCCTACAGTTCCTCCGAGCGCCGGAGACCAGGGTTTGAATCACCGTTCGGCCATGGCAACCCTCCGTCACACTGTCTCAGCCTCAGAGGGTGGCCATGGCACAACCCCCCTCTGGAGAAACGTGCCAAGAAAACCCCACTTGAAGGCACACAACAACAACTATTTGGATGAAGATCCATGGGACTTACGTCTCGAAGAGGGGCCTAGAAGCAGGATCGATATTGTTTTTTGTGGGTTATTTTGGACTGTGTGGCCATGTTCTCGAAGAGTTTATCCCTGACGTTTTGCCAGCATCTGCGGCTGGCATCTTCGGAGAAAAAAGCTATTGGTGCCAGCTACGAAAGCCTTTGACTTCCCATAAAGTTTGGGGAGCTGCACTCTAAAAAAAAGCCACTTTTCCAAAAATGGCGGAGCATCCTTTCCAAGTTCCTTTGCACAATCCTAGAACCGATCCCCTTCCACTTTTGCAGATAATACTAATACTAATATTACTAATAATAGGTGCCCTTTTATTGACACTCCCTTTAACCCTAGTGGGACCTTAAAACGATTCTCTCTCCCTGTTTCCTTCCTCCAACCTCTGCAATTTTTTGTGTCTGAGCGACCAAAAGCGTGGACAAATTTGAACCCGAAAGCTTTCACGGCCGGCATCCGTAGTTTTTTTATGGGTTTTTATTTGGCCATTCTCTAGAAGAGTTCGTTCGTGTTGTTTCGCCAACATCTGTGGCCGGTATCTGCAGAGAAAATGCGGACAACCTGTGGACAAATTGTCCCTCCCGAGGACTAGAAGCTTGTCTTTTTAAGGCCGGGCCTCTAGAATAACAGATACGGAGGCTGCCAATTCTTTTCTCCATTGCAGGATGGAGGAAGGGAGAGGGAAAGAGATCAGGGCTACGGTCAATGGATATTAATAGCCTTGCTTGAGATGCCTTGGTGCATGCCGGGAGGCGGCTGTGCCAACTGCAAGTTGGCATGGACAACCAATGCTAAAAGATCCCCCTTTCTTGCAAGAAACCTTCCACATTTATGGCATTTTGTAGGGTGGAAAGACAGGGATGCAAAGCTGTAGCAACCGGAGGGTCTAAAAACAATGATGCCCAAACTTTGGCCTTCCAGGTGTTTTGGATTTCAACAATCCCAGCTCCTGGAGACTGAAATCCAAAACATCTGGAGGACCAGAGTTTGGGAAGTGTGCTTTTGGGGCCACCAGTGTCACAATGGGATTCAGAACCTCAGTGTGTAACTATTGTGTAGGCACACACCCCATTCAGTTCTTTGTGTGCCAAGTAGCTCGGGTCCGATTCTTCATACCTCTCTTTTTAAGCGAAATTATTCCAGACGAACAATAAACCAACAGGAAGGTGACTTCCCCCCCCCCCCTAGTGAACTTGGACAAACGGCAATTTTGGACTACAGGGCCCAGAATCCCCAGGTAGAAGGATGCTCCAAAATGCTTAGAAAAAGTGGCCGTTTTGGATTGCGACTCCCAAAACCACCAGCCGGTTTTGGGCTGCGACACCCAGGATCCCACACACTTTTGCAGAAAAGTTTCTGAAGAGCCGCTAATAGTCAGAGCAGATAAAACGGGCTAGATGGACCCTGGGTTAATGCAACTTTCTGTGCATACAAACCCACCACCATCTTCTCTCTGCGGTTATTGTTTTAGTTCATTCCTTCCCCATTTATGCATTTATTGCACTTTATTCCTGTCCGATTCCCCAACACCCAAGAGCAAGCCTTAAATATAGATCTTAATGGGAGCGTAAGTCTCTTGGTGTCTTATGATCCCTCCTGCTGGGCTGCCAGATTCACCCCTGTTTCCAAATCTGTGTTAGTCTCTGTGGCAGGAAAAATATATATATTGAAATTTACATTGAAATGCAACCTGTTGCACCCTAAAGATGACTGCATTTACAGCTGCCCATCCGCACCATCGTCAAAACGGTTAAATCTTTCGGCAGCGACACCTTTGAGGAGACAAACGATAGCGGCGGCTTCCCTTTTCTCTTTTTAAATTTAGACCGGCCTGACATTTGCAGTGAACTTTTGCCTTTTTAAATTTCGGAATCGGCCGGTGTCAGCAGGATCCGGGGCTTGGTAGGGGAGGGGATCGGATACTGGATACGGCTGGCGACGGGGCGCCCAAGATGGGCTGCGCTTTCTCCGTCGGTCCGCGGAAAGGTCAACTGGGCAAAGCCCTGGACCGTTCTGGGGTTTTGGAGGAGAGAGAAGCTGCAGAACCCATCATCTCTCTCCTGTCACAGTTCCCCTTTCTCCTGCCCTTTCCCAGTAAGAGGATATCTGGAGGGGAAAGAAAAGGCCCCAGGCGTTGGTTTGCTTTGGTCACCGGGCCAAAATTGTCCATGCAACGCTACGGTGTAAACAGCCTTGAAGTGTGCAAAGTGTGGACACCAAGAACAGCAGTGCCTCTGAGCATGCGCAGAATGCCAAACCCTTCCTGCAGAGCAAAGAGGGATGGCTTGTTTAGTGGGGAACCCAGAGGATGGCGAAAGTATGGGGTGGAAGCTGAATGTGACCCCATGCAAACGGATCCGAGCACAGTGGGCTTGGCCGGGAATCCTAAGGTTGCGTCTGCGCTGCAGAACTAATGCAGTTTGGCATCTTGGCTCCATGCGACAGAGTGCTGGGATCTCTAGTTTGGTGAGCTATTTAGCCTCCTCTGTGAGAGAGCTCAGGTGCCAGGAAAAAACTGCAGATCCCGGGATTCTGTAGGATGGAGCCATGGTAAGGAAAGCAGTGTCGAACATTAATTCTGCATTAATTCTACATTAACTACATTAATTCTGCAGTGTGCAGCTGAAGCGCCAATGTTCTCTGAAAGACCAGGCTGAATGCATCACCAAACTACAGATCCCAGGATTATAGACGCCTGGGATTTGTAGTTTTGTGAGCCATTTAGCCTTCCCTGTCAGAGTGCCGTGTGCCAGAACAAAAAGAATATTTTTTGGTAGCGCCATGCCTCATGCGACAATGAGCTGCAGTTAATGCACTGAACCTTAAAGAATCCATAGAATGTGTAGCCTCTTGGCATGTGCAGAGCGCCTGTCTCTTGCTATGGACTGCACAGACCTAGGAAGGTTTGTGTTGTTTGAACCAAAAGGTAATTTTTCAGTTTCTGGAAACTTTCAGGAATGTTGTTGTTGTGTGCTTTTGATTCCGACTTATAGTGACCCTAAGACGATCTTATCCTGGGTTTTTTTCTTGGCAAGATTTGTTCAGAAGGGGTTTGCCATTGTCTTCCTCTGAGGCTGAGAGAGAGTGACTTGTCCTTGGTCCCCCAGTGTCTTTCCATGACCGAGCGGAGTTTCAAACCCTTGGTCTCCGGAGTCATACGCTCAAATCACTACATGGTGCTCTCCTTCGGGAATTCAGTTTCGATTTTAAAATCCACCCTCCGCAGGCTCAGTTTGTCCAGAAAGGGTTTGCCCTTGCCTCCCCCTGAGGCTGAGAGAGTGTGACTTGCCAAAGGTCACCCAGTGGGTTTCATGGCTGAGCTGGAAATCGAACCCTGGTCTCCAGTCACAGTCTGGCGCTCAAACCATGGAAAGCCTAAAAAAGAAGGGGGAGCCTTCTTTTACTTGGGAAAGTGAGATTTCATCCTCTCCTCTCCCTCTTGCTGAGTTAGTTTTGCATTTTTTTAATTCAGTTTGCAGCAATTAAAGCAAGCTGAGCAGAAAGAAAGAAACTGGGTCACTTTAAAAGCTACTGGAAAACATGGGATGATGGAGGATTAACTGGGACTGGCCTTGCCAAATCATGACCGTCGAAAGTGATGGGAAACTGGGCATCAAAGGTGCCCACCTTTGTATGGTTCCACCTCTGGCGGGAGGGAAAAATAAAATCTTCCTTTCCCTTTGGAGTGGTTTTCCAAACAGTCCTTTCTTTCCTTTCTTGCAGCGTATCTACTATCTCTCCTTGGAGTTCTACATGGGCCGAACTCTCCAGAACACCATGGTCAACCTGGGCCTGCAGAACGCCTGCGATGAAGCCACTTACCAGGTTTGAAACCTGTCCTGGCGGGCATGTCTACACCTCTTTGCCCTTTCTGAAACCTGTCTACACAAAATCCCCATTTGAGGTGGAGCTGTCTTCCCGACATAAGGCCACTTCGGCACCGAATCCACCCAGGCTAAACAGGATTTTAAAAACTTCACCTCCTGCTGTGGACTTTGCAGGAAAATCTGGAGCACTCCGGAGCAACATTGGGCAACTCTTTACACATGTGTCTTGCTTTGTCGCTTGGCGTGGGTCACAATTCTGTGGTCGCAATGAGGTGCCCAGCCCTGTGATGAACGTTGGGCATCTTGTCTCTGATTTCGGAGGGTGGAACTCATGCCAGGGATGGTGGCATATCGGGACACATGTGTAGACAGCTGCCCGGTGTCGTTGTGGAGTGCGGACATAACCAGGGAAAGCTCTTGGGCCAGAATATTCTGGCTGGTATAGATGAGCCCGGGTATCTTTTGGGTGCAAACATTAGCCTTCTTTTTAGATAGCTGGTGCCTCACAAAACTAATCATCCCAGGATTCTGTAGGATGGATCCAAGGCAAAGTGTCGTCAAAGTGCATTATTTCTATGGTGCAAAAGCACCATTAGTTGCTAGTTAGAAGGAAAGACGGGATGGATAGTTGGATGATAATAATTCCTGGGGCCAGAGGCTTCTTTCAATAACTTGAAAAACATTTTCTTTTTGGACTACAGCTTTCATTCTGCCGGGTGGATCTTGGGAATTGTAATGAAAAGGACATGTTTCCAAACTCTGCTTCCATTGCATTCGGCCCTCTGTAGCCACGGATTCTGCACTCAGATTCAACCATCCACTACTTGAATATATATATATTTAAAAATATATATTCCAAAAACCAACCTTTTTTTGCCCTTTTACATAAGGGACACCATTTTGTTACACCATTGAATGTAATGGGACTTGAGCATCCCTGAATTTTGGTATCCATGGCTGGAACCAAACCTCAGCGGATACCAAAGACTCAAAATACTCCACTGTGCCTCATTACTGATCTTCATCCCGTTCTTTGTTACCCTTCCCTTTTCTTGTCTTAACAGTTGGGCTTGGATATGGAGGAGTTGCAAGAGATTGAGGAAGATGCCGGCTTGGGCAACGGAGGTTTGGGACGCTTGGCAGGTAAGTTGAAGGGAGACAGAATCGTAACTCAGCGGCAGAACGTTTGCTTTGGATACGTCCCATATCTAGTCCCAGGTATAGTCTTTAAAATGACCAGGTAGCTACTGATGGGAAAAAAGGATAAAACTTTGACCTTGCCTGCATGTAATTTGTTGTGGCATCAGAGCAATCGGGCAGAGATGTTTAAATATCTCACAAAACTACAAATCTCAGAATCCCATAGCATTGAGCCATGGCAGTTAAGGCAGTGTCAAACCGCATCATTCCCAAGACTGTGGAATGACCGGCCGGAAGAGATCCGACAACTAAACCAGCCATTGGAATATAAACCACATTTGAAGACCTATCTCTTCTGGTGGGCCTATCCAGGCAGTTTTAACCGTGAATTTTAAACCTGAGATTTATATTTAATTATTATCCTGTGGACTGTGATATCAAAACTGCGTAGAGATGCAGCTTGATATGTGTATTTTATGTAAGGATTGCATTTTAACTATGTTGTAACCTGCCTCAAGCCGTGAGGAGAGGCTGGTGAAAATATAATAATAATGATAACGATAATAATAGTAATAATAATAATTATTAGTTCTGAAGTGCAGCTTGGAGCGAAGGTGGGTCAGGCAGAGAGAAAGAGAAAGAAGAGCTCCGTATGTTGCTTGGTTCAGTCAGTTGATAGTTGGTTGATAATAATTCATGGTGCCAAAAGCTTCTTTCAATATCTCAAAATACATTTTGTAGACTAGACTAGATGCTTGACTTCCCAAAAGCCCAACACTATGCTTCGATAGCTGGTCTTCCCCTTTGTTTTGGTCCGTTTCCAATACGACTTGTTTCCCTGTTGTCTCCATTTCCCTCCAGCTTGTTTCCTGGACTCCATGGCCACCCTGGGCTTGGCTGCCTACGGCTACGGGATCCGCTACGAATTTGGCATCTTCAACCAGAAGATCTGCGGCGGCTGGCAGGTGGAGGAGGCGGACGACTGGCTGCGTTACGGCAACCCTTGGGAGAAAGCCCGCCCCGAGTACATGATCCCCGTGCATTTCTATGGGCACGTGCAGCACGACCAGGATGGGGTGAAATGGGTCGACACGCGGGTAAGTGGGACCCTAAACCGGGCTGTCGATATTGCTGTGACACACCTTCCCGCTGCTTAGTTTGCAGGGTTCATCCTCTGCCATCCCACTTTCTCAGCTGCTTTTAAAATGTCCCCATTTCTCTCTCTTCCTCCCACTTGCCTCTTTCATCCCCAGCTTACTTGAGTTGCTGCAAACTGGCTCCAAAGAGCAAAAGTAATTTGCATTCATTGAACGCAGCGAGAGGGAAAAATAAAGGAGAGAGTGAAATCTTGACCTTCCCAGTAGGTTCATTTGGCTCTCCACGTCCTTCTTTTTTAAGTTTTCCTAAACTCAGTACATATATGCCAAGGCTTCGGTCCTTAAAATGCAAGAGAACAAGAACATGATGCACAAAGGAGAAGCACACTGTAGTAAAAATGAGAGGGGGGGAAATATTGGGAAGACAGAGATGGGAACTCAGCTCAGTCCAAAGAAAGAAAACTGGGAGGAGAGAAGGCCAGAGGGATTATAATGTATGGTTTATTTATTTGATATCTATCCTGACTTTCTCCCTGAAATGACCCAAGGCGGCTCACAATAACAATAATCGTTGATCATTGGGATTTTGGAGGTGGCACTGTTATTTGCAGAGATGCAATAGCAGCTGTTGAATCTGCTCCGTCTTCTATTCTAAACTCGAAAGGCACTATCGAAAGCCCTCATTTGGGATCGGGTTCAGCGCTTTGTTCATTTCCTTTAAAGTTTCGGCTGAAGCACAAAGTGAATGGAGATATAGCTATTAGTTTTCCCTGCTGTCCTTCAATGTCCTTGGAGCAGGATTTGGTGTTAAGCCAGTCGGAGGAACCCTCTGTCCCATGACCGATGGGTTTCTTTACCTTTTTTGTCTTGCAGGTGGTCCTTGCCTTGCCCTACGACACACCCGTCCCCGGGTACCGCAACAACACAGTCAACACCATGCGCCTGTGGTCTGCCCGGGCTCCCAATGAGTTCAACCTGAAGGACTGTAAGTGGGCCAGATTCCCTTTTCGCTTAGCGGTGCTTGTATGGTAGATGCAACTCCATCGTTGTCGGGGAGGAGAACAGCTTAGATATGAGAAAGTGGAAGGCCACCAAATATATTTACGCTCCAAGCCCTGTATCCACAGGATTGAAAACTGTATTTCTGGGGAGGGAAAGTGTTCTCTCTTGGCATCTGGAGTTCTTTCAGTGCAAGGCTATGGTCAACATCTGCCAGACGTTGGACATAGAGTTATGTCGTAGGACCTCCAGATGCCTAGAGAGAGACAACCTCACGTCTCTAGGCATCTAGGTCCATCAGTTTGATTCTGTGGTCAACTTCCATAGAGTTGTGCCGAAGGACCACCTCAAGCCCCTTGGCATCTAGGTGTATCAGTTTGATTCTGTGGTCAACATTTATAGAGTTGTGCCAAAGGACCACCTCAAACCCCTAGGCATCTAGGTCCATCAGTTTGATTCTGTGGTCAACTTCCATATTGTTGTGCCGAAGGACCACCTCAAGCCCCTTAGGCATCTAGGTCCATCAGTTTGATTCTGTGGTCAACTTCCATAGAGTTGTGCCGAAGGACCACCTCAAGTCCCTAGGCATCTAAGTCCATCAGTTTGATTCTGTGGTCAACTTCCATAGAGTTGTGCCGAAGGACTACCTCAAGCCCCTAGGCATCTAGATCCATCAGTTTGATTCTGTGGTCAATTTCCATAGAGTTGTGTCGAAAGACCACCTCAAGTCCCTAGGCATCTAGGTCCATCAGTTTGGTTCTGTGGTCAACTTCCATAGAGTTGTGCTGAAGGACCACCTCAAGCCCCTTGGCATCTATGTCCATCAGTTTGATTCTGTGGTCAACTTCCATAGAGTTGTGCCGAAAGACCACCTCAAGTCCCTAGGCATCTAGGTCCATCAGTTTGATTCTCTCCCCAGATCTGTAACACATTTGAATGCTACTCAGTCTGTAATAACTCTGCTTGAATTAACTGTATCCATCCATTGCTTTCTCTCCATCTTTCCTGCTTTCAGTCAACGTTGGGGGCTACATCCAAGCCGTCTTGGATAGAAACTTGGCTGAGAACATTTCCCGTGTGCTGTACCCCAATGATAATGTAGGTTTCCCCCTTTCCTTATTGTTTTTGACTCCTCTTCACCTTCAATCTTTGCTTGCGTTGGAGCCAGGTACAGGCCCAGTCCCTTGTTCTAATCATAATCCCAAGTCTTGATGGGAACGCTCTAAGTCGAGCTCATAAATCGAGGGCAGGTTTTGGGGCCAAAATTTTGGATTTTGATATGATCCGTGGATAAGTCGAGGGTAAAATTTAGGGGCATATATCAAAAGATCTAAAGGATGAAAGAAAGGAAAACAATGCCAAAGAACTTAATAAATTCCAACAAGCAAAACTATTTGTTCTCATACTAAAGGCTGGATGGATGAGAGTCTAGAAGAGGGTCAGTGCTTCCAGGGCAGATTAAACTCTTGCTTTTCACCATATATAACTCATATATAAATACAGTACTAATATTGTCCCATGGATAAGTTGGTCCAGTCTTTTTAAACATTTTTTAACCTATATAATATTTTGATGTTGGAAGAACACCCTTCTGGAATCTGTGGTTATTTAGCAGAGCTTGGAAATGGTCCCTTTTTTGGACTGCGAGTTGCCCAATCCCTCAGCTGTTGTGGGGATGATGGGAGTTGTGGTCTAAAAGGTTCTCTTTTTAAAACCTGAGCTTTAATGCCTGCTGCGGAAAGCATTTCCAAAAGACTATGCTGGGGAGGGATGGTGGTGGCCTCTCCTTTCGGAGCCTTGGGCATCATCCTGGCCTCCTTTCTCCTTTGTCTCCCTGCAGTTCTTTGAGGGCAAAGAGCTGCGTCTGAAGCAAGAGTACTTTGTGGTGGCTGCCACCCTTCAAGACATCATCCGCCGCTTCAAATCCTCCAAGTTTGGCAGCCGGGATCCCGTCCGCACCTCTTTCGATGCCTTCCCGGACAAGGTAAATGACCTCTGCTACATGTGCCCAAGGAAAGGACCCAGCGGTACCCACCTTTCCATGCTCCATGGCTCTATTTTGGGATGGAAGCATGGTCATAGACTGGCTTTTGGGGTTGTCTAGGTGTAGGGTATGTGCCAAGTTCTGTAGCCCCACAACAAACCCCAAAGTTTGCTGAATTTTAATTTTTTTTCTCAGCTTGGAAAACCAGAATTGTGGTGTTGAGATGGCTTTCTGGAAGGAGAACGATCCCGCCTGTCCAGGCTGGTTTTCGTTTTTATAGCCCGATCCCTGCTTTTTAATCTTCCTTGTCTTTTTCCAGGTTGCTATCCAGCTGAACGATACTCACCCGTCCTTGGCGATCCCCGAACTCATGAGGATCTTGGTGGACGTTGAGAAGCTCGACTGGGACAAGGTGAGGCTGCGCATGGTTTTAAAAACGGACGGTGCCGGGGACGCAGGAGCAGCCTCTGCATTGGATTGTGCAACTGGTGAGTAAAGACCGACGTCTCCGTCCTTGCCTTTTAGGCCTGGGATGTCACCGTGCGAACTTGTGCCTACACCAACCATACCGTGCTGCCGGAAGCCCTGGAGCGCTGGCCTGTCCACCTCTTTGAGACCCTCCTGCCCCGTCACCTGGAAATAATTTATGAGATCAACCAGCGCTTCTTGGATGTGAGTGTGAAACCCCGGTGGGAAAGGGGCAGTTTGCAGAAAAATGCAGGGAGAAATGGATAAACCTTCCTAGGGCATGTCTACATGGGTCAACTACACCAGTTTCCCACCTTTGCCATAACCTGTCTACATGATGTAGGGCTGAACCTCTGATTCGAGTATACACTCATCCCTCCATATTTGCGGCTTTGACATTTGCCGATTCCCTTATTCACTGATTTGATTAATATGTTCTCTCTAGGAATATCTGGATCTTCCAGTTCAACGCTATGGTCAACTTTAACTACAGTAAAAGTCGCACTGAAAGACCCAGAGATTATTCCTATCGAGAATGCTCTACTAGGCATTTGTAGCTCCTCCAGTGCAACTCTATGGTCAGTGTCTGTCAAATGTTGACCACAGAGTTGCACCAATTCCACCTTATCCCTGGCTAAATGTCTCCCCTTTTGCTCTAGATTTTGCAGGAATGGAGATGCAAAATTCCTGCAAGGAAGTAACTGGGTAAATCCAGGATAAGTCTGGGACCAGAATATTTCCAAGTACTCTCCTAGAGTTCTCTGGTCTTTGTACTTTTTTTCTGGGATGTATGCAGGTTCCTGAATGTTAGGAGGAACGTCTTTGAAATTGCAAGAGCTGTTTGATGGTGGAATAGTTTATTTTCAGAGGACGGTGGACTCTCCTTTTCCAAAGATCTGTAAACCCAGGTTGGATCGGCATCTTTTAGGAGTACTTTCATTTTGTATTCCTGCATTGCAGTGGGGTGGACTAGATTGCCCTTGATACCTTTTCCAACTCGAACATTATACGATCAGTCTGGATGCTGAACCATGCTTGGATCCCTGATCCGTGAACCTGCGAATATCCAAAGGGAGAACGCTATGATTTCTATACATTAATCCAGATCTGATTTGGATTGCTTGTTTCAGAATGAAGACTGGAGAGGGCCTCTGTCCCTTTGGTTGGCCCTTGATGCTCCAGTTTTGCAAACAGTTTCCACATCGTGAAGTCGAAGGCTTTCATGGCCAGGATCCGTAGTTTTTTGTGGGTTTTTCGGGTTACATGGCCATGTTCTGGAAGAGTTAATCCTGACGTTTCGCCAGCATCTGTGGCTGGCATCTTTAGAGAATGCTGGCATGGAAGAGAGTTGGGTATAACTCTCTTCCATGCCAGCATTCTCTGAAGATGCCAGCCACCGACGCTGGCAAAACGACTGAAATAAACTCTTCCAGAACATGGCCAAGGAACCCGAAAAACCCACAAAAAACTATAATTTCCACGTTCTTTCTCTTCTGCTTCTGGTGCAATGGGGAGTGAGATTTTCTATTTGGAGCGAGGATTGGACGCAGAGGGCAGTTGCAGGGATGGCTGAACAAGTAGAGACTGTTAATGAATGGATATTTTTTGTGGGGGGGAATCTGTCTCTGTCCCCACAGAAAGTCTACGCCATGTTCCCAGGGGACCTTGACCGCTTGCGTCGCATGTCGATGGTGGAGGAAGGCAGCGTCAAACGGATCAACATGGCCCACCTTTGCATCGTGGGCTCCCACGCTGTCAACGGAGTGGCCCGGATCCACTCTGACATTTTGAAGGCCACCGTGTAGGTATTTGGTCCCCGTACCGGGCAGCCTCTACCCTCCTCCAACAATTATTATTATTATTATTATTATTATTAGTCATCCCTCCACATTTGCGGATTTGACTTCTGCAGATTTGATTATTCACGGATTTTATTAATAGGCTCTCTCTAGGAATATCTAGGTCCTCCTCCAGTGCAACTCTATGGTCAACTTGAACTAAAGGTTGAACTGAAAGACCTAGAGATTATTCCTAGAGAGAAGACTCTACTAGGCCTTTTAGCTCCTCCGGCGCAAGTCTATGATCAGCGTCTGTCGGACGTTGACCACAAAGTTGCGCCGGAGGACCTAGAGATTCCTAGAGAGGTGTTTGCTCAGGTAAAAATATTAAAATAAAATAATTATACTTTTATTTATATCCCGCTTTTTGTCTGGACAATCAAAGCGGCGTACGAGTCAAAACAGAGAGCAACATAGATGTAGTATAACCCCCTTTAAAAAGGAATTAAACAAATTAGAATTAAAACACATAAAAACCTTAAAAAGATAAAAAAACATTTCATAGATAAAACTGTAGGTAGAAACAACATAATAAAATACATTTTGCGTTGTGGTTTTTCTACTTTCATGGGGGTCTTGTGACCCTCATCCCTAGGGAATATGGAGGGACCACTGTACTACTACTACTACTACTACTATTATTATTATTATTATTTTATCCTTCTCTTTCTCCAAAACTGAGATCCAAAGCGGCTCCTAATATTAAAAGAACAGTACAGTTAAAAACCATACAAAAATGTTCCATTAAAATCGAATTAAAAATTATTACAATATTAAAATATCGCGTTCTTCAGATTGTTTGTGAGGCTCAGGCACATTCTTCTGTATAAAAGACTCATAGTATATTAAATATTTATACTTATATTTATTTGTGACTTGCTCTTTCCCCGAAACTGAGATCCAGAGCAGCTCCCAATATTAAAAGAACAGTACAGTTAAAAACCATACAAAAGTGTTCCATTGAAACAGAATTAAAAATTATTGCAATATTAAAATATCCCGTTCTTCAGATTGTTTGTGAGGCTCAGGCACATTCGTCTGTATGAAATACTTATATTAAATATTTATATTTAATTGTATCTTGATCTTTCCCCAAAACTGAGATCCATAGCGGCTCCTAATATTAAAAGAACAGTACAATTAAAAACCATACAAAAGTGTTCTGTTAAAACAGAATTAAAAATTATTGCAATATTAAAAAATCCCGTTGTTCAGATTGTTTGTGAGGCTCAGGCACGTTCTTCTGTACAAAATACTTATATTTAAGTATTTAAATTTATATTTATTTATATATATTTATATAGTTCTGCCAGACCATGGTTTATACCAGCGTCTAGTGCTGTCTGGAAACTGGCGATGTAGACGAAATCTAGATGATTCCTTTCATCCCGCCCCATTCCCAAAATCAATCTCTGTACGCTTACTTTTTAAAAATTATTCTGATGTTTTGTTTTGTTCCCTTTATCCCCACTCCTCCTTCTGCTGCCAGATTCTCTCCCGTCGCTCCTTTTTCTTCTCTTTTCATTCTTTCTTCTTTCTTCTTCTTGCGACCCGCTCCCCTTCTCCTCCTCCTGCCGCCTCCAGATTTAAAGACTTCTACGAGTTTGAACCCCACAAGTTTCAGAACAAAACCAACGGCATCACCCCACGGCGCTGGCTGGTTTTATGCAACCCGGGGCTGGCGGAGATCATTGCCGAGGTGAGGATATTTTGGAGCAAAAGCACCGGGAACGTTTGAGTAACAAATTGACTTTTGGGGGTACTACAGATCTCAGTATCCCCTAACCAACAGGGCCAATGGGAGCTGAAGTTTGGGAAACTTTACCAAGTTTGTGAAGTCGAAGGCTTTCATGGCCAGCATCCATAGATTTTTGTGGGTTTTTTGGGCTCTGTGGCCATGTTCTAGAAGAGTTTATTCCTGACGTTTCGCCAGCATCTGTGGCTGGTGTCTTCAGAGAATGCTGGCATGGAAGAGAGTTATACCCAACTCTCTTCCATGCCAGCATTCTCTGAAGATGCCAGCCACAGATGCCGGCAAAACGTCAGGAATAAACTCTTCCAGAACATGGCCACGTGGCATCTTCAGAGAAAAAACGATGGATGCCGGCTACAAAAACCTTCGACTTTCCATGTAGTTTGTTTGCAATCTCTTGGATGGGGATTTTGGGAGCTGCGATCAAAAAAAAAAGCCACTTCCCCAAATATGGCGGAGCATCCTTTCCAAGTTACTTTGCAAAATCCTAGAAAACAATCTCCTTCCAATGTAGAGTCGAAGGCTTTCATGGCCGGCATCCATAGTTTTTTGTGGGGCTTTCGGGGCTCTGTGGCCATGTTCTAGAAGAGTTCCTTTCTGACGTTTTGCCAGCATCTGTGGCTGGCATCTTCGGACAGATCTCCTCCCACCTTTGCAGATAATAATAATAATAGTAATAATAATAGTAGTAGTAGTAGTAGTAGTAATAATAATAAATGGATTTTATTGACACTCCCTTTAACCCTAGTGGGACCTTAAATGATTATCTCTCGCTGATTTCTTCCTCCAACCTCTGCAATTTTTGTGTATGAGTGACCAAAAGTGTTTCTACCTGTTGGACCTACCAAAGCTTTTACGTCTGGCATCCTTAGTTTTGTGTGGGTTTTTCGGGCTCTGTGGCCATATTCTAGAAGAGTTTATTCCTCCCTACCCAGGGTCACATATACACACACATACATACGTACCCCACTCTCTTTCATACCAGCATTCTCTGAAGATGCCAGCCACAGATACTGACGAAACGTCAGGAATAAACTCTTCTAGAACATGGCCACATGGACCGAAAAACCCACAAAAATCTATTTACCAAGTTTATTTAGATTTTATCGTTGATTGTGACTTTCTCCTATCCTTCCTTCCTTCCTTCCTTCCTTATCCTATTCCAGCGCATTGGTGAGGACTACATCTCTGACTTGGACCAGCTGAAGAAGCTTCTCAACTTTGTGGAAGACGAAGGCTTCATCCGGGATGTGGCAAAAGTCAAGCAGGTAAGGGGGCAGGGATGTAGCGGAGCCAGCGGATCAGCAGCTCACCACGAACCCAGACTTCAATTCTAGTCAAATGTATTGCTTTAAATCTTCAAGAAGCTGATGGAAAAGTGAGGAAGAGGAGGGGGCAGAGAGAGATGGCGAGAGTGGGAAGGGGCTGGCAGAGAGAAAAGCTGGCAGAGAGGGTGAATGAGAGAGAAGGAGATGGCATGGGGATGGCAGTGTGTATGTGTAAAAGAAAGGACTTGGCAGAGACAGAGGGGTATATAGGAGAAAGGACTTGGAGAGGCAGAGGATCGGTGGCAGAAAAGTTGGCAGAAGCAGAATGATAGAGAAGGGGATGGCATGGGGAAGAGGTGGCAATGTACATGTGTGTAAGAGAAAGGACTTGGCAGAAAAGTTGGCAGAAGGAGAATGAGACAGAAGGAGATGGCATGGGGAGAGAAAGAGGGGTGGCAGTGTGTATATATATATATATATATATAGGAGAAAAGACTTGCAGGTTCGATGGAAGAGAAAAAGTTGGTAGAAAGTGAACGAGAGAGAAGGAGGTGGCATGGGGAAAAGGGAAGGATTGGCAAAATCTGTGTTTTGTGTTATATTTGTCTATTGGATTTATTACTGTATTATTGCATAGTACAGTGGTCCCCCGGGTTACGAAAACCCCGGGATCCGAAAGAGCCGGGGCCGGAAAAACAGCCCCGGTTTCCGAAAAAAAACCTGGGTTACGAAAAAAAAACTGTGGGAAATTCAAATGGTGCAAAGTTTTCTCCTATACTTACAGTGGTCCCCCGGTTTGCGAACGTTTTCGGCTTACGAAAGGGGTGCTGGAACAAATTACTTTCGTAAACCGGGGGACCACTGTATTTTTTTGCGATTGTAAGCTGCCTCGATCCTATGGGAAGAGGTGGGATATAAATAACATTTATTATTAATTTTATTAGTATGTGTGTGTGAGAGAAAGGACTTGGTGGAGACAGAGGAGCAGTGGCAGAGAGAAAAAGCTGGCACTTGGCAACATGAGCGAAAGAAATGGAGGATGGCAGTGCAAAAGGTTGGCAGAGAATGAGTGAGAGGGAGGAGAAGGTGGCAGAGAGACTCTGAGTAAATATGCAAAGGGATCTTTTAGCACCTTTGAAAGAAACTATGCAAAAAGAGGTTGTAGCGTAAGCCTTTGTAGCCTTGATCTACTTCTTCAGATGCCCGGAGTGAGCTGTTCAAAGGTGCTGCAAGATGCCTTTGTGGGCAGATATTCCCAAACGAACGCAGGTGCCCAATGTGGAATGCCCAATAGGTGCCCAACTTGCAAGCCGGGTTCTAACCTCTGTTTGCTCTCCCAACTTTGCTTCCTTTTCTCCCTCCGTTCAGGAGAACAAGCTGAAGTTTGCAGCCTACCTGGAGAAAGAGTACCGAGTGAAGATCAACCCCAACTCGCTCTTCGACATCCAGGTGAAGAGGATCCACGAGTACAAACGGCAGTTGCTCAACTGCCTCCATGTCATCACCCTTTACAACCGTGAGTGTTGTCTGTTTGCGGCGTCTTTTAATCCAGTTGCCCATCCTTCCCTTGCCAGGCTGGGATGGAGAATCATTTTGTTAGTCCTGGGCTACCGCCAAGGTTGGCAACTGGCAGTCCCAGACCAAAATCTGGATTCTAGAGTCGTTGGGCGAGCGTTTTGTGGTGGTTTGAGTGTTGGATTATCAAGGTTCGATTCTTCGCTTGGCTATGGAAACCAGCTTGGAGACCTTGGGCAAGTCACACACTCTCAGCCTCAGTGAGAGGTTCGCTTTAGGGTTGCCTTAAGTCCGAAATGACTTGGAGGCACGGATGAAATAACAGGAATTGCAATAGACTTTGAGATTTTGAAATGTTAGCCATGCAAGAATTATCCAACCAAGGAAAGGGCTTTACAAGCTAACTCTTAAAAGTCTGGCTTTGACGTCTTGTAATGGTCAACATGAGTGCTGAGATCCTACAACGGGAGCGGGTCTGTCTGGGGAAGAAACTCTTCGAAGCGCACTGTACCAGTTGGTCTTTCTTTCTTTCTTTCTCTCCCTCCTTCCTTCCCTCCCTGCCTCTTTCTCGTTCTGCATTTCGTGTGGTCCTCCCCACCCCATCGCAGGGATCAAGAGAGAGCCAAACAAGCAGTTTGTGCCACGGACGGTCATGATCGGAGGCAAAGTGAGAAGTGGAAAGGGACAAGGAGTGGGGTGGGATGTGGGGTGGAAAGCAGGGTACCGGGGGGTTATGTGTCCTGCGAATGAGGGTGCTGAGTGGGGTTATGTGTGGCAACTAGGTACTCACAATGGCTATAGAGCCACGGTTCCCAACTTTTGTTCCTCCAGATGTTTAGGACTTCAGCTCCCAATATTGGCCGATCGTAGAATTGTGGAATCATCGAGTTGTAAGAGACCCCAAGGGTCATTTAGTCCAACCCCCTGCCATGCAGGAACTCACAATCAAACCATCTCAGGGTTGGAAGAGACCCCAAGGGCCACCCAGCCATGCAGGAACTGACAAGGTGGCTTCTGACATCTGAAATCTCAAACAAATGGAAAGCCAAAGATTGGGAACCCTTGCATGGAGTATCTTCTGGATCCCAGGCTGGGAGTCCCATTTGCTTGGGATCGTGCCGTGGTGCTCAAGTCCTGGATGTGGACTTCCAAAAAAACTTCCCATCTTCTCAATAGCCTGGGATCTTGAAGGAACACCTTTCCTTATCTATGCCTGCCTTAAGTTGGAGGAGCTCTGTGTCCCAACAGATGGGTTCAACACCCAATGGGTGAATACAGGGATCCATTGTTTTTGGTGGGTTTTTCAGTCTATGTGGCCGTGTTCTAGAAGTGTTTGTTCCTGATGTTTCACCGGCATCTGTGGCTGGCATCTTCAGAGAATGCTGGCATGGAAGAGAGTGGGGTATACACAGATTAACATGGAAATCACTCCTTCCTACCTAGGATAAAACTATCCCACATCCCACTGTCTTCCATGCCAGCATTCTCTGAAGATGCCAGCCACAGATGCTGACGAAACGTCAGGAATAAACTCTTCTAGAACATGGCCACAGAGCCCAAAAAAACCCCACAAAAATCAGGAGAAGGCTCCTCATTCACCCAAGAAATGAGGACTCACTGGCCTTGATACAGTCTCTTTCTCTCTGTCAGGCTGGCCAACCTCACAGGGCCATTGTGAGGAAAGACCACCAGGCACCACCTTGAGCTCCTTGGGAGCACAAAGGGGGCTATAAGTGTAACCAAGAAATCGATAAGCTTGGAGACGCTTACCTTTCAATGGCTCTTTCTTTTCCCTCCAAGGCTGCCCCTGGCTACCACATGGCTAAGATGATCATCAAGCTGATCACTTCTATTGGAGACATAGTGAACCACGATCCTGTCGTCGGCGATCGGCTCAAGATGATCTTCTTGGAGAACTACCGGGTCTCCTTGGCCGAAAAAGGTAAGTCGGGCACTTGTTGCTTTGGGGCCTGCGCCAGCCGCGTCTCTTGCCTCTTGCGCATTGCACCATTTATGACCATTTATGCAGTCATTCATTCTGCTTTCCATTACTTAAAGCAAGATTCCTTCTGTTCTTTCTTAACCCAGCCTCTGTTATTCCTCAAGAAGTTACTTTTCCACTCTCTTTCTTCAGTGATCCCAGCTGCCGATCTCTCCGAGCAGATTTCCACGGCAGGAACGGAGGCCTCTGGCACCGGGAACATGAAGTTTATGCTGAACGGCGCACTCACGATCGGCACCATGGACGGGGCCAACGTAGAAATGGCGGAAGAAGCCGGCGAGGAGAACTTGTTCATTTTCGGCATGCGGGTCGAAGATGTGGAAGAATTGGACAGGAAGGGGTAAGTCTCGGAGCGGGCCGCGGTTACCCCTTGTGCCAAATTCCAACCCACCAACATGTTATACGCATCCGGCCAAGCTATTAATTAATCCGGCCAAGTTATTAATGTTATTAATGAGTTGTTAATGAGAATGAAGCGACAAGCTAGAAGTTTGCTTTTGCTTTAGCTGACTGGGAAGTTCAACTTTCCTTGAGTTAGATGAGCGCAAACTACTTTTGCATCTTGAATTCAGTTTGCAGCAATAGAAGTAAGATGAAGAGAAAAGGGGGAAAGTGGGAGGAGGAGAGAGAAACCAGGACATTTTTTAAAAAATATTTATAACCTATAAACCCATAAAATAAAACACAGATCATGGCATTATATGCATTATGTGCATACTAGTCATTTTCTGGTACATGATTGTAACAACATTCTTCGTTCTTAATAAAATCAAAACCTATTTCTTCCTTCTAACTCTTAACTTATGTTTTTTAACCTCCCATTATTGCTTAAGTCATCCAAGCACCACCTTTCTTTAAATTGTAAAAGATTTTCAATGGATCTACCTATTAAAAAACCAAAAGGTTCATAGGGAAAAAGATATAATAACAAAAGAAGGGGCAAACAGAAAATAAAATACTACTCTTACGCTGAATTTGAAGTTGTCTTAGCTATGACAGTTTCCCATTTCATTGCAAAGCACTATATCATCAGACCTCGCCGATTCTTATTCCAGTATTTTAACACCGGTAACCATGCTTTTTCTACTTCGGTTAATGACTTATTATTGAAACTACAGGTAAGTTTATCGAATTGAATCATGTCCATCAATTTAATGCGCCACTCTTCGATTGAAGGCATTGTTTTTCCTTTCCAGCATTTAGCTAGAAGGATAGGCGCAGCTATCGCCGTATATAAGATTAACTTCCAATATTCCTTTCCGTCCGTTTTCCCAAAAATCGAAGTCGGGACATTTTAAAAGCAGCTGAGAAAGTGGGATGGGAGAGGATGAACTGGGTCCTTTGCTGTCAAAACTGAGGAGGGAAGGAGAGGTGTTGCCATGTACCAAATACCATGCGCTAAATGGGCCCTACGTCTCCCGACAGCTACTGCGCCAAGGATTATTACGACCACATCCCTGAACTGAAGCAGGCCATTGACCAGCTGAGCAGCGGCTTCTTCTCTCCCAAGCAGCCGGATCTCTTTAAGGACATAGTCAACATGCTCATGTACCACGACAGGTGAGAACGGACGACGTGGCGCTAGAGTAACCCAAATGGGATGCTGGGATGCCCAAACGGCGTGGCGGTTGTCCAAAGTCGCCCAGTGGGTTTCTGCAGCTGAGCGGTGATTGGAACTCGGGGTCCTAGTCGAATGCTCAAACCATCGCACCTCTTTTTTTGCAAACGTCTTTCACGTCTAAATGCTCTGGGCCAAGCTAGGAGAGGTCTGCCGTCGAGCAATAGAGACTAGTGCAGCGATTCCCGAACTCTGGCCTTCCAGGTGTTTTGGACTTCAGCTCCCAGAATCCCGGTCTGGGATTCTGGGAGCTGAAGTCCAAAACACCTGGAAGGCCAGAGTTTGGGAATCATAGCGGTTCTTTAAAATCCTACAGTGTAGATGCGACCTCTCTGGGTGAAAGGAGCTGTAGCGTATTCTGGAAACGGCAGAAAGGACGCACTTGGACGGCGCTTTCACTGCCATGGCTCCATCCTATGGCATCCTGGGGCTTGTAGTTTGCCGTGGCGGTTTGCGGTGTGTAGTTTGTGAGTCTCATTTGGGAGGAAAGTGGGCTAAGAATCAAATAGCTCACTAGATCGGAGGTATCCGGGAGGCTGAAACTATTCGGCAGATAAAATCTAGTATCCTGGAACATATAGCAGCAGATATAGACTCGATGCAGCGGTTCCCAAACTTTGGTCCTCCAGATGTTTTGGACTTCAGCTCCCAGAATTCCTGGACCTTGGCCATGATGGCTGGGGCTACTGGGAGCTGAAGTCCAACATTAGCTAGAAAACCAAAGTTTGGGACTCTCTGGGCTAGAGTTTGGACAAATTCCTTTTTTTGGATTCTAACCTGGCACACACCTGGCCAGGGGATTCTGGGAGCGGTGATCCAAACAAGTAACTTTTCACGTTCTGATCTTTGGGTATGATCCTATGCTAAGTTCTTCCTTTAGAGGAGCCCCATTGAAATGGCTGGGGAGCTGTTTCCATGCATTTGAGCAGGGCTTGCTTCAAAGGCACCTCTCTAGTTAGATATATAAAATGGCAAAAGCAAGGTTTGCTTTTTGGAATATATATATATATATACATGAATGTATATATGTATTTGCATGGAATATTTTCAAGCCATGGATCGTGGAATCGGTGGATATATAAAATGGCAAAAGCAAGGTTTGCTTTTTGGATATATATATATATATATATGTATTTGCATAGAATATTTTCAAGCCATGGATCGTGGAATTGGTGGATATATAAAATGGGAAAAGCAAGGTTTGCATTTTGGAATATATGTAGAAATGGCTGGCTGTTCATTACATGCAAAATGTGGAGAGACGCTGATATTATTTTTAAAACGGCCTCGGTGGTGCTCTTGCGGCGAAGGTAGCTGCTTCCCTTCTCCGTGGATAAAAATGGATTATTATTATTATTATTAATAGTAATAGTAATAATAATCTTCTTTTTTTGCCCTTCTCTTCCTCTCCGTAGGTTCAAAGTCTTTGCTGATTATGATGCGTACATAAAATGTCAAGAGAAGGTCAATGCTCTTTATAAGGTGAGTAGGACCCCTATGATGCCCGGTGGGGGTCGCAATGGAATAGCATTGCGACAAGGGACTAGTTGTGCCGTCTTAAATGGGTGTTGGATTACAATTCCCATCATCCCTATCCAGCATCGCTAATGGTGTCAGGTTGGGGAAGCCCGGGACTAGCCATTGCAAAGGAGGCAAATGAGTCCTAGAGTTGCTTTTTTGGCATCTTTACCACACATCGATGCTACTGTGCCATCTACATCTTGGAGGGTACAAGCTGAGCCTCCCTTCTCCGAAATGCTTAAGACCACCTTTCCAATGTCCAGACCCCTACGATAGATGAATGGAGAATAAAACTACATGAATTAGCAATATATATATATATATATATATATATTTGCATGGAATATTATGCAGTCAAAAAATCATTAAAAAAAACGAATTATGGATAACCTTTCTATGATGGCTAACAGGAAAACGTTACAACAATATAAAAAGAAACAGGGGGAAAGTATCCAAGTTATGGCTTTAATGAAGGATAAAGACCTAGATTACCAAGATATGTAATTTTTTCTTTATCTTATTGGATAAAAAGAAATACAGGTTGCACAAATACATAAAACAAACCTAAGGAAATTAGAAAACCTAAGAGGACCCAACAGAAATGTAAAATCTAAGTTAAAGAAGTTAAATTGTTTTCAAGAGAGTTATATACCGTTAAATGTTTGTTGAGGAAGAAAGAGAATTTGGAGACGTTGAAGGATAGAGTCCCGACCAAACTGTGAACTAAGCCTTGATTTATATAAGATATTCTGGCTTTTTAGATACTCGTGAATTTGGGTATGTATATATGTAGTAATATAGGTATGGATTTATGTATATTTTTAATTAAGGTTTTTGAAAAATTAATAACATTAAAAAAACAACACAACAAAATACTTAGGACCAGAAGCGTTTCAGATTTTGGAATATTTGCATCTACATAATACCTTTGGAGAGGGGACCCATGTCTAAATAGGAAATTCATTTATGTTTCATATATAACTCTTACACATTACTTGGAGGTAATTTTATACAGAATTTGCTGTTGTTGTTGTTATGTTTATTTGTGTCTTACTCTTTCCCGCAAAACTGGGACCTTGAGTGGCTCACAATATTAAAAGAACCGAACACTTGTTGGGCGCCTTCAAGTAGTTTCCCGCTTACGGCGGCCCTAAGGCGGACCGATCATAGGGTTTTCTTGGCGAGATTTGTTCGGAGGGAGTTTAGCATTGCTTTCCCCTGAGGCTGAGAGAGTGTGACTTAGCCAAGGTTTCCATGGCTGAGCTGAGAACTGAACCCTGGTCTCTAGTGTTGTAATCCAACACTCAAACCACTGGCTCTATTGTACAGGATATAGTACAGGATATTTTATTGTACAAAATAATAATAATAATAATAATAATAATAATAATAATACTATTTATAGCCCGCCTCTCCCAGAAGAATCGAGGCAGGTTGCAACCATAAAAACATCAATAACAATATAACACATACATAAATAAAAATTAACCTAATCCCCTTACTCCCTTATTGTAAAGTAAGCGACATTATAAAATACAATTAAATGGATAAAATAGATGTCATTAAAATGAGGCGTCATGGGGCAGAGAAGGGCAGACCATATCAGCATCACGGGAGGATTATTGTACAGAATAGTACGCAGACTATTATGTTGTACAGAATATTATGAAGACTACAGCGGTCCCCCGACTTACGAATCCCCCGGGTTACGAAAACCCCGGGATCCGAAACCGGCTGGACCGCTAATGTATCCCCCGGGATCCGAAAGATCCCCGGGATATCAAAAAAAAACCAAAACCGCACGGCCCCTTTAAATCGGCTGCGCGGTCCGTTCGTGAAAGCGGTCCCCCGGGAAACGAAAGCTTCCGGGTTACGAAAGGTAATCCGGAACGGATTACCTTCGTAACCCGGGGGACCACTGTATTTGATGGTGTGTTCCAGAATATTCTGAAATTATTTTGCGCGGGAAACAAAGTTGGTAAAGCAAAGGCATCACTATCTCGGCTACCCATGCGGACATGGATTTGGATTTGGATTTGGGAGCATTTTGGAATTCCAGATCAGGGAAACTCAACTCGGACGCCTTTCTCGCTCCCTTCTCCCAATGACCCCATGGCTTTGGTCTCTTTCTCTCTGTCCGCAGAACACCAAGGAGTGGACCAAGAAGGTCATCAAGAACATCGCCTGCTCCGGGAAGTTCTCCAGCGACCGCACCATCGCCCAATATGCCCGCGAGATCTGGGGCGTCGAACCCACCCGCCAAAAGATCCCAGCTCCCGATGACCCCCGGGAGTGAGGGTCCCTCTCTTTTGACCCCTTGTACCACCAGCGACGTCAACGGGGCAGCTCCTGTTTCGTGACGCCCCGGTAACTTGTCGGCTCCGAATGCGGGGAGCTTTGTGTTATACTCCCCGCACCTTCCTCCCACTCCGTGCTCTGCTATTTATTTCTCTCTTGTTCCCGTCACCCTTTAAAACCCACCACTGCTTTTTAAAAATTATCGGTTCCCAATATTCATTCATAGAGGAATGAAAGGAGACAAAGCTCCATCCGCTATATGATAGTTAAATTTTTTTTAAAAGCACAACACGTTTTGGCCTTATCACCAATTGGCCTTTTTGGGGGGGCTGCTCTAAAATAGAAACACATGGACGACGGATGCAGTGTTGGAGACAGCACGTTAAAATATCTCTTAAAAAACCATTTTTTTCTTTTAAAAAAATATTTTTCTATTATATGTATATATATATATATATATATATGCATTTAATATATGCATATATATATATATATATATGCACATATAATAGTAATGTATGCATAACCATCCTCAGAAATTGCTGGAGTTGCATTCTGCGCTCTCTATGCAAGTGGACGTTTGCTTATAAAGATTCAGATTTTGGAAAGTTTCTTCTTCCTTGCATGGCTTTGGTTTCAAACCAGATTTTGGTTTTGTAAGGAAAGGAACTAGGTCTTATTAGGTTCTTATTTATGGATTTTCCCCCCTTGTCCCACCGCTCTTTAAAACTCACCTCTTCTTTTAAAATATAGATTATCGCTTTGCCCTTTATTATGCAGACTACTTTATGATGCGTTACAGAATATTACAAAAATATTGCCCTCCCATGCACCTCCATATTTTTTTTCTCACTCCATGTTTTGAACACAGCCTTCCTGTATTTTTCCCCCCTCTTTAAAAAACGGGTTTCTCCATCTCACTTTTATTCTGGAAGGCTTAGGAAGATGGGTTTCGTTTTCTCACCCGCAAATCGGCACATGCCTTTCCCGTCAAAACAGAGCAACGTGGGGTTTTGGAGGAAGGGCCCTTCCAGACCAGAAAGGGGAAAAACACAAACAAAAATATAAAATAAAATAAAGGTTTTTAAATTACAATCACCCATACATCCTTCTTTTTTTATATTTTTGGAAAAGTAGGGTGGTGGGATAAGGAGAAAATTGGAATGATCACAAACCAAAATATTGATTGGAGTCGAGACTGTGGCGAAGAATTTAGAAGAAGACTAGGAATGGAAGGGCAGCCATGAAAGAACTAGACAAGGTCCTAAAGAGTAAAGATATAAATCTGAATAATAAAGGTAGGATCATCCAAGCCATTGTATTCTCCATCGCCAAGTACAGATTTGAGATCTGGACAGTGAAGAAAGCGGATAAATTCATTGGAGATGTGGCGCTGGAGGATACCATTGACTGCCAAGAAGACAAACAAATAGATCCTCGAACAGATTAAACCTGTATCTTGGAAGCCAAGGTGACTAAATTGAGGCCGGCGTACCTTGGCCACATCGTAACAACGATGGTATTGTGAAGTCGAAGGCTTTCGTGACCGGTATCCATAGGTTTTTGCAGGTTTTTCGGGCTATGTGGCTATGTTCTAGAAGAGTTTATTCCTGACGTTTTGCCAGCATCTGTGTGCTGGCAAAACGTCAGGAATAAACTCTTCTAGAACATGGCCACATAGCCTGAAAAACCCACAAAAAAACTAATGATGGTACACACCTTTGTACACGTCTTTGCCACACCTGAGGCTGGTTTAGGGCATCCAAGGTATGTTTGGGGAGGCACTGGAGTGCTTTGGCTGAGGACTGCAAATACCCTTCCCTAGACTGCAAATCTTAAGATGTTACAAGGGCAGTTAAAAGTTGTACGATTGAGTGATAACTCTGTGGTGTGAAAGAGCTCCTATTGCCAAGACATGGCTACCCCTTTGGAAATTACTCGAGAGATATACGACAGGGAGGGAGCCCAAGAGATACTAGAATGAAGTGGAGGTCCTTGGACAGAAAGCTTGGAGATGTCAGAATGACGTGGAGGTCCTTGGACAGAAAGCTTAGAGATGCTGCAATGACATGGAGGTCCTTCAAGAGAAAGCTTGGAGATGTTGGAATGATATGGAGGTCCTTGGAGAGAAAGCTTGGAGATGCCGGAATGACACGGAGGTCCTTCAAGAGAAAGCTTGGAGATGCCGGAATGATATGGAGGTCCTTCAAGAGAAAGCTTGGAGATGTTGGAATGACATGGAGGTCCTTGGAGATGCCGGAATGACATGGAGGTCCTTGGAGATAAAGCTTGGAGATGCTGCAATGACATGGAGGTCCTTGGAGATAAATCGTGGAGATGCTGGAATGACATGGAGGTCCTTCAAGAGAAAGATTGGAGATGCTACAATGACATGGAGGTCCTTCAAGAGAAACCTTGCAGATGCTGCAATGACATGGAGGTCCTTCAAGAGAAAGCTTGGAGATGCTGGAATGACATGGAGGTCCTTCAAGAGAAAGCTTGGAGATGCTGCAGTGACTTGGAGGTCCTTCAAGAGAAAGCTTGGAGATGCCGGAATGACATGGAGGTCCTTCAAGAGAAAGCTTGGAGATGAACGAATGACACGGAGGTCCTTCAAGAGAAAGCTTGGAGATGCCGGAATGACATGGAGGTCCTTCAAGAGAAAGCTTGGAGATGCTGCAGTGACTTGGAGGTCCTTCAAGAGAAAGCTTGGAGATGCCGGAATGACATGGAGGTCCTTCAAGAGAAAGCTTGGAGATGAACGAATGACATGGAGGTCCTTCAAGAGAAAGCTTGGAGATGCCGGAATGACATGGAGGTCCTTCAAGAGAAAGCTTGGAGATGCTGCAGTGACTTGGAGGTCCTTCAAGAGAAAGCTTGGAGATGCCGGAATGACATGGAGGTCCTTCAAGAGAAAGCTTGGAGATGAACGAATGACATGGAGGTCCTTCAAGAGAAAGCTTGGAGATGCCGGAATGACATGGAGGTCCTTGGAGAGAAAGCTTGGAGATGCCGGAATGACATGGAGATCCTTGGAGTGAAAGCTTGGTGATGCTGCAATGACATGGAGGTCCTTCAAGAGAAAGCTTGGAGATGCCGGAATGACATGGAAGTCCTTCAAGATAAAGCTTGAAGACGCAGGAATATCATGGAGGTCCTTCGAGAGAAAGCTTGAAGATGCTGCAATGACATGGAGGTCCTTCAAGAGAAAGCTTGGAGATGCCGGAATGACATGGAAGTCCTTCAAGATAAAGCTTGAAGACGCAGGAATATCATGGAGGTCCTTCAAGAGAAAGCTTGGAGATGCCGGAATGACATGGAGGTCCTTGGAGAGAAAGCTTGGAGATGCCGGAATGACACGGAGGTCCTTCAAGAGAAAGTTGGAGATGCCGGAATGACACAGAGGTCCTTCAAGAGAAAGCTTGGAGATGCCGGAATGACACGGAGGTCCTTCAAGAGAAAGCTTGGAGATGCCGGAAGGACACGGAGGTCCTTCAAGAGAAAGCTTGGAGATGCCGGAATGACACGGAGGTCCTTGGAGAGAAAGCTTGGAGATGCTGCAATGACATGGAGGTCCTTCAAGAGAAAGCTTGGAGATGCCGGAATGACACGGAGGTCCTTGGAGAGAAAGCTTGGAGATGCCAGAATCACATGGAGGTCCTTCAAGAGAAAGCTTGGAGATGCCGGAATGACACGGAGGTCCTTCAAGAGAAAGCTTGGAGATGCCGGAATGACACGGAGGTCCTTCAAGAGAAAGCTTGGAGATGCCGGAATGACACGGAGGTCCTTCGAGAGAAAGCTTGGAGATGCCGGAATGACACGGAGGTCCTTGGAGAGAAAGCTTGGAGATGCCGGAATGAAACAGAGGTCCTTCAAGAGAAAGCTTGGAGATGCCGCAATGACATGGAGGTCCTTCAAGAGAAAGCTTGGAGATGCCAGAATGACATGGAGGTCCTTCAAGAGAAAGCTTGGAGATGCCAGAATGACACGGAGGTCCTTGGAGAGAAAGCTTGGAGATGCTGCAATGACATGGAGGTCCTTCAAGAGAAAGCTTGGAGATGCCAGAATGACACGGAGGTCCTTGGAGAGAAAGCTTGGAGATGCTGCAATGACATGGAGGTCCTTCAAGAGAAAGCTTGGAGATGCCGGAATGACACAGAGGTCCTTCAAGAGAAAGTTTGGAGATGCCGGAATGACACGGAGGTCCTTCAAGAGAAAGTTTGGAGATGCCGGAATGACACGGAGGTCCTTCAAGAGAAAGCTTGGAGATGCCGGAATGACACGGAGGTCCTTCAAGAGAAAGCTTGGAGATGCCGGAATGACACGGAGGTCCTTCAAGAGAAAGCTTGGAGATGCCGGAAGGACACGGAGGTCCTTCCAGAGAAAGCTTGAAGATGCCGGAATGACACGGAGGTCCTTCAAGAGAAAGCTTGGAGATGCCGGAATGACATGGAGGTCCTTCAAGAGAAAGCTTGGAGATGCCGGAATGACACGGAGGTCCTTCAAGAGAAAGCTTGGAGATGCCGGAATGAAACGGAGGTCCTTCAAGAGAAAGCTTGGAGATGCCAGAATGACATGGAGGTCCTTCAAGAGAAAGCTTGGAGATGCCAGAATGACATGGAGGTCCTTCAAGAGAAAGCTTGGAGATGCCGGAATGACACGGAGGTCCTTGGAGAGAAAGTTTGGAGATGCTGGAATGACACGGAGGTTCTTCAAGAGAAAGCTTGGAGATGTCGGAATGACACGGAGGTTCTTCAAGAGAAAGTTTGGAGATGCTGGAATGACACGGAGGTTCTTCAAGAGAAAGCTTGGAGATGTCGGAATGACATGGAGGTCCTTGGAGAGAAAGCTTGGAGATGCCGGAATGACACGGAGGTCCTTCAAGAGAAAGCTTGGAGATGCCGGAATGACACGGAGGTCCTTGGAGAGAAAGCTTGGAGATGCCGGAATGACACAGAGGTCCTTCAAGAGAAAGCTTGGAGATGCCGGAATGACACGGAGGTCCTTCAAGAGAAAGCTTGGAGATGCCGGAATGACACGGAGGTCCTTGGAGAGAAAGCTTGGAGATGCCGGAATCACACGGAGGTCCTTCAAGAGAAAGCTTGGAGATGCCGGAATGACACAGAGGTCCTTCAAGAGAAAGCTTGGAGATGCCGGAATGACACGGAGGTCCTTCAAGAGAAAGCTTGGAGATGCCGGAATGACACGGAGGTCCTTCAAGAGAAAGCTTGGAGATGCCGGAATGACACGGAGGTCCTTGGAAAGAAAGCTTGGAGATGCCGGAATGAAACAGAGGTCCTTCAAGAGAAAGCTTGGAGATGCCGCAATGACATGGAGGTCCTTCAAGAGAAAGCTTGGAGATGCCAGAATGACATGGAGGTCCTTCAAGAGAAAGCTTGGAGATGCCAGAATGACACGGAGGTCCTTGGAGAGAAAGCTTGGAGATGCTGCAATGACATGGAGGTCCTTCAAGAGAAAGCTTGGAGATGCCAGAATGACACGGAGGTCCTTGGAGAGAAAGCTTGGAGATGCTGCAATGACATGGAGGTCCTTCAAGAGAAAGCTTGGAGATGCCAGAATGACACGGAGGTCCTTGGAGAGAAAGCTTGGAGATGCTGCAATGACATGGAGGTCCTTCAAGAGAAAGCTTGGAGATGCCGGAATTACACGGAGGTCCTTGGAGAGAAAGCTTGGAGATGCCGGAATGACACAGAGGTCCTTGGAAATAATGTTTGGAGATGCTGGAATGACATGCAGATCCTTGGAGACAAAGCTTGGAGATGCTGGCTCCAGCAACATTAGGGTAGGGCATGCTCAGAAATGGACAGCTGGGATCCAAACAGGAGGACAGTATGAAGTTTCTCAAGTTCTTGAGAATCATCACCATGTTTCTACGGTTCCCTTTGCCAAGTTTTGTCTCCGCTGAGTCTCTCTCTCTCGGGGGTCACAAGGGATAGTTGTGTTAGCCTGTTGCCGTCAACACAACAGAGACTCTTCTGGCACCGCCGAGACGGAGCAGATTTATTTGGGTTGAAATATTTCATGGATTGGAGCCCACTTTGTGTTGTCCTCAGCTGGCAGAATTATAGACGCATATGGACACAGGGAAGGGGGCGAAGAAATGTAAACAGTGGACAGGAAAAGGCGAGAGCGGTGTGACGTTTCTGTAAGTGTAGTGACCATTCACAATAGTTGTGAGTGGTGATATTGCAGCTTCCTTGGCGTATCTTTGATCGGGAACGAGAAATCCCAGTTCTTGATAAGGAAGGAGCTAATCAGAATTAAATTTAACATGGAATCATAGACTCATCGAGTTGGAAAGGATCCCAAGGGTCATCCTTGCCATGCCAGGAACCCATAGGTGAAGCTCTGCTGAGAGATGGTCTTACCTTTAAATGGAGTCTTACCTTTAAAGTCTTACCTTTAAAGGCGCCGTCTAAGGCACTGATAGAAGCAAACACTTTACTTTAAGACAGATGGCCTTCCAGATGTTTTGCATGTCAGCTCCCCAAAATACCAGACCATTCACCAAGATGGCTGAGCTTTCTGTGAGCTGAAATCCAAAACACCTGGAGGGTCAGAGTTCGGGGATCGCCGCTTTAAGGGGAGATTGCCTGCCTTGAGCGACAAAATAATTTTGCTAGTTTTGGGTACCATGCACCTAGAGGAGGTTTGCCATTGCCTTCCCCTGAGGCTGAGAGCGTGTGACTTGCCAGTGGGTTTCATAGCTGATCGGGGATTCGAACCTTGGTGTCCAGACTCTAGACATGGGTGGCCAGGCAGCGATTTCTCGGCTAAGCCTTTATGCGGACAGGACCAGCTAAGTCTTGTCTTTCCCTTTGCCACCTTGAGCAAATCCTCCCTCAAGTGGGCAAGGAGGGTCTCTGTGGCATCAGGCCTGACTGTGCCCTCCCTGCCATGCCAGGCCTTTGCTTTCCACCGCAGCTGCTCTTTTGCACCCGGGGAGTCGGCTAAAAATAGTCCCTTCCTAACTGCACCTGCTACAATCTTGATCGTGAAAGGTCTTGCCAGAATATATATATTTTAAAAATTTATTGGCAAGGGTTAGGAGGGGCAGTTTTGAGCCTGGGTCCTTGGTTTTGTTCCAGGAGTCCTCATGAATACCAAAATCCGTGGATGCTCAAGTCTCATTAAATACAATGGCATCGTAAAATGGTGCCCCTAATGTAAACTGGCAAAAATCAAGTTTTGCTTTTGGGATTTTATATATTAAATACAGTGGGTCCTTGGTATCCACTGGGGTTTGGTTCCAGGACCCCTCATAGATACCAAAATCCATGCTCAACTCCCATTATATACAATGGCACAGTAAAATGGTGCCCCTTATATACCGAGGTTTGCCTTTAGGAATTTATATATGTTTTTAATATTTCCAAGGCATAGATAGTTGAATCCGTGGACTTGGAGGGATGACTGTATATCGAGCCAAGCCGGCTCTGCTATTAGGCAGAATGAAGAGGCAGCCTCTGGCGGTATAGGATACAGGGGTGGCAAGCAGGGGGGCTGTGGAAGGGCAGGATTATTTGGGCTACGCGGCTTGTTCGCCCCCCCAAATTTGCTAGCTAGCCATACCCTCTCAGCCTCAGAGGATGGCAATGGCAAATCCGCTCTGAAGAAACCTGCCAAGAAAACCTGATGATAGGATTGCCACAAATCAAGAACGATTTGGAGGCACACAATCGCAACAATGCAGCATACTAAACTTTCCTTTTCTATTGCTGGGGAGGAATAAAAAAATTCAGCTCATTTAAAGTTCAACCTAAAACCTAGAGATTTCTTGCCGCATAGACTGCTAAGACACAAGTCCTCCCTTTCTCAAGCCTTGTCAAACCATCATTTGGGGTGAAGTCGAAGGCTTTTTTTTGGGGGGGGGTCGGAGATGCCAGCCATAGATGTTGGCGAAACATCAGGAATAAACTCTTTGAGAATATGGCCACAGAGTCTGAAAACTTTGGGTATTTCAGGGCAGATGCTGAGAACGGTTGGGGGCAAAAAGCACTCTGCTGATGATTCCTGTTTGTCTTCCAGAAGCGAAGCTCTGTTCTTAAAAACGGATCCAAGGGTTATAAAGCATGAGTTGAATGCCATCCGTGAGATGGAGGAGGTGTGTTTGCACACACTCAGGTGTTGGTGGGAAAGGTTGCTGGGTGTGTTTGCGTTTCTTCTTCTCGCCTTTGAAGCTCCGGCCAGAGGGGGGTCTCCTCTGATGGCTGTTGCAAGCAAGCCCCCCACTTGCCCATCTCTTCCTAGCAAAGGAGAATGAGGGAGGCAGCAAGCCTTGGCACCCCATCCTTGCAGGCCGCCAGCGCCGGCACTATCTAAAGCCGTAATTGGATCGGCAGCTGGCAGGATTCGTGGGGATTAATTGGCTGTGCGGCCGGGCAGCTGCTGTGCCACACACTGAGCCCTTCGGTCATGGAGGCGCACGCGCAAAGGCAGGCCGGCGAAGGTGGCGGAGAAATACCTGGGCACAGGCAGAAATGTAGCCGCTGCCTGTGGGCACGGAGGAACGGCATCTGGGCTGAAACAATTCATCATTACACAGACACATCCAGGCATGTGCCACCATGCCAGTTTGGGCAGTACCAGGCCAGATGGTTTATGCCAACTTTTTAGCCCCATAATGTCTTCTCGGATTGGAAGTGGCACCAGAAACGGTGCCGCAAGTTCAGTTTGGGCAGTACCAGGCCAGGCTGTTTAAGATGACCCTTTAGCCCCATGACGTCTACTCTGATTGGTAGTGTAACCAGAAATGATGCCAGTTTGGGCAGTACCAGGCCAGGCTACCTTTTAGCCCCAAGATGTCTACTCGGATTGGCAGTGACACCTGAAGCGATGCCAGTTTGGACAGTACCAGGCCAGACTATTTAAGCCAACTCTTTAGCCCCATGATGTTTACTCAGATTGGCAATTGCACCAGAAATGATGCCCTGATGCCAATATGGGCAGTCCCAGGCCAGGCAATTTAAGCCAACTCTTTAGCCCCATGATGTTTACTTGGATCAGCAGTGACACCAGAAACAATACCACGATGCCAATTTGGGTAGTACCAGGCCAGGCTATTGAAACCAACTCTTTAGCTCCATGATGTCTACTTGGATTTGGAAGTGACACCAGAAACAATACCACAATGCCAGTTTAGGCAATACCCGGCCAGGGCATTTAATCCGACTCTTTAGGCCAATGATGCCTACTCACATTGGCAGTATCACCTTTTACTTGCTCTGTTTAAACTAGAGATGCTGCAGTTGGCACTTGGAGTCTGCAAAGCAAGGCATCACCATACTGTGGCTTTCCCCCTAAAATAAAAAGGTACATTTCTGGTCCTCATGGTTCTGAATAAAGGGCCGACCCATCTGTGATGTGAACACAGACTGGCAAAAGCTACCCGGAAAAGTGTCTGTTCCTTAGCCTCACCTTTTCCTTTTAAGCGGGAGTGCTGGGTATTGAACTGTCCCTCGGTCTCAGGATTTTGGCCCCGAAATCTCTGGTGGGCAACCTTTGACGCAGCTCCGTCCTCCGAGAGACGGAGGATCAGGCGGGAGATTGAGGAGAAACAGCTGAGAGGATGCTTCTGCTGCCTGCAAGCACCTGCTGCCCGAAGCAATTGCTTCACTTTGCCCAAGGAGAGGGCTGGAGAGGTTTTGTTGGTGGCGTGCCATTTGTGCACCTGAAGCGGCGCAGAAGTCGCACAGATGCCCTTGGCGTCTCTCTCGGGAACAATCTGCAGCCCAAGGCATCTGCTCCCCTTTGCTCCAGACCTGAGCGAAAATGATTTTTAATCCCAAAGTGGAATACGCTGCTGCTTCGGAGAGTGGTGGGGTCTCCTTCTTCGGAGATTTTCCAACGGAGGCTGGATGGCCATCTCTCCAAAGATTGTGAGCTCCTGCATGGCAGAAGAGGGTTGGATCGCATGGCCCCTTGGGGTCCCTTCCAACTCTAGGAGTCTATAGTTCGAACCTTGGCAAGACCTGGGGAAACGTTGAAGTTCCGGCTGATAGAACCAAGCTTGCCATGCTAGTAGTATTACATGGCAGCTTTGCTCACAGCTGACATGTTGGACTACAAACCCTTGGCCAGGATGATGGGAACTGTAGTCCATTTGGATGTGTGCTGGAGTGGGAGACAAAAGGTTATTTATAGGCCAAGGATGAGAGGTTGACTAGTAGGGCTGCAGCCACATTGCAGAAACAAAGCAGCTTGGCACCACGTTTACTTGCATAGCTCAAGGAATTTTATGGATTTGTAGTTTGGTAGGGCACCAGAGCTATCTATAATAGAGAAGACTAAATATTGCACAGAACTACAAATCCCAGGTTTCTGTAGCATTGAGCCGTGGCGATTAAAGCAGAGCCAAACTGCAGCGGAAATGAAGCCTAAGGTTCTAGTTCTCACTAAAGTACATCGTAAATACTTCCTGGGTACTTTCTCAGTACCATGGACTGGAAGGAAGGAAGGAATGGGTAAAAACCACCTCTGAACATCCTTAGCCTAAGAAAACACTATTAAATTGAAAGCCCCACAAACTGATCCTGGAAGCGAAGAAGGGTCGGACCTGGTTAGGCCTTGGGTGGGAAGCCGCCAATGAATGCCGTGCGCTGCGAGCTTTATTTCAGAGGAAGGAAACGGCAAAAGGAGATCTGAGGATCCTTTGCTTAAGCAAACCTGATGAGATTGAAAACAAACAAACAAAACTATGGATTGATCTTGGAAGCTGAGCAGGGTCAGTCCTGGTTAGAAAGAGGACGAGAGACTGCCAATGGATACCAGGTGGCTCTAGGCTATATTTCGGAGGAAGCAAATGGCCAAATGAGCATCCCTTGGCCGTGAAATCCATAGGGTCCCCATAAGGACCCTGGGCATCTTTCCAGCAGAAATTTCTGAATATCTTAGGTCTCTTTTGTGGGTCTGGAGATGCCAGCAGTGGGGCCGACGCTGAGAGAGGGAGTGCCAGGCCCTCCATCCCTTTCCAATCGGAGGCTGGCAGAGCCAGTTGCCATAGCAACCGAGGGATGCAGCACTCTGCCAAAATAGGGGATGCTGAGGCTGGACCCCTGGAGGGTTGCAAAAGCAATTGTGTGGCTTTGCAGCATCCCTTCCTTGCACCCTTGGTAACCCTTGGCACTTGTAGTACCCAAGAGGGGACTCTGCCAGCTGTACCCATCCTCCCAGAGGACGGTTCCCCATTTCCTTGCACACAATTTTACCTCTTATGTTGGACCCTATTTTATAAAAACAATGTGCATTTTTTAAAAAGGGGGGAAAAGAAAATCTTGGTTTCACTTACTCCATTTCTTCCTTCTCTTATAAGGAAGTAACTGAGGTCTGGATGGTGCTATCAGGATCCACCCAGAAGTTCCATTCTTGTTGTGTGTTGTTGCGAGCCTTCAAGATGCTTCTGATTTATGGCGAATTATGGCGATGAAGGGTTCTCTTGGCAATTTTGGGTCAGAGGGGGTTTGCCGTGGCCTTTCCCCAGAGGCTGAGAGAGTGTGACTTGGCCATGGTGGGTTTCATGGCCCAGCTGGGAATGGGACCCTGGTCTCCAAAGTCATCATCCAAAACTCAAACCACTCTGGCTCTGTAGCAAGAATGCACCTTGACACCACTTTAAATGCCGCAGCCTCATCCTATGGAGCCCTGGGATGTGTAGTTTTACAAGCTGTTGCCACCAGCACCCCATGGGAGTTTCACCTTTGGGTCTCCATGAGTTGGAAATGACAAAGGCACTAATGCCACCACAAAAGGCCTTTCCCCTTCTCTGCCCAAGAGGTCTGGTACCTCTCCAAACTACACATCCCAGGATTCTGGAGCCAGGGCAGCTCAAGTGGGATCAAGTCAGATCATTTTCTACCGTGGAGATGCACCCTGGGTTTGTTGCGGTTGTTGTTGTGTGCACCCATGTCCTTGTTTTTGACTTACGGTGACCCTATCCGGGGTTTGTCTTGGCCAGCGTTTCTTCTGAGCGGGTTTGCCGTGGCCATTCATTGGAGGCTGAGAGAGTGTGACTTGCCCAGGCTCACTCAGCTAGGCTTTTCTGCTCCACTGGAGACCCCAACCCTGATCTGATTGTTTGGGGTTACTGTTGGGGTGTGCCAACGTAGGGCTAACCCAAAGGCAAACCAATCAATCGATCGATTGATTGATCAATCAATCAAAGCCTTTATTACAGTTAACAAACCATAAGGCAAAACGATGACGGCACAGCGACAACAAAATCAACAAAACATCCCATCGGTCATATACCTCTTAGACCCTTTACACAAAATATATGGGCGCTCTATACTGAAGAATGAGAACAAGCCGTATAAAAATAGAATAGTGGGGGGTACCATTAAAGTGCAAATAAATGCATTTTAAAAAACCGTTTAATGAAACCGGTTTCAAAGTGGTGACAAAACAAATACGATTTAAAACATACAAAATATTCAATCTATCTATTACAAAATTATATATATAATGTTAGAATATGTATTAACATCTATCATGTTTTTTTAAAGCTGGGCCAGATTGGTCCAGAGGTTTTTTGTGGTTTTTTTTTGCCATGGCTCTTTCCTCTGAGGCTGAGAGAGTGTGACTCACTCAGGGTGGGTTTTTTTTCAAGCATGAACCCTGGTCTCTAAAGCCCAAACCACCCTGGCTCTCTTGCCTTTGATGCCCAACGGTTGTGGCTGGTGGGCATCTCATGCGTAAAGATGCTCCAAGATGCGTAAAGATGCTCCAAGATGCGTAAAGATGAGCAGCACTCTGCTCATGCTCAGGGGCACTCTGGGGAGGAGGGGGGTCTCTCTCTCTCCTCCTCTTACCAAGCAGCCGCCAAACAGGAGAGGGAGGTGGGGCTCCCCTCCCTCTTTCCATCCCTCCCTCCCTCCTTCCCTCCTTCTTTCTTTCCTTTCCAGTGTAGAGAGAAGGCTGCGTTGCGCACAGAAAGGCGAGCAAACCAAGCAGAGAAGGAACATCTGCAGCTGCCCTGGATCTAGGGTGAGTGCTTTTTTCTTGGGGGAGATCTATTTTTTGGGGGGCTCAGTCTTCCCTTAGCCCCTGTGCCACCCCTGGGTGCCCTCTCCATGCCTTGGAGAAGAGGCAAGGTGTGGAGAGCTCTGGGTGCCTGGCATTGGAAGAGGCAAGAGTAACCTTGGGCATGTGCAGAGAGAGCTGGGTGCCTCCCCAACTGCTGGAGCCATGGGACCCCTCATGGCATGGCCATAGGGACTTGGCTCCCCAAGTCCATTTTTTTGAGCATGGATGGGTGCCTAGGTGGAGGAAGGGTGGCTGGAGATTTGGAAGGGCTCAGACAAGCAGCAGGAGCTCAATGGGGGAGGATAGACCAACAGCGACGGTGTCCAGAGTGCTGCAGGGGCACCTGTAGGAAGGTTTCCGAAGAAGCTGTGACTTCCACTTGGCCATGGAGTGAGCATGGAGCGGAGAAACCAGAGGAGACTCTTCTTCTGCGTCCCGCATCTACCTTTGGCCATGGTGACAAAGGTGTTGGAGGTCCAATGAGACTCATAGACCTGATCTCCCCAGCGCATGGGGTTAAGATGTCCTCTTCTCTCGGTTGGGGAAACAAGAAGAGACTCTTCTTCTGCCTCCTTGGCCATGGAGTCAAAGTTCTTAAGGGTCAGGTGGACCCTCAGACCTCTTCTCCCCATTGTGTGAGGTCAGGATGTCCTCTTCTGTTGGATGGAGAAACATGAGAAGACTCTTCTTCTGCCTCCTTGGCTATAGAGTCAAAGGTGTTGGGGGTCAGGTGGACCCATAGACCTGGGCTCTCCAATGCATGGAGTCAAAATGTCCTCTTCTCTTGGATGGAGATGCAAGAGACTTCTTCCGCCTCCCACATCTACCTTTGTCCATGGAGTCAAAGGTGTTGGAAGTCAGGTGGACCCATAGACCTGGTGTCTCCAATGCGTGGGGTCAGGATGTCCTGTTCTCTTGGATGGAGATGCAAGAGGAGACTCTTGTTCCGCCTCCCACATCTACCTTTGTCCATGGAGTCAAAGGTGGTGGTGGGTCAGATGGACCATCAGACCTCCTCTCCCCAAAGCATGGGGCCAAGATGTCCTCTTGGCTTGAGGAGAAACAAGAGAAGACCCGGCTTCTGCCTCCCACATCTACCTTTGTCCAAGGAGTCGAAGGTTTTGGGGGTCAGGTGGATCCTCAGACCTGTTCTCTCCAAAGTGTGGGGTCAGGATGTCCTCTTCTACTGGATAGAAAAACAAGAGACTCTTCTTCTGGCTCCCACATCTACCTTTGGCCACCTTTGTGGGGGTCAGGTGGACCTTCAGACCTGTTTCCCCATTGTGTGAGGTCAGGATGTCCTCTTCTGTTGGATGGAGAAACAAGAGAAGAGTCTTCTTCTGCCTCCTTGGCCATGGAGTCAAAGGTCTTGAGGGTCAGGTGGACCCTCAGACCTCCTCTCCCCAATGTGTGGGGTCAGGATGTCCTCTTCTGCTGGATGGAGAAACAAGAGAAGACTCTTCGTCCGCCTCCCTCATCTACCTTTGGCCATGGAGCCACCACCTTTGTTGGTGTCAGGTGGACCTTTAGCTCTTCTCTCCCCAACCTATGGGGTCAGGATGACCTTTTCCGTGATCCTATGTTAGCCATGCAGTGTGTGAATGTCCTTCGCTCATTTGGTGATGCTACGGTGGTGTGGCATGATGCTCACTCCATGCCACCCTCTGATTTGGTGATGCTATGTCGGAGTGACTTGATGCTCGCTCCATGCTACATTGCCCCGGCTTGTCGTCTAGTTTTGACCATTGCCCCATGAACCACACAAGGTGTGTGTGTGGGTCATTCTGAATCCTTTTGCCCATCCTATCCTTTGGACCAAGGAAGCAGCGCAGCCCAGAACTCTTGCGGTGCGCTGATCATGCTATTTTAATTTTTAAAAATGTTGGTGGCGCTTCCTGGCACACAAAGAAAGGTCTCTCCTAGTTGGATTGTTCTTGTTCTCTGTGTGTGTGTGTGTGTCTATTTGTGCCTAGATGGCTGGTGTGTGAATTTGTGCGCCGTTTTAGCCAGGGTGGGGTGGGCAAACAAGGTGACAAAAAGTCTGTGCACTGCAGCATGGAGCGCTGCACATGAAACCACCGCATCTTGGATGTGCACGAAGAGTGAGTATATTTGTGCCCGCACAAGCGCATGGGCGGTTATGCACAGGTTGAGTTGTGTGCAGAGGACGTTGTGCGAACCCCCTGTCCTTTTTTTTTTTCCCCTCTGCATTTTTGAATGTGTGGGCTTTTGCCTCTTTTTGCCTTTGTGTGCGGTGCCACAATGAGTCCCCGCCTGTGCGCTGCTGTCTCCCTGCAGCACATCGGTTGCATGCGCCTCGGTTTTGCGTGTGTGTGTATGTGTGTGGGGAGCAAAGCCGGTCGGCTTTTGTGTGTTTGCGGCAGCTGCTTGTGTTGATAAATGTTTGTACCACACAATCTGCTGCGGGTCTATATTCGCCCGCTGAGGTGGGTGGATATTTTTGGAGGAAATGACATTTTGCAACGCTGTCGCTTGACGGATATTTTGCAAGCAGGCCCCTGGCACGCAGGGGAATGGGGAGAAAAAAGAGATGATATGGCAGGAGAGATCCAAAAGCAATTGTCGAAACCAGTTTAGAAGCAATCAAAAGGTGCGAGGAACCTGCAAAAAGAGGTATCTCCGTGGAGCCGTCTCCCTTGTGCTCGAAATCTCATTTAATGTTTGCTTTCCGGTAACAGGTCTACGAGGTTTTAAACCCAAATAGCAAAGCATAGGCATTCGCACACTTCCCTAAAAATAACTTCCAACAGGGGAATTAAAAAAAAAGAGAGAGATTCTGCAAATTCACCATTTCCGAGCACAAAGGTCTGTTTTTAAAAGATTAATAATAATCTTTTTTGTCCTGCAACGCACAAAGACATTCCTAAGTACATGCCAGGATTCCTTGCGCTGGGCTAGAAAATGATGCTGGAAGGATGGTGCCAGGGAACAGAACCTTAAATGTTTCAATTGATTTTCTTGCTAATCCTGTAATTCCTTCTCCCTCTGCAACATGGCTCTCTCCTTACAACAGTCCTGCGAGGTAGGGTTGGCTTAGGAAAAGTAGCAGGCCTAAGTTGACCCTGGGGAGTGTCATGGAGTGTGCAATTTCAAACTGGGTCCTAGTATATTGTAAGTCACTTGGAGACCCATTTTGGGAGAAAGGTGGACGTAGCCAGTGTGGCGTCGTGGTCTGAGCGTTGGACTCTGGTGACCAGGGTTCGACTCCCGGCTTGGCCATGAAAACCGACCGGGTGACCTTGGGTGAGTCACACTCTCTCAGCCTCAGAGGACGGCAAAGGCAAACCTCCTCTGAAGAAACTTGTCAAGAAAACCCCCGGGATAGGATTGCCTTAGGGTCGCCATAAATCGGAAACGACTTGACGGCAAACAACACACACAGTAAATCAAATCGAATCGGTCGATCGATCAATCAGTTATCCAACTTTCTAACCGCTAAACGACTTCGCTTATTGCCTGCCATGTTTTTATGTGCATAAGTAGCTTTCCACGCCATAACTATTAATTGTTTTGTTGAATTTCCTTTATAGCCTCATTCTATAAAGCTATAAACTCTATATAACTATAGGAATCCTGTCCTTCCCAGTTGGCTCAGGCAAAAGCAAACTGCTGCGGCCTCTTCTGCCTTGTCTGTTTTCCATCAGTAATAATTTTTGACATCTTGAATGCATTCTGATGTGGCTTGGCCACATGTGTCCCAGTGAAATGTCAGAAGGGACGAGACTGCGGCTCCCAGCAGCTTTAGCCAGCATAGGCAATGCTGAAGGATGCTGGGAGTTGCAGTACAACAATCTCTGGACTTTGTAGACCGCAAACGTACGAGGTCTTCCTTGCTTTGGATGAAGCTGCTATTCCGCCTCTGGATCGCAGACCATGTCGACTTCTTGACTCTCGTGGCTTATCTTTGGGCAGGGCTTAGTAATAGATAAGGAGTGGGGTTAAATCTTGGTCATAGTCACAATCCTACAAGCAAGAAGCAAGGAGAAACCAGCTAGGAGCTTTCAAACTTGCACACATTTTGGGGGGCGCAAGGTCTATGCTGCCACCTTTTTCCTTTATGAGCATATAGGGATGGAAAAATTATTCAATTTTTTGGGGAAATGTTCAAAAATGTTGTTTTTTGAGTGTCGAGAAACCCCGATGAAGGTAGCCCTGGACTGATGAGAATCTCTGCTGTTCGGAACGGATGTTGTGCAAAATTGACACCTGGTTGTTTTGTACAGAAAAACTGCATGTCTTCTGTTCAGGGAACCTCTTTTTCTTGGGCAGAAAAATAACAGTTCTGCACAAAAAGTGCAGAAGAAGTAACTGTGGACTTATTTTGCGTCAAATTTGCACAGAAAATAGCACTTTTTTTGCATGGGATAACAGCCTTTTCTAAACAGAAAACAAGGTTTCTGCAACAGCCTACAGCAACCAGCCTTCCATAGGACTGAGCCATGAGAAGTGGGATCTATGACCATGACTCTGGAGACCAGGGTTCGATTCCCAGCTCGGCCATGTAAACCCACTGGGGGAGCTTGGGCAAGTCACACTCTCACAGCTTTGGAGGACAGCCATGGCGAAAACCTCTCCGAACAAAACCGGCCACGAAAACCCCGTGACAGCTTTGCCTTAGGCCTGGCCATACAAATCCACTGGATGACAGGTTCGCTTTAGGGTCGCCATAAATCAGAAATGACTTGAAGGGGTGCACCAACGATATTCAGCGAAGGGGCTTCACGGTACAGCGCTGAACCTGTTTCTGGACCGCCGTAGGTTGTGGGGCTGTCCTGAAAACGCAGCCCGATCCTTGGTGAGCCTTGCCTTTCCACGGAGGAGATGGGGCTGGAAATCCCAGGCTGCAAAGGGGGCCTGCCTAGGATCATCTGCCAGGCCTGAGTCATCCCCTGGCAAAAACCCCAAGTCCTTGCATGCCTTCCAAACATTCCTGGGCTGTTTCCCTCGCTTGCAACCGGGACGGAAAAAGGGACGGAAAAAGAGAGAGCGTGGATGCGGTATGGAAAAACATCTTCCAAACCTTTTAAACGGGACGGTTGCGGGAGCACGGGGCTGTCACTTTGCGCCACGGTTGCACCAGGGACACGCAAGCGTGTGCTTTTGGGTCGCTTTTTTGCCTTCGGAAAAACTCCGCCACGGGGTCTGAAAACCGGAGAGCTACGTCTCCAAGTTCCTCGGTTTTGTCCCAAACAGAAAAGTTTCATGTCTGGTGAGGAGGGAGCAGAAGGTCGCTTGGCATAGACCCATGTATCTAAAAACAGACTTTGATCCTTCCAAGGAGCCAAGAATTCTGATTTTTTCCTCCCCACTTTGGTAGTCTGAGCGAGAGAGTTTCGGGAAGAAAATCCACGGAAGGAGCTGAAATGAAGTGGGAAGAGGTACCTGTCTTTCCAAGCCATCCCGAGTCTTTCACACTACAGAGTTATAGCACTTTGATCCCGCTTTTAACTCTGTGGGCTCAGCCCTATGGAAGGTTAGGAGCTGGAGCGCAATGGCGGTATTTAGGATTCTCAGCCTAAGAGCTCTAGTGTGTCTGAAAACTGTCAGAAATTAATATTTCTGCATTTGTTGCTCCATGCCTTCAAGTTGTTTCTGACTTGCGGCGACCCTAAGGCGAATCTATCATGGGGTTTTCTTGGCACGCTTTCGTCCGAGGAGGTTTGCCATTGCCTTCCTCTGAGGCTGAGAGAGTGTGACTTGCCCAAGGTCACCCAGTGGCTTTCATGGCTGCGCTGGGAATCGAACCCAGGTCTCCAGAGTCATAGTCCAACACAAATCCACCACAAATTTTGTACAGAATACCTCCTGGGGGAGGATTGTGCAGGCCGGGGGATTCTGGGAGTTGCGACCCAACAAAAAAAATCACATCCCCAAGCTCTGTCTCTTTCTATGTACTTTGTGGACGGAATATAAAAACAGGCAAAGATCCTTGCTAGGTCAGAGTAAAGGCCTAACTAGTCCTGATCCTCTTTTCCGCAGAGGATTCAGTGGGATGCCCACAAGCGGGAACGACGAGGATATTTTGGTTGGTCCGAGAAAGGTATCTCTGTTTTGGGGATTTTGGATGCTGCTGTACTTTTCAATAGCAGGGTTTGCCTTGATTTGGGTTGCCTGGGTCTTGGAAGGACTCTCTTGAAACAGACAAGCGAGAACATTGTTCTAAGTGACGCTGATGAGGAATGACTTGTTCTCTTGCAAATGATTTTTAAAGTGGATCGGAAGAACTATGGGCCCCCGGGGCATCGTTTTATGTACTGGCACCATCTGGGTAGGACTTTGGGGCAGGGATTAACGGCCCCCGTCAGCCGAATGAGCAGGAGGGTTCTCCCTACCAAAAAAGCTGACCCAAGACATCGGGCTGCCTGATGCCAAGGGTCAAAGATGGCACCTTTTCTCCATTCCGACCCTTCTTCTTCTTTTTGCCATGCTGGCTCTCACCCCACTGTCAGTACAAATACCTTAAAAGAACAACAACAACCCCACTTTATGCTTAAATGCGTCACGTCGCCAGCCGGCGGTTCAGCTGCGAGTATCATATATTGGCACAAGAAGTGCCCAGGGGAAAGGATTTGCAGCCGATCGCACCACACGGCCCTGTGGTGTGGGGCCCAACCTGTGCCCATAATGTGCGGAGCAGCTGCCACCCCCGCTTTATAAAAAAATCAACTCGATGCCTGGATGGACGATGGACTTAAAAGTGGCATTTGGTGCCAAAAGTGGCACTTGGATCCGCTCTCATGGATGCAGTTGCCAGGTCTCAAGGGTGGGCTTTGAATCTCCGCTTTCTGTGGGTCCCGGCAGGAGAAGAGGGTGCAAATTCTCCACTTTTGGGGGGCTCAGCTCTTTGCAAGAAGAAAGGAATATGGACAAATCTCCAAGATTGGTAAAGCTTCGGCCTCATTCCCACTTACAAAGAAATCAGTTTGCGATCCAAATCGATGGATCGGTGGTTCACGCTATGTTTCCCCCGATCGCATTTTCTTGTTGTAAAATAACCCACTTGTCATTCCCATTGGGGTCGTTCCCACTACGATAAGCTCCGAATTCTGGTTCCGGGTATATGCCCCTAGTTCCCACTGGGAATCGATTCTGATCCTCATTGGATCGATTCCTGGGGAAATAAAGTGGAGCAAACGGAAAAAGCCCAGGTTTTTTCGGTAGCAATTATTTTGAGGTTCTTTTGAGTAGGATCAGTTCTGACATGAATCCTAAGAGTGGGAACGCCAGATCAAAACCGATTGTTTCTTTTGGAGGGGCCACGTTTTGACAGATCCACCATTTCCCCCCTTCCAGCGCTGCCTGTGTACTTGTTTTATTTTTAAAATAAATTAATAGAATATGTGATGGATAGAATATGTGATGGATAGAATATGTGATGGATTGATGGACAGAATATGTGATGGATAGTATACATGATTGATAGAATATGGGACTGATAAAATATGTGATTGATTGATTGATTGATAGAATATGCAACTGGTAGAATATGTGATTGTTTGATTGATAGAATATGTGACTCAAATGATTGAATATGTGACTGATAGAATATGCAATTGAAAGAATATGTGATTGATTGATAGATTATGTGACTGAAAGAGTATATGATTGATAGAATATGTGATTGATTGATTGATTGATAGAATATGTGATTGATAGTATATGTGATTGACTGCAAGGCAAGTAGCTGCAAAATCAATCAGTTGAAAATTTTATATTTATCCCAGGCTTGAAGTAGCACAAATGGGGATGAAAAAAAAGAAAGAAAACTAATTCAAGTGGCATAAAAAAGATCCCCCTTTAAAGTGAGAACGAGGGATCTTTGGAAATCCGTTACAGACGCAGAGCGGATCCGAATCACAACCCGTGTTGTTCTTCCAGTTGGAATGAGCCCATTGACTATTGAATCGGTTGAAGACGGACCTTCTTCAGCAGGTCGCTTGTCGCTGAGCACATCGTAGGAAATCCATTCGAATCTGCAATCCCGTTCACACTTGTGCCGAATCGATTTATTGCAAAAGACGTGGGAAAAATGAGCGTCAAAAAGACGTGTGTTAAATGGGTCTAGCGCGAGGGGGGGGAGGGGGAGGTGGGTCACCAAACTGCTTCAGCGATTTGGCTCAAGTGCGAACGAGAGTCATTTAAACCACTTCAAACAAACCGGTTTATAACGTATGGGAATGAGGCCTTCGTTGATTTCTTCTTGTTGCAACTTGCAAAACCCACTCTTGGGACTATGCCTTTGCGATGCATTTACAATGTGTTTACTTTGAGAGCCAGCATGGCACAATGGTTTGGGCGCTGGACTATGGCACTGGAGACTGGGGTTCGAATCCCAGTTCAGCCGTAGAAACCCACTGGGTGATCTAAGTCCCATGGCACAGTCTTTGTGAAGGAACTTGCACAGAAAACCCAGCGATAGGTCTGCCTTAAAGGGTCGCCATAAGTCGGAAACAGCTGGCGGTCACACAGGGACGATGGGCGTTGTATTCCAGCTACATCTGGAAGGCCACACAGTTCCTTCTTCCATTTGGATCGTGGCATCTCCCGCTCCCTGGAGCTTCCCTGCAGCTTCTCCGCTCAGCTCAGTATCCGGATGAAAAATGGCTGTTCTTTTTGTCGCTCCAAATATATTTAAACTAGCAGTTTGGGTCCAATGCAGTCGATGTCCAATTTAGGAGCGGCCAAAAGGAGCCTTTTGCTTTTGCCTTAAATGTGCACGGAGGAGACTGATGCAATGAAGTCAGACACGCGTGCGGCTCCTGCACTTGTTTCGGAAAGCCGGGCTTTCTTAGCCCCTTTTGCTCCGAGTAGTCAAATGTCCAAATGCGTTGCAAAAAGCGCACCTCCGGGTTCAGCTTCCTATTAAAGAGAAAAGAGAACAAAGCCCCGAAGGGTCGAAAGAGAAGAGACTGAGCCGAGTTGGGAGCATGGCAGCTCTTTGCAAAAGGCAACTGGATAGTTTCAGGAGTGTGTGTTAAGTTATAGCCGTTTAATCCTTGGATGGCGGAATGAGTGAAGTTTTAATAGGACTTTGAGTCTAGAATCCATCTCAGCAAGAATGGATGGTTTGATTTTTAAACTTATTTTAAACAGACAAAATTATAAGGTTGGACGGGACCCCCAAGGGTCATCTATTCCAACCCCCTGCCATGCAGGGACATGCAACTAAATTATTTCTGAAAGATGCCCATCCAACTTGCACAGAATTTTTGCATTGCATGAGCAAAACAGAAAGAGAGCAAAACTCGCTTGCCAATGGGACTTAATTTCCCCCACCCTAGAGTATCTACTTTCCCCTCTTTTTTACAACGAAACTATTTGGGTGTGATGTTTTGCAGACTCCAGGATTAAAATAGCTTGTTGGTTTTGGAGTCTGCGTTATCACTTTTGCACACAAATGAAACACGCCAAGCTTCTTGTTGCTGTAGAATTGTATTTTATTTTTTGCTACTTGGGTAAAGTTATGCATGCTTACTTATAAGTGAATTTTACTATTTCCCCTGCAACCGTTTTGAGCATTGGAGGGTTCAAATCCTGGCTTGGCCATGGAAACCCGCTGGGTGACCTTGGGCAGGTCACACTCTCTCGGCCTCAGAGAATGGCCGCGGCAAACCCGCTCTGAAGAAGCATGCCAAGAAGCAGACACTGCATCTGCTGCTCCAGAGAACAGGACCCGGAACAATGGATGCAAGATACAGGAAAAGAGATTCCACCTGAACATTAGGAAGAACTTCCTGACAGTAAGGGCTGTTCGACAGTGGAACGCACTTCCTCGGAAGGTGATAGAGTCTCCTTCCTTGGAGGTCTTTAAACAGAGGCTGGATGGCCATCTGTCAGGGGTGCTTTGATTTGGATTTCCTGCATAGCAGGGGGTTGGACTGGATGGCCCTAGTGGTCTCTTCCAACTCTATGATTCTATGATTCTATGTGGTGTCCTTGGTGCAGTCCCACTGTGTTGTGAGGCCCTCAGCGCAGTGCCACAGCATTGTGATGTCCTTAGTGCAGTGCATTGGGGTGTCCATAGTGCAATGCCGTTGCATTGTGGTGTGCTTAGTGTAGGGCACTGTGGTGCACATAGTGCAATGCCATTGCATTGTGGTATCCTTAGTGCAGTGCGTTGTGGTTTCCATAGTGCAATGCCGTTGCATTGTGGTATCTATAGTGCAATGCCACTGCATTGTGCCATCCTGTGTTGTGCTGTCCTTAGTGCCACTGACGTGCCACTGTGTTGTGCTGTCCTTAGTGCAGTGCCACCGCATTGTATGAGTAGCAATGCAGTAGTGCTTTCTGGAGCTATTTGGCCTTCTCTTTTAGAGAGCACAGGTACCCCAAGCAACCACAAATCCCATGGAGGCATGACAGTTGAAGCAGTGTCAAACCGCATTAATTCTGCCATGCAGATGTCGCCCAAGAAGGAACTGAAAAGCTAAGTGTGTTCTTTATTAATTTAGAGACAATCCTTGAGGATCATCGCCACCCAGCGACTCCATTTCTCATTCTTTGCCTTCAAATGAGAGGCACAAATTGGAGCAGTTCCTCCAGCCAGCATGGATTCTTTGAGTTTCCCATATTTTGTAATTTTCTTGTCATGTTCCTTTAGGTTTCACCGCCCTGGGGATTATTTCTTGGCCGGCGATAGCGTTGTGCGCCTCTTTCCCGTGACCGAATCGGCACCCTAAAATGTCTTGCACCCTCGATTTGGAGAAAGGGTGCACTGTCGACGAACTTCTCCATGGCTGCATTGAAGGCTTCGGTAAGTGAAGCGGAAGGGGGCTTTTGTATTTAGGGTGGGATTTGGAGTCACCCATAAGCGGGCGTAGATCGGGGTGCCGAATTTCAAGTCCAGGGGTCCCCTTGGTCATCTTTGGGGGTGTGCGTCTGAGAACCAGGTGCAAAAAATGATAGACCTTTTCTGACAGACAAACAGAGCAGCGATGGGCTGTCTTTTGGACGGCAGCTCCCACAACCCTCAGGTTATTGCAACATGTATTAGGACACTGATTTTTGTCATCTTTTCACAGACGATGAAGGCAAAGTTCGGGACCCCCAGTTGGTTCGCCTGTTTCTCATGATGCACCCCTGGTACATCCCTTCCTCGGAGCTGGCGGCTAAGTTGCTGCAGATATATCCTTTTTTTGTGCCAACGCCGTGGCCTATCTTCCTTCCCAGTTTATGTCTTTCTACCAATGGCTTCTCCCAGCTTGTCCATCAAGAGACATTGGATGGCAACTCCCAGTATCCCCAGCCAGTGCCATCACTAGGGTTGGTGTCACCCCAGTGCCAGATAACTCATGCCATCATCCCCAGGTTACCCTGGCACCCATATCCCCAGTTACCCAACTTTGCCAGCCAAACCACTTCTTCTGTGGTGGAGATGGGATGCGGCTGGGCCAGTCTTGGGCAAGTCACACTCTCTCAGCCTCAGAGGAAAGCCACCGCAAAATTGGCCCTGTATAGATTTTGCCAAGAAAATTTTCCCATGATTGGTTTGACTTAGGGTTGCCGCATATTGGAAACAACGTGACGGCAACCGCAACATCTGGAGGGCTATACCAAAATGCTTTCCAAACGAAATGCTTTCCGAACAAAATAAAATAATACTTCTGAAATGAAAGCCGATGGGCAATTTTGTTCCCTGCTTTATCGGATATGTCCCAGTTTAAAAACTGTTTCACAGTCCCCGGCGTTTCGCTTTCTCCTTAACTCTGCCCTGAACTTACCAGGAATCGGACGGGTCAGAAAACAGTTCCCTCCAGATCAAAACATGCCACCTGGTCAGGTAAGCCTTGGAACAAAACAGGGATGTTGAATTTGATGATAAAAGCTTTCGATTATAAATGATTTAGGGTGGGAGGGCAGGGCAGTTTTCGGAGGGTGCCAAGAAAACCCCACAATAAGCTCACTTTAGTCAAAATGACTTGAAGGCACAACAACAAACACTGTTGCCATGAGGGTGAAAGTCTTCCAATTTTGCCGTTTCCAACATCAACCTCGGCGAGCGACAGAGATCTGTTCTCCTGTCGATCGGGATGGAGGAGATCAATGCTTCCACCAGTGATCTCCAGATTCGACAATCAGAAGCGGGATCCCTCTGGTTCCACTGGTGGAAGCGGGTGAAAATGCCAGTCTTCTGTGCCCAGATCAACAGGAGAACAAACCTCCTTCTCTTGCAGCGGATGAAGCCCGGTAAAGCAGGATCGGAAATAGGGAACGCCAGGTTAGGAAATGCTACTTCGCTAAGTAGCTGATGTAAGATCTTGGCCGGTATTATTGGGATGTTAAGCAAATGCATATTGGGACTGAACTATCCCTAGAAGCCAAGATGACTAAGTGAAGGTTGTCAAACTTTGGTCCTATCATGAGAAGACAGAACTCCTTAGAAAAGACGATAATGCTTGGGGAGGTAAAGGCAGCAGGAAAAGAGGAAAACCAAATTATAGATGGATGGACTAAATCAAGGAAGCCATCATCATCCTGAGTTTGCAAGACCTGAGCAGAGCTGCTGAGTTTGCAAGACCTGAGTAGGGTGGCTTGGAGATCTCATGGGGTCTCCATAAGTCAAAATCAACTTGACGGCAGTCGACAACAACAACAAACATTGGAAGGAGCTACTGGAACCAATTTATTCAGTTGGGGAACACCAACTTGTCCAGAGTTTTTGGGTTTAGATTCGGAGAGGTGAGGGGGACTATTGGATAGAGGTTGGATTTTCTTCTCTGGCTTCACCGCTGACCGTCTCACTCCTGCTCCCCGCAGATACTGGATCTCGGCATTCCCGGCAGAATTCGATCTCAACCCTGAATTGGCCGAGCAGATCAAGGAACTGAAGGAACTTCTAGGCCGGGAAGGGCACGAACGTCACAGCAGCCTCATTGACATAGAGAGCGTGTAGGTAAACTGCAGGGACGTGTCCCCCCCTTCCCCTACAACCAATGCTTGGGGAGGTTCCTTTGTTGGACCGCTTCTCCCAGAATCCCCCAGCTGGCTCGCCTTTATGGCTGTTGCATTCTGGGAGCTGGCGTTCAAATAGGTCTGCCCATGACAGTACTTCCCATCCTTCCAGTGCCTCGGTTGGTTTTGTGGATGCATATCTGCTCCGATCGGTGGACTGGTCTCAGATGAATGTTTATCCATTCCCCGAGAAACTGTAAATCCCATCTGACCTGCCCCAAAGCAGGCCAAGTACCCACATTATGGGAGCTACAGTACCAAAACGTAATTTTAACAAGCTCTGGTGTGATATTCTTGCATGCTGCTTGTCTGAGACCTGTTTTTTGAAAGGTGGATGGCGCCCATGGGGTGGGAGACACATCTTTAAGAGAAATAATATTTTAAAACCCCAGCAAATTGTCACCAGCTCATGGGTTTGGGGCCGAGACGGTGAGCCAGTCCTTCGCTCCTACCAGCTTTAGCTTTGCTCAACCAGCTAGTCTTGCCAATGTCATCTCCTTTTTGCGACGCTCCCCTCTTCTGTGCCCTCCTAGTCCGACCTACAAGTGGAAGAGACAGGTCACGCAACGTCAGCCCGTGGCGCAGAAAAAACGCAAGACGTCCCTGCTTTTCGACCACTTGGAGTCCGGAGAGCTGGCCGAACACTTGACTCACCTGGAGTACCATTCCTTCAGCAAGATTCTGGTGAGGATGGAGACGGCAGCAGTTGTGTGTTTTGTGCATGCGAGCGGATAAAGATGCGCTAGAAATTTTTGCGCTTACATTTCACATCTCCTTAACTTGCTTCCGCATCCAGTGTTGGTCCCATTGTGTGTCAGTCCCTTCGCTGGCTTCCCTATGTAATACAATGCGCTCTTGGTATCTGCTGGGCTTTGGTTCCAGGACCCCTCTATGGATACCAAAATCCGTGGATGCTCAAGTCCCATTAAATACAGCGGTATAGTCAAATGGTGTCCCTTACAATGTTGTAGTAAAATGGTGTCCCTTATATAAGATGGCAAAATCAAGCTTTCTTTTTTGGATTATGCAGCGGACCCTTGGTATCCGCCGAGGTTTGGTTTCAGGACCTCTGTGGATACCAAAATTCATGGATGCTCAAGTCCCATTAAATACAGTCAAGATAAAATGGCAAAATCAAGTTTGCAGTTTGGAATTGATACTTTTTCGGGGGGGAATATTTTCGAGACATGGGTGCTTGAATCTGTGGGGAAAGAATCCATGGATATAGAGGGACAACTGTTATGGAACGGCAGCTTATGTTCTGTTTTGTGGGGCTGCCCAGTTCTCATTCTTGCAGATGTTAAGTCCAGTTCGGAAGACGCAAGGTGCCGAGCGTCCACCAGGATTCGGGCAACCGTTCTGCGAAGGCCGCTTTCTGTTCCATCCCCGGTCTAACCGTTTGCTTTCCGTCTCCCGCTCTTGCGTCCCCAGTTCCAGGATTACCACAGTTTTGTCATGCACGGATGCACCGTGGACAACCCCATCCTGGAGCGGTTCATCACCCTCTTCAACAGCGTCTCCCAATGGGTGCAGCTGATGGTGCTGAGCAAGCCCACGGCTCAACAGAGGGCCCAGGTCATCACCCGCTTCGTCATGGTGGCCCAGGTGAGGAGACCAGGGGACGGGTTAATAATAATAATTAATAATTAATAATAATAATAATAGATTTATTTATAGCTTGCCGAATCACAAGGTTACCAACAGTGAAACTCCCAGATGTTCTGTATCCCCTTGGAGGTGGTCCTTTGGCTTTTAGGGATGCTGTGATGATGCCGTCTTCTTGTTCTTCTTCTCCTTCTTCCTCCTCTCCTCCTCTTCCCTCTTTAAAATCATTTTTATTAAACGTATTCGAAACGACACCAACACACAAGCAAGTTTTATATAGATTTTGGGGGGTTTTCCGGGCTCTGTGGCCATGTTCTAGAAGAGTTTATTCTTGACGTTTCGCCAACGTCAGTGGCTGGCATCTTCAGAGAATGCTGGCATGGAAGATATCTATATATCTATATCACACACACACACCACTCTCTTCCATGCCAGCTTTCTCTGAAGATGCCAGCCACAGATGCAGGCGAAACGTCAGGAATAAACTCTCCTGGAACAATAAAACCCACAAAAATCTAGGGATGCCGGCCATGAAAGCCTTCAACTTCACAGGCTTTATATACCTCTTTTCTATGTTTTTAATCACCGCTTTTCTGGGTTTTTAATCACCGCTTTTCTGGGTTTTTGATCGCCTCTTTTCTACATTTTAAATGGTGGTGTTCTTTTAATGCTGTTAAGCCACTCTAAGTCCCACTTCTGGGAAAAGAGGGGGATACTGATGATGATGATGATGATGATGATGATGATGATGATGATAGTAATAATAATATACCATGGTGGAATCTGCTGGTGTTTTGTTCCAGGACACTCCATGGATACCAAAATCTGTGGATGCTCAAGTCCCATTATATACAATGGCATAGCCAAATGGCCTCTCTCATAAAAATCAAGGTTTGCTATTTGGACATTTATATTTTTTAATTACTATTTTCAAGCTGTGGATGCTTGTATCAGTGGATAAAGAATCCGTGGATACAGAGGCCTGGCTAGAATTGTAAAACTAAAAATGATGATGGTGATGATGATGACGGTGATGATAATAATACATTTTTGTTGTGTGCTTTCAAGTCATTTTTGACTTGGGGCCACCACCTTAAAGCAAACCTGTCATGGGGATTTGTTCGGAGCAGGTTTGCCATTGCCGTCCTCTGAGGCTGAGAGAGTGTGACTTGCCCAAGTGGTTTCCACGGCCGAGCAGGGAATCGAGAGTCCTAGTCCAACATTCAAAAACCACTACGTCGTCCAGAAAATATTGTAAATTGTTTCCAGAACTGGACACAGGAGTCCAGGTGAGGTCCAACCAGAGCCAAATAGAGCGTCTGGTTTTATCCTGCAAACCCAGGCAATGGATTTCCAATTGACGGAGCCCCGAATCGCATTGGCCCTTTGGGCCGCTGCGTCACGCCGTTGGCTCGTGGTTAGCTTGCGGTCTCCCTGACCTCCCTTAATGGGTCTCTCTGTGGTTTTTCTCTCACCGTTTGGCAGCGTCTTCTCCTTCTCCTTCGCCGCCGCTTCTCCAAATGACTGTGAACTTGATTTTTGACGCTGGGCTTTTACCTTGCCGCTTATAAAGAGCTGCGAAGGCTAATGAGTTTGGCTGACTGGCTGGGAGGCAGCTATATAAATCAAAACCCCTTTCATTTTCCCTGTCCCCGACGGGCGGTGAGAAGTTCAGGGCATCCTTTTTTCTCCCCGGGTTGCTTTCCTTCGAAGGCGAGGGAGGGGAAAAAAAGAGCCAGCTCGATAAAAATCTATTTATACATTCATAGATCAAGGCGGAATTGCAAAAAGGATATTCCTCACCAGGCAGAAAGAAAGAAAGAAAGAAATTGATGCGGCCGGCGAAGCCCAGCTTTTCCATTTCATCCTCTTTTGTTCACGGAGATCACACGCATCCGGCGATTTTTTTTTTCCGACGGAGGTTGTTTCAGATTTTTAGACTTTCGCGTTCCTAGGAGGCTGCTTCTCTTTTTAGGATGGGTCCAAATTTTGACCCACATTTTTATTGGTGCGTGGCAGGACGGAGGAAAAAAAGCCCCGTTCAAATCCTCTGAACAAAATTGCGAGAGCGTTTGTGCGTTTTGAAAATTTGCAGACGTTTTCGGGCGACGTTTGTGGCAACGGCCATCCTGACTTTATTCATTTATACGCTGCTTTATTTATATGCAGCTTTTTTTCCTGAACAAAATTACGAGAGTTATTGGTGCGTTTGTCAATTTATTGTTTTTCAATTCGGGGGGCTTTTTCGGGTGAAATTTCTACCGCGACGCCAATGAGGACAAAGATGGTTTTATTCATTTATATGCCGCTTTTTTTCTGAACAAAATTATGAGAGTATCTGTGCGTTTTTCAATTTAATTTTTTCCGTTTTGCGGGCTTTTTCGGATGAACTTTTGGCAACGGTGCCAATGAGGACCAAAATGGTTTTATTCATTTATATGTTACTTTTTCTTATGGCAGTATCTGTGCATTTTTCAATTTAATTTTTTCGTTTTGGGGGATTTTTCAGATGAACTTTTGACAACGGTGCCAATGAGGACCAAGATGGTTTTATTCAATTATGTGTTACTTTTTCGTATGGGAGCATCTGTGCATTTTTCAGTTTGCTTTTGTCCATTTTGGGAACTTTTTCGGGTGAAGTTTTGACCATGATGCCAATGAGGACGAAGATAGTTTTATTCATTTATATGCCACTTTGTCCCAACGATGCGACTCAAATTATTTGCCGCTATTCTGTATCATATGCTTAGGGGGCATCTGTACTATAGAAATAAAGCAGTTTGATACCACTTGAAATGCTTTTGATCCATGGCAGTTCAAGCAGTGTCAGACTGCTTTATTTCTATAGTATAGATGCTGCCCAAAAATATGATATAGAATACGAGAAAATAAATTGAGTCTCATTGTTGGGGGAAAAAGCGGCACATAAATGAACGAAAACATCTTCGTTCTCATTGGATTGTAGTGAAAATAGTAGACATAGCCATGTACGGATCTGCAAAACAAAATTGAACAAGCACATAGTCGAGGGCTTTTCTGGTTTTTTAAATCACACTACATGCAGTCAAGTTACCGTCTCTGAACTCCAAATCCCAGGATTCCATAGTGGAATAATAGCGTTTTAATAGTGTAGTGCGATAGGCACAATAAATAAATTTGAGTCCATGAGTATAGCCAGTAAAAGCATGAATCTGGGGCCACGCGACTGTACTATCCTCTGTTGTATTTTTTAATAATAATAATAATAATAATAATAATAATTATTATTATTATTTCCTGCCCTTCTTCCAAAGTTGGGATTCAGGGCGGCTTACAACCTTAAAAAATACCGTACAGTTAAAAACATACCAAAATATTACACAGTTGGCTCTCCTTATCCAAGGACTTTTTTTATCCACGGATTCAGTCCTCCCCTTGGATTTGAAAATATTCCGAAAAAGGATAAATTCCAAATGGCAAACCTTGATTTTGCCATTTTATACAAGGGATGCCATTTGGCTATGCCATTCTATTTAATGGGACTCGAGTGTCCACGGATTTCGTTATCCACGGAGGGGACCCTGGAACCAATACCAAAACCAGAATTAAATTGCTACAATCATTAAAACGAATTCGACGCTAAAATCAAGTCTACCTTTCCTTGCCACCATCGCCTTGCTTTGCCATCCCCGCCGACCATGGCAAGGGGTTGGATTGGATGACCCTTGGGGTCCCTTCCATCTCTATGAACTGACCGCCCATTTGCTTGGCTTTCCAGAGGCTGCTCCAGCTGCAGAACTTCAACACGTTGATGGCCGTCGTTGGCGGTCTCGGCCACAGCTCCATCTCCCGCCTCAAGGAGACCCACAGTTTCGTGAGCCCAGAGACCACCAAGGTAAGTGACGGGATTGCCTTTGCTCGGTTGGGGTAGTTACGGGGTTGCACATAGCAAAGAAAATCCCGTTTCAACCTCTGCTGTCTCACTTCCCCAGCGGCTTTTAAAATGTCCCGGTTTTGCTTTCCTCCTCTTGCTTTCCCCATTTCAGCTTTTATTTCAGTTGCTGCAGACTAAATCCAGAGTGCAAAAGTAGCAACTTAGTGCAGAGGAAAGGCTGGAAACTTGCCTTTCCCAGTAGACCTGGGCAAAAGCAAACTGCGGCACCTTCTCTGAGATGGGGTCTTCTTCCTCCTTAATAACTTTTGCCATCTTGACCACACTCTGATGGTGCTTGTTGGCACCCATCCTAGTGAAATGTTGGAGGGCATGGGTTTGGAGTTCGGGTACGGCGGCAGCCCTAGCGTTAGGTTTTGAGGGGTGTCCCGAATGGTCAAGTTGTACGTTGCAAGTAACAAGTCCACATGAGCAGGGCCTGGTTTCGATAGAGGGCAGTGCGGCGCTTTTAGCTTTGGACTGCGACTCTGGAGACCAGGGTTCGAATCCCCGCTCAGCCATTTAAACCCACTGGGGAACCAGTCACACACTCTCAGTCTCAGAAAACTCCACAATAGGATCACCTCAAGTTGGAAATGACTTGGAAGGCACATAGCATCAAATCTTAAACAAGTGATTTCTCCAAGTTCTCGATATCTAATCCAAAGTTTGGTGACGGAGCTCCAGGAAGCGTAGAATTAAACCATGATTTTGGAGACCAGGGTTTGAATCCTCACTCAGCCACGTAAACCCACGGGGTGATCTTTGGCACGTCACACTCTCTCAACCTCAGAGGATGGTAGGGTTGCCTTAGGGTCGCCGTAAGTTGGAAACAACTTTAAGGCACACAACAACAACAGCAACGACAAAGTCCTCACGGCTGGCGCCTAAGCTCTCGGGAGTCTGCCTCTTTTTCCTCTCCTTTCCTTTTGCTTTTTCCCTTCCTTTGCTTTGTGAGTTGTCCTTCGTTATTTTTAAATTATTATTATTATTAACCTTTATTTATAAGGCGCTGTAGGTTTACGCAGGGCTGTGCATAAAATAGAATAAAATATAAATAAAGTGGACCTTCCAGTGGCGTAAATAGACTGATTTTGTGGAGCAGAGGAGCAGACTCTGAACCGACTTTATTGAGCAGAGGAGGGATAAGCCTCCCTATAGCGGGAGGAAGGCAGGATATAATAAATATTATTATTATTATTATTATTATAATATCAGCCCCAGGGGTGCCTTTGAACGCTAGATCTCTCTCTTCCCGGTGTCGCCCTCCAGGTGTGGGAGTCTCTCCTCGAATTGCTCAGCTCGGCCGGGAACTACAGCCGCTACCGGCGGCGCTTTGCCGAATGCGTGGGCTTCAAGTTCCCCATCCTGGGGGTCCACCTGAAGGACTTGGTGGCCGTCCACGTGGCCCTTCCGGACTGGCTGGACCGGGCCCATACGTGTCTCAACGGGAACAAGATGCAGCAGCTCTTCATCATCCTGAGCGAGCTGGCCATGGTGCAAAGCATCCGCCCGCCCTTCGAGGCCAACCCGGACCTTCTCAACCTGCTCATGGTAAGAGGTGTTGCTCCCGAGCACAACGGATCTGCGCACCGGCCATCCAGCCTTGGAAATATTGTCTGGAAGTATTGGGGGATTGACAGGTCACACTCTCTCGGCCTCAGAGGGGGGGTTATTCCTGCGGTGCGGATGCTCGCAGGTGACAAGGAGTCATTTCTGCTATGCGTTCCCCACTGCGGAAATGTCTTCGAAAGCCAGGTACTGTTCGCAACTCAGGGCTTGTTCCGCGCAAAATTCGCGCTGGGTTGCTTTGAGCATAAAAACAGCCTTTCCTTGCAGGCAAAATAATATTTCGACCCAGAATTATTGATTCTTTTATAGAAAATGATGTTTTCTGCGCAGAAAAGGCAGCGTTGTAAGCAAATCCACCATGAGTGGATTTGATGTAGAATAAATAAATAATTACAGCATTTTCTGCGCAGGAATTAATACCGCATGCAAATTTTGCACAGACCTACAAATGCCTAGAGAAGTGTTTTATCTAGGAATCTCTAGGTCCTCCAGTGCAACTCTGTGGTCAACATGTACCAAAAGTTAACCATAGAATTGCGCTAGAGGATTTACAAACGCCTAGAGAAGTGTTTTATCTAGAAATCTCTAGTTCCTCCAGTGCAACTCTGTGGTCAACATCTACCAAAAGTTAACCATGAAACTGTTTCCTCTCGGAATTGTTTTCTCCTAGAAGTGTTTTCTCTAGGGATTTCTAGGTCCTCCATTGGGACTCTATGGTCAACTTTCAGTGTAGTTGTGCCGGAGGTCCTAGAGATTCCTAGAGAAGATATCACTCAAATCTGCGAATAACCAAATCCGCCAAAGCCAACGCCGCAGTTGCGGAGGGATGACCGCAGACTGAAAAGCGGGCATAGCGGGTAGACTTGGCAAGCGGCAGAAGTGGGTGAGCTTGGCATGGCATGCTATTCCAAACTTTGGAAGGGGAGTTTGTGCGCAAAAATATATATAAGGATGGTTTTACGGGTGGGATGGAGAGTTAGACTAAAAGGGAGAAAGAGTGGGAAGAGAGAATGTGTGAAGTTGGCAAGCAGAGGATGGAAACGCAGAGGAATTTGCAAGGCTCGGGAGCGGGTACCCTAGGCCAGGCAGGGCAAATTGCGGACGGAAAAAGGATGGGTTTTTAAAATAAATCTGTATCGGTTCAAGCCGATCTGTGACGCATCAGTTTCGGGCAGTTTTTTAATCTCCTTTGTTTGCCGTTCAGCCCTCGAACTCGCCAGGCTGCCCACTGCAGCCTACGCAACATAAACCTGTCACAAGGCTGGACAATAGCACACTCCGCAGCTGCTTTTTCCTATTTAAAAAGACCTTAATTCTAGCCAGGAGAGGCCAAGCCGAGTGGCTATCCCTGAAAGAAAAGAGATCCGGGTTTGTTTTCTGTTCCAAAGCAGACCCAAACCCAAACCCAAACATGAATTTTATTAATTCTTTTATCAGTCCATATAGCAGTTGGGAGAAAAACCCAGCATGGAGTAGTGGTTTGAGTGCTGGACTCTAGAGACCGGGGTTCGAATCCCCGCTCCGCTATGAAACCCACTGGGTGACCTTGGGCAAGTCACACTCTCTCAGCCTCAGGGGAAGGCAATGGCACACCTCCTCTGAACCAATCTTGCTAAGAAAACCCCACGATAGGTTCACCATGTGTTGGAAATGAAGGCACACAACAGCAATGATAACCCTTCCATCCATCACGCTGCCTTTGCAAGGGGATGCTGGGTTTCCGATTCTCTTTTGCGGAGCTCTGACTTGGTTGCCTTTGCTTGCAGGTCTCCCTGGATCAGTACCAGACCGAAGAAGAGATCTACCAGCTCTCCCTTCAACGGGAACCCCGCAACAAATCCACGGTAAGTGCGCATGTCTTCCCCACATCGCCGCCACTCCGCAGTCCATAGACAACAGGACAAGGTGGAAAGGCTATCCAAGAGCTGTCTTTTCAATAAAGTAAGGGACGTAGCATGGAAGACGGAGCAGGTTTGTTTCCGGCTGCTCCAAACGCTAAGGATTTAAATTGCAAAAAGGGAGATTCTTTCAAGTTGAGTATCTGAAATGCTTGGGACCAGAATTGTTTCGGATTTTGGAATACCTGCCTTTGCGTTGCTGCCTTCAAGTCATTTCTGACTTCCGGCGACCCTAAGGCCAACCTACCATAGGGTTTTCTTGGCAAGTTTTTTCAAGAGGGTTTGCACATAGGTGGCACATAACAAGAAAGCAGAGATGAAGATAAGAGATGGAGAGCCAGCCTGGGATAGCCTTGGGCATGAAACCCACTGGTCGAGTCACACTCTCTCAGCCTCAGGGGGAGGCCGCGGTGAACCTCCTCTGAACAAACCTTGCCAAGAAAACCCTGGGATAGAATTGCTCTGGGTCTAAGTGACTTGACTTAGCATTTGAAACATGATGGGGAATAGCCGCAGCGAGTTCCTTTGTCAAATCCTACAGCAACGAATGGGGATGACTTTAAAAAAGCCGTTTCCCATTGTTGAGTCTTAACTTATCCTTTCTTCCCAGACTGTCCTGTGGCTTCCTCCCTCAGGGGTCCCATTTCCTGTGCAAAGAGCAAAGCCGCTGGCCGGATGCAAGTGTGCATTTCTGATCCGATCCCTTTGCTTCTCCTCCAACGCCTTCTGATTCTCTCCCCCTTTTCCTCTCCCTTCGCCACCCGCTTTGCTTTCCCAGCTTCTGATATCGGATATGAGACGGACCAAAATGGGTGCCCTTGGGCAAAGTCACGTTCTCTCAGCCTCAGGAAAGGCAATGGCAAACCTTCCCTGGCTGAGAAATGATAGCAAATCCAATACCATCGCAACAAGGGAGTTTATCAGACGTTGGAAATTGGAAGTATAATCTAATGGCAATCCGAACGCAATCGTGGGGTTTCACGTTATTGCGTATTAAATCATCTCACGCAATTTCGGGCAAAAGGGAAGTCAATTCAAATGCAATTATGGGTTTCACGTTATTGCGAATTAAAGCATCTCACGCAATTTCGGGCAATGGGGGGGGTCATTTTCAGCTAATACGAAGTCATTCCGAACGCCTTCCGAACGCAATGGGATTTCACGTGAATTCGAATTGGCTCCATTCAAAAAAGAGAGAAATTCCTCCTGTCTGATAAACTCCAAGGATACCTTTATTGGGCCAACCAAAATCCACAATTACACATTGCAAGCTTTCCAAGACACACTGGCTTCGATATCAGGCAAACAGAAGAAAGGAATTGAAGATGTTTATTCTAGGCGGGCATTTTTCTGGTTCTGGTCTTGGTTTAAATGGTAGAGAGAGCTATCTGCAAGCTGGCTTTGGCCATGTGGTCACTGGAAGATTTGCAAACTGAATTGCAAATGGACATTACATTTCCGTGACTTGGAAAATCTACCAGGGACCACATGGCATGGCTACCCCAAGATGTCTTTTGAGAAATGATAGGGTTGCTGTATGTCAGAAATGACTTTGAAGACACGCAACAAGAAACAACAACGTAGAGTTCTCCACCAGAACGTTGTACTCTCTTCCCCAAACTACTCTAGTGCTAGAATTGTATAGTGCGAAACAGTGGAGAGACCCCAGTTACGAAGCTTGCCACGTGGCCAGGTCACCGATCTTTCAGGGCTCTTCCAGGACGATCCCAAACGTTTACATACATTTCTCTTTTTGCAGCCTTCCAGCCCCACATCGTCCACCCCACCTCCGCAGCCTGTGATGATGGAAGAGTGGGCATCGGTGCCCAAACCAAAGCCGGACCAGGCGGTGGTGCGCAAACACATTGAAAAGATGGTGGAGGTAGGAAAGGGTGCGTGCACATGGGGAGGACCCAAGGGACCTTATCAGACATTGGAAATTGGAAGTATAATCTAATGGCAATCCGAACGCAATCGTGGGGTTTCACGTTATTGCGTATGAAAGTATCTCACACAATTTCGGGCAAAAGGGAAGTCATTCCAAACGCAATCGTGGGTTTTACGTTATTGCGAATTAAAGCATCTCATGCAATTTTGGGCAATGGGGGCTCATTTTCGGGTAATGGGAAGTCATTCTGAACGCATTCCGAACGCAATTGAAATTCATGTAAATTCGCTAAACTAGCGAATTGACGTGAATTCGAATTGGCTCCAATTGGCTCCATTTGCAATACAGAGACATTCCTCCCGTCTGATAAGGTCCTTATAGAAGATGGGTCTGGATGATTCGTGTGGCCCACTGGACTCCAGCTGCCAGCAGCCCCAGGAAGCATAGCCAATGGTGAGGAATCCTGGGAGCTGCCATGCAAAAGCACATCTGGAAAGGCTGCAGAATTCAAACCCCTGCCGTACCCAGAGAATATATCACAATGCGTGCCACTAAGCGGGTGCCCTCCAAGATGTGTTGGACTACAACCGCTATCATCCCCAGACAGATGTGCTCAGTCACCGCTTTCCCTCGAACTTCATAACACTGGGCTTAAAGCAAAATTGTTGCAGGATTTCACAAAATTGGGCTTGGAGCAAAATTGTTGCAGGATTTCACAGAACTGGTCTCAAAGTAAAATTGTTGCGGGACGACATAAAACTGGGCTCAAAGCAAAATTGTTGCCGGATTTTATGAAATTGGCCTTAGAGCAAAATGGTTGCAGGGTTTCATAAAATCTGGGGCTCGAAGCAAAACTGTTGTAGGGTTTCCTAAAACTGAACTTAAAAGCACAATTGTTGCAGGATTTCGTAAAACTGGGCTCAAAGCAAAATTGTCGCAGGATTACATAAACTTGAGCTCGAAGTGAAGTCCCAAGGCACTTTGGTCAGTTAGTCGGAAAAGTTGGAGAACCTGTTTTAATTCTTTGATGCATCTCTTCTCCCTTGCCCCATTGATCTTATTTACTTATTATTGGTTAAAACATTTCTCGTCTGCCCGATAGTTGAAGATGTCAGGGCATCAGATGATGAAATTGATGCAAAACAGTCAAACATCATTGAAACAGACTGAAAGGTTATGGGAGAGTTAGATGAGTTAAAACAAGAGGAGATGAATTTCTAATCGGGGTCTGGATGTTCAGACAATGCAAGCAGAAGTTGGGGAGTTGCAAGGGCATGACCCAGTTTCTTTTCTCATCCCCTTTCTTGTTTTGTTCAGTCCGTCTTCCGAAACTTTGACGTGGACGGCGACGGACACATTTCCCAGGAAGAGTTCAACATCATCCGGAACAACTTCCCGTACCTCTGCAAATTCGGAGACCTGGATGAGAACCAGTGAGTTGTGTTACTGGGCAGGGTCACACTCTCTCGGCCTCGGGGGAAGGCAATGGCCAACTTCCTCTGAACAAATCTTGCCAAGAAAACCCCAAGATAGGGTTGCTTTAGGGTCGCCGTAAGTCGGAAACGACTTGAGGACACGTGACAACAAACTGCGCTGAGGTTCATCCCTGGGTTTCCGGAGTTCCCTTATCATAAAAGAAGTCGAATTCTCATCCTTTATAGAACGGTTCCTTATAGATATAGCCTGAAGGTAATTTGGTACACAATATATTTAATAACATTGTGTGCCTGAAACTAGTGTTTGTGTACGCTGAACGATAGGAAAGCAAAGGTGTCACTACGGCAGCCACCTATATGGACCATTTTGGATTAGGAAATATTTTGGATTTCGGAATTGCAGGTAAAGGAGACACAACCTGTACCTGTGTTGACACGCAACACCAAGGAGGCTAGGAAAAATGCTCTTATCCAGAAGAGTTGTTGGAAAATATCCAGAGCATGGAAAAAAAGTTATTTTGGGGAGGCCTTTGCTGTTTAGTTCCAGCATAGCAGTGTAGTGGTTTGAGCGTTGGATTACAATTTTGGAGCCCAGGGTTCAAATCCTGGCTCGGCCATGAAACCCACTTGGGCAAGTCACAATCTCTCAGCCTCAAGGGAAGGGCTGGCCGGGACAACTCTTGCCAAGAACACCCCATAACGGCTTTGCCTTATGGCAGTGGTTCTCAAACTTTGGTCCTCCAGGTGTTTGGGACTTGATTTCCCAGTAGCCCCAGCCAGCTTGGCTGACAGTATGGAATTCTGGGAGACGGAGCCCAAAACATCTGGAGGACCAAAGTTTGGGAACCGCCGCCGGAAGGTCTCCGCAAATCAGACACAGCTTGAAGGTTGGACTAGGTGGCCCTCGGAAGCCCTTTCTGCGATTCCGAGAATTTCGGACACATTGGAAAGCATGCGTTGTTCTTTGAGAGAGAGGAAAATGTGGGAGTGAACTACGTGTTCCTTTAGCAGGCTGGGGGAGGCCGAGCCAAATATTTCAGAGCATCATCCATCTCCCGGGGAGCGAACCCGGGACTCCTGGCACCCGGCCCACTCGCCCTTTGTATCTTGCTGTGTCTCTTACTCGGAGATCTGGTGCAACCGCTTCCCAGGCATCAAACAGCCTGAGAAACGTGCCTTATTTGGTGACCGCCTTGCTTGGCTGCTTGCAAAACCCTCCTCGCAGCTGCCTTCGATGCAAAGGCTGCGAGCGTCTGTTTTGTAACCAAAGCGCTGGGCTTTCCCCTCCTGAATGGTGTTGGTTTTCCATTAGCTGCTCCACCCTCAAACTGTGTGGGAACCAAGAGGATCTCGGGCTGATCCCTTGAATCATTTGATCTTTTAAGACAGTGCTTCCCAAACTTGGGTCCTCCAGATCTCTTGGACTTCACTTTCCAGAAGTCCCCAGCTATCTGGGCCAACAACGTGGAATTATGGAAGTGAAGTCCAAAACATCTCGAAGACCAACGTTTGGGAACCGCTCTTCTAAGATCATTTGATCTTCTAAGTTCATTTGATCTTCTAGGCAAGTCGTTCCCAAACTTTGGTCCTCCAGGTCTTTTGGACTTCGGTTCCCATAAGCCCCAATCAGCTTGGATAACAGTAGGGAATTCTGGGAGTTGCAGCCCAAAACATCTGGAGGACCAAAGTTTGGGAAGCACTGTTCTATGTCCATGCTCTCCATTGCAAACAGGGATCAGTGTGGCGTAGTGGTTTGAGCGTTGGATTGCGACTCTGGAGACCTGGGTTCAATTTGCTGTTTGTCTGTGGAAGCCACTTGGGCAAGTCACACTCTCTCAGCCTCAGAGGATGGACATGGCAAAGCACTTCTGAGGAAACGTGCCAAGAAAACCTTGTGGTCTTTAGGAAATGACTTGAAGGTACACAACAATGAAAACAGGGACGCACAGACCCCAGCAAAACCAAAGTGTGGTCAAAATTGCCAAAGGTACGAATGAGGAAGGATGCCCAAGCATGATGTGGTGGTTTGAGTGTTGGACTACAACCCTGTTGTTGTTTGCCTTCGATTTGTTTCCGACTTACGCTGATCCTCTCCTGGGTTTTTTCTTGGCGAGGTTTGTTCAGAGGAGGTTTTCCATGCCCTTCCTCTGAGGCCGAGAGAGTGTCCCTCGCCCAAGGTCACCCAGTGGGTTTCATGGCCGAGCTGGGATCCGAATCCTGGTCTCTTGAGTCTGACACTCCAACCGCTATGCCATGCTGCAATACGACATGCTACAACCCTGGAGACCAGGGTTCGATTGTCGGCATTGAGAGGTAGACTATGTCTGAATATGGAGGTTTGATTTAGTGGCCATTTTGGCATCGAGAAGTGGACCGTGTCTGAATATCTCGGCATTGAGTGGCAGACGATATCGGAACATAGTGGTTCTGTTTAGTGATCATGTCAGAACTCGGAAAATTTCCAATGCGGCGAACCTCCGCTCCAAGCAGCCATGGACCATGAGGAGGGGGACAGGATTTTGGGAGTTGCAATCCCCAAAAAAGAGAGGCATTTTAACCAACTCTGTCACGGCTTGCGGAGGCAGAGCTGGAGACGCTGGGAGAGAATTTTTGCTTGGTCTGCGCTTTCGAATCGACTGACCTAGTTATTGACACAAGGGGAGAATAAGCGCAAAGGCAGGAAACGGCGCCCGAATTTATCTCCCTTCCATATGGAGACCATGCCATTTATGTTCCTGTAATTACTTTCCGAGCCCGGTTTTATTTTAAGACTCTTCGGCAAGCCACTCCGAGGGCCTCTGGAGTGTCCTAAAAAACGGAGACGAGCTTTCTAAATAAATAAACAATTGACTAAACTGGAGTGCCTCGGCTGCTAAATAGAATGGATTGCAATGGCTTTTGTGCATCTCGACTTTTTGCAGCGCAGCAAATGCATCCTGAGTCCTTTCCCCGTCTGGCAGGGACGGTTCCCGGTTAATCCTTTGCCGTCCTACTTTTCCAGCTGTTTTTAAAATGTCCCGGTTTCTCTCTCCTCCTCCCACTTCGCCCCTTTGTCCTTGGCTGAAGCAATTTTCCTTTCTAAGAGTCCACAGTTTGGTGCATGAGTTCAATACAATGAAGAGAAGGTTATTCCTGAATGGCGCGGTATGTGGTTTGCATCATGGCCTCATTCCCACTTACAAATAAATCGGTTTGCAATCCGAATGGATGGATCAGTTTGACAGCGGAGCGCGGTTCACATGACATTTGCCCCGATCACACACACCCCAATAAAATAACCCACTTGTGGTTCACATTGACCAATGAACCAATTCAAAACAGACCCCCTCCAGCCGGCTGAAGGGCAAATTTAAATCGATTCCGATCCGCATCTGGTTCACGCTTGCGCAGAATTGATTTATCCAAAAAGACGTGGGGGGAAAAATCAACGTCAAAAAGATGCGGTTTAAACAGGTCTAGCGCATGGCCCCCGTCTCCGAATCGTTTCAGCAATTTGGCTCAAGTGTGAACCATAGTCATTTAAACCCGTTCAAACCGATTTGCTATCCGGTTTAAAAGGTGGCGGGAATGAGGCCCATATTCCACATTTAATCCCTGGCATTTCCAAGTAGTGCCATGAGATGCCTCTATCTAAACCTCTGGAGAGATGCTTTCAGTCCGTATAGACAGTAACCAAAAGGATCCAAGGTTTTAGAGCATGTTCTTCTTTTCCTGTTTAAAACCAACTTTATGTTTGCAACCATGAGGACTGGATCCTTACCCTCTGTTTTAAAGGAAGGAGCAAAACTCACTAACAGAGTATCCATACCTTCCAACTGTCCCAGGGACGGTCCTTTTAATCCTCTGCCGTCCCATTTTGTTAGACGCTTTTAAAAATGTCCCAGTTTCTTTCTCCTCCTCCCTCTTCACCCCTTTCTTTGCAACTCGCTTCAATTGCTGCAAACTGCGGTGCAAAAATAGTCCGCATTAGACAAATTCAACTGCAGAGAGAGGGAAGGAGGCAGCAGAATCTTGCCCTTCCCTGCAGGCTCAGGCAAAAGCAAACCGCGGCAGCTTCTCCTAGCTTGCAATGCGTGTTCTGGACAATACCAGGCCCTATGCTCCAATGTTTCCATGAGCTTTGCCCCGAATCCAGGCTGTCTCCTCGACCCTTTTAACGCTCCTTTCTGCAACGCAGGGACGGCTGCATCAGTCGGGAAGAGATGATCTCCTATTTCATGAAGTCCAGCACGGAGCTCAACGGCAAGATGGGCTTTGTCCACAGCTTCCACGAAACCACGTTCTTGCGCCCTGTCGCTTGTCGCCACTGCAAGGGTCTGGTAAGCCGTTCATTCACGGGTCTATATTATTATTATTATTATTATTATTATTATTATTATTATTATTATCTAAGATCCCACATTTCCCCCGATATTGGGACTGTGTGTTGTATTTATGGTCAGGCTTGGCGATGAAGATATTCTGCATCATCTGTAAAACTCCCAAGAAAGATGCAGATGGATCGGATGATTTATCTGGTTTTATCTTTAAAAAAAGATTGTGTGTGATAAAGAAAGTGTGTGTTTAAACTAATGTTCTAAAAAAAAATTATTTCTAAGATGCTTTCGAGCCATAAGATCTTCCAACTTCACGGTTGTGCAAAACGTGCATCATAAACTGCATGATCCGCTTTAAATGGACTTGCATTTGAACCGTGGACATTACCTGATTCATTCCCTGGGTTAAGTTTTAGAGATGGGATATCTCACGTTAATTCAAATATTTTAAATTGTTTTACTGTACGATCGTTTTCTGGAGGGTTTATATAGTTTCATTCTTCCACTGGACGCATAAAATTGTATTGTTGTCGTGCAACTAATGGTTTAACACATGCAATTTATGGCTTGATAAGTTTGGGTATTATTCTTAAATAAGTATTCCCAAGTACCTGACTTTCTTGGTTTGTCCTTTCTTTGTCTTTTCTTTAAAAAAACGACAACACCAAGACGAATTTTGTGTCTGAGTGTTTAATGTGACTTTGTTTTCCAGGCCGAACAGTCTGGCCCAGTTTTCGCCTTGTTTTGTTTTTGCATTGTGCGCTTTTCTGCTGAGGTTGCATCCAGAGTCACAGATGTGGGTGGTTGGGCGGATACCTTTGTGTGTTTTTCGCCGCTGTGGGTTTTTGTTGTTGTGGTATATTCTGGAACGAGAGACACAGGTAAACAACCGAGTCCGGACAAGCCCAAAATTCCTTTCAAATTGCCGACAGACTTTCACATGTCTCCAATGTAAGGAAGCCTTGTCAAAGTCTGATGCTGTTTCTTTTCGATGTCCGTTTAGAAATCCAAACATAACAACAAGCTTTTCCCAAACGTTTTGGATTTTGGCTTCCAAAAATTGTAACCGGCAAAGAACTGGGGGATCACATAGTGGAACCAAAGTAGAACTTGAACTTAAATCTTTGGGTGGCAACATCTGAAATCTGTGGGTGCAGAGAGAAGTAACTTTTCCAAACTCTGGGAAAGGCTGCCTAGTCCTAGGATTAGATGAATCTGATCATAAATTTCAATATTTTGCAGATGAAAAACTGCTAGGCAACACGGGAGTGTGGGATTAATGAGGAAAAATGCACAATCTTGGAGATGATGCAGCAGTTTGCTTTTGCCGGAACCTACTGGGAAGGGCAGGATTTCGCTTCCTCCGCTTCTTTCCCTCCACTGAGTAGCGCAAACTACTTTTGCATTTCAAACTCATTTTGCAACCGTCGAAAGTGAGCTGAGGACGAAGGGGGAAGAGGAGAGAGAAACCGGGACGTTGTAAAAGCAGCTTTAAAACAAAGTGGGATGATAGAGAAGTAAATGGGACAGTTGAAGAGTATGCCTGATGCTTGTGAGGACGGTCCTTTTTCCAATGGCCACAAAACCAAATACCGTATATACTCGACTTTAAGTCGACCGCATGTATAAGTCGAGGGCAAGTCTTGGGGCCAAAATTATAGATTTCGCTATGACCCGTGGATAATTCGAGGGTAAAACTTAGGGGCATGTAACAAAGGATGTAAAGGATGAAGCAAAGCAAAACATTGTCAAAGAACTTCCAAAAGTCCATCAGACATAACTCTTTGTGCTTATTCTTAAGACTGGATGGATGAGAGAGTGCTTCCAGGACAGATTATATTCTTGCTTTTCACCCGAGGATGGTTCCTTCTTTTAAATAAGAGTTAAGATACAATACTTACGTTGACCCGTGGATAAGTTGACTCAGGTTTTTGGGGTCCATTTTTTTACCTAAATTTCTAGACTTATACATGAGCATATGCAATAGATACCAAGATGCGAGAGAGAATGTTTATTCAGGGAGTTATGTGTATAGCGGAGCGAATATTTTCTATACCAATCCTTATACCCAAACTCAATTTCTCTTTGTGTCTCTCTCATATTTCCTTCTTCCAGATCCTTGGTATCTACAAGCAAGGCCTAAAATGTCGAGGTATGTTTTCAGGAAAACAGGGTTGAGAGATTGGTACTAGGGAAAAATGGTGCAACGGAGCATTTTTTGGAATAGTGGATGCCATTCAATGCAAGTCAGAAGCCTCAGGCTTGTATTAGGTGGGACTTAGGTAAAGGGGATGAATGAGAAATTGTTTTATTTGGTAGAGAGGACCACATCCACGGTCTCAGTTTAGTCATCTTGGGTTTGAAGGAGAGTTCAGGCTTAATTTGCTCTAGGACCCGTTTATTTGTCTTTTTTACCCATCCACAGTATCTCCTCCAGCACCATATTCCAAATGAGCTGATTTTCTTCCTTCACTGTCCATAACTTTCACAAAAATACCTAGAAACTGGAAATGCAATGTCGCGGACAGTCCTAACTTTAGTATTGGATAATATATCCTGACACTTCGAGATCTTGTCCGGTTCATAGCTGTCTTTCCAAGTCCTAGTCTTCTGATTCCTTGTTTCCATTCTGTGTAATGATCACTGGGGATTTGTAGTTTGCAGAGAGGGCACGGAGACACCTCTGCCAAAGGTTGCACCAAGCTACCCATCCCAAGTTTCCATAGGATGCAGCCATGGCAGCTTGAAGTGGAATCGCGGTGCTATATAGTTAGCCTTTCCACAGTCACGGATCTTTTAATCAGTGGATTCAAGCAGCCATGACTTGAAAATATTTTTAAAAATATATACCTCCCCTAAATCAAAGCTGGCCTTTGCCATTTTGTATAAGGAGCACCGTTTTATTATACCATTGTACATAATGAGACTTGAGCATCCGTGGATTTTGATATTTGCAGAGGGTCCTGGCACCAAACCTTAGCAGATACTCAGGTCCCACACGCCAAGCTGTAAATGCACAGATTCAGTGGGCTGGAGCTACGATGAATGAATGAATTTTTATTCACGGTCTTAGACCAAAATATCAAAAAATTATATGAATATTTACCCATAATATCACATTTACAGTTACAAAACTATTAAAACTAAATAAAATCAGATTAAAACAAGGATACAAATAATCCAAAGACATTACATATCAACATAGAAAGAAAGGAGTCTTTAGACATCTCATTTTTCTCATTGAAAAGTTATTATGCTCCTTGACGATTGGTTTGCGTGTGGCCATAACTACTGCACAAAATCGGGCCATATTCTCGGTTATTTGTGGATCTACATCCTCCAGTAGTAATGACAAGTAATGATTTGCTGTTCGCCCTGGAAATTTTTGTAAGATTGGATGAATTAAAGAGGAGCGCACACCTTGATAGAAAGGACAATATAGTATAATGTGCTGGAGTGATTCAACTAAAGCATCAGAGCACAAGCATGTCCTGTTCTCATAAGGGATCTTCTTGTATTTTCCTTCCAGGACTGCACGATGGGTAAAGTGGTATCAAAGTGATGTACAGTCGCCCCTTCGTTTTATGCGCGAGCAGCAAACGGGGGGGATAAAATGGGGTGTGCGCCCCTGGGCACCCACGGGTGTGTGCCGCCATTCAAGCCAACGGGTCTTGAATGTTGCCAGTTTTTGTGCAGAGGGGGCGACTGTAGTTGTGTGGCATGGAATTACTTTAGGATGTGCGTTGTAACTCTCTCTGCTTTTGCCGTCCAGCCTGCGGGGTGAGCTGCCACAAGCAATGCAAGGACCTCCTTTCCGTCGAGTGCCGCAAGCGCACCAAGAGCGTCAGCCTCGATGGGCCTGCCAGTCTTCCTGCCCGTTCCTTCAGCTTCTCCTTGCCACGTCCTGGGCGGACCTCTCTGAAGCACGCAGGTATGGCCTTTGCCTTTGTGCAATGTTTGGTTGTGGCGTTGCGGTGGGCACCACAAAGATGGACAATGAATTGCAACCTGGTGTGTTCTGGCCAGTGTCGACCCACCCATGTTTTCCGCTGCGCCAGAGACTTACCAGATTATCACACTAGGGTCAAATCGAGAACCATCCCACAATCATCCCATTATTGGCAATGGGATAGTTGTGGGATGGTAATGGTATGATTGTGGGATGGTTCTGGAATTGACCCTAGTGTGATAATCTCATAAAACATAAACCAAAGGATAGAAAGGGCAAGGAAAGAGGTGCTACCCCGGGAGAAAGGTGGGGTATAAATTCAAGATATACATGAGAATAATAGTAACGCAGTAGGTCCTCCGTACCCACGGATTCTACATCCACGGATTCAAGCATCCGTGGCTTGGAAATACTTTTAAAAATGTATACATTCCAAATAGCAAATCTTATTTTGCCGTTTTATGCAAGAGATGCCATTTTATTGCACCGTTGTGTTTAATGGCATTGGAGCATCCGTGGATTTTGGTTTCTATGGGGTGGTCCTAGAACCAAAGGCCAGTGGATAAGAAGGGCCCACTGTAGTAATACTAATACTAATAATACTATTAATACTACTAATAATGTGAAGTCAAAGGCTTTCGTGGCTGGCATCCCTAGTTTTTTGTGAGTTTTTTGGTCATGTGGCCACGTTCTAGAAGTGTTTATTCCTGATGTTTCGCCGGAATCTGTGGCTGGCACCTTCAGAGAAGAATAATAGTCATAATAATAGTAATAATAATATATTTCCTATCTGCCTCTCCCCATGGATCGAAGCGGGGAACAACATCATTGTCACAGTTTAAAGGGACAAGTAAGACATACAACTTTTGAAATCATCTACCTTTAAAATTCGGCATCTTAATTCGCAATTTAAAACGGTATGACTGGGAAATATCCATCTCATCCAGAAGCGATTAAGTCATGCCAGCTCCGAGATCTTTTTCTCTCCCCGAGAAAGTCACAGCCATGCTATAAGAGTATTAATAAAGTTACGACTGGTTTATGTATCTTTTTTTTGCCATAGCGTTGTGCCGATTTATGGATACGGACACTCTGTCTCCTTTGGAGAGATCCTCCTGGGATTCTTCCCAGCTTGTTTGGGATGCCACTTTCCCGAATGTGCTTATCTCATTCCTCCTGGATTGTTTATGAAAGTTTAAAAGCCTCGGTTGCAGGACGGATCTTTAAGGGGAACTTGGCCCACGTGGTTTCCGGCATTGCCAAAAAGTCTGTTTACGCGAATCTTCTTCTTTGTTTTGAACCGGCCGCCGGTCCACAAAAGGCCGTTTGTGCAATATTTCTCATGGGAACATTCGGTTTGTTTTTTGTCCACGGTTTTTCCCCCTCTGAATTCTGAAATTTTGGTGAAATCGGTCTCCTCTGTAGGATCGTAGTGGTCTTTTCCATAACTTCTAGGCTCAAGAGGCAGCATGCTGGGATGTGTTTGGGTTGCGACTCCCATCATCCCCAGCCAGCTGGCTGTACGGCGATGGGCTTTGTAGGCCAAGACGTCCAAAGGAAACTGAGTTGGGTTTAATAATAATAATAATAATAATAATAATATTTATTTATATACTGCCTTTCCAAAGGATCAAAGCGGTTTACAAAAATGCTTAAACAATTAAATATACAATTAATACATACATGACTAAAAAGTTCATCCCCTTTACCTTAACTAAAAGTTTGTTCTTAAATAGATCCGATAATCTTGCATTACAGGTATATCTCCGCTAACAAAGCAGATGTGTTCCCGAGCATTACATCTTTAACAGAAAATTTGGTATTAGGGGCAGAAATGGTGCTAGAAGAAACAGTCCTCTGCAGCTGAGAAAGTGTGACTTGCCCAAGGTTACCCAATCGGTTTCCATTTCAAACCGATTCATTTGTGAATGTGAACCCCAAGTGGGTTATTTTGCAGGGAGAAAATGCAATTGGGGCAAATATAGTGGGAGCCAAGCTCCGCTGTCGAATCGATCCATCGGTTCGGATCGCAAACCGATTTATTCGTAAATGGGAATGAGGCCCAGGACATTTGGAAGGCATGCCCTTTTAAGGTTTGCAAAACAAGAGCGACGATCGCTTGCGGATTTGCAGATGCATCGTTTTCTGTACCGCTCACTCCACCCTATTCGGGCTTGTTTTCGGTCTCTGTACGAAACGCCGGAGATCGCGCAAGCTGTATTTTTGCACATCCACACCCCAAGCCTGGTTCCTCCTGTCCCGGAAACCCGCTTCCCTTCCAGATAACAGCCCACCCCGGCTTGGCTTCCTGCTTGCTTGCTTTTGGGCGGACGACTTGCCGACAGGTGCTTCCTGCGGGTGCCACTCTCTGACTATTTTCGGCAGGAGAGGGGGTCACGTTTCGTTTTTTTCGGGGGGCGGCTCATGCAGGATCTCGCCGTCCGCATCAAGATTGCTGCAATGCCAGGTTGCAGCGTTGGTGCAGGGATTTGGAGACCGGCCAGTGTTGCGCATTGCCATCAAATTGGCCTTGAATTACGACATAATATTTATAATTATAATCATATTATAATTATTATATTATATTATTATATATTAATAATAATATATAATATATTATTATATATTATTACTATGTAATTATATTATAATTATTATTATGTCATCATATTCAAGGCCAATTTGATGGCAATGCACAACATTGGCCTTGAATTATGACATAATAATTATAATTATAATCATATTATAACTATTATATTATATTATTATATATTAATAATAATATATATTATATTATTATATATTAATAATAATAATATATAATATATTATTATATATTATTACTATGTAATTATATTATAATTATTATTATGTCATCATATTCAAGGCCAATTTGATGGCAATGCACAACACCGGCATTGGCCTTGAATTATGACATAATAATTATAATTATAATCATATTATAACTATTATATTATATTATTATATATTAATAATAATATAATATATATTATTATATATTAATAATAATGTATATTATATTATTATATATTAATAATAATATATAATATATTATTATATATTATTACTATGTAATTATATTATAATTATTATTATGTCATCATATTCAAGGCCAATTTGATTGCAATGCACAACATTGGCTGGTCTTCAAATCCCTGCACCAATGCTGCAACCATCATCATCATCTTCATCATCATCATCATTATTTACAGTCAGCCCTTCATATCCACAGATTTTTTATCCAGAAATCCAAGCATCCATGGCTTGAAAATATTCCAAAATACGCCCGTCCCTCCCTATTTGCTAGGGTTAGGGGCACAAGACCCCTATGAATATGGAAAATGGTTTTGAATATGGTTTAAACATTGAATAATATCTCAAAAAATTCAAACCAATTAAAACCATTTACAACAATATCAAATCACATAAAAGTATACCAGGTTTCAAACCACAACTAAAACCTGCGCCATAAAAACCACCCTGATATCAATTATAGATCAAATAGAAATGTCTTGGCTTTCTGACAAAAAGCAAGCGGGGATTGGGCCAGCCTAGCTTTCCATTATATGGATTTCTGGGATGATGATGATGATGATGATGATGATGATGATGATATTAATAATTGTTAATATTATTACTGTTATTATTATTAGGTCATCATAAATCAAGGGCAATTTGATGGCAGTGAGCAACATGTGCCGGACTTGAAATAATGATGATGATGATGGTGATGATGATGTCTTTCCCACCTCTCAAGGTGCAACATAGAATCCTAGAGTTGGAAGAGACCCCAAGGGTCATCCAGTCCAACCCCCTTCTGCCATGCAGGAATGCACAATCGAAGTCCCCCCGACAAATGGCCACCCGGCCTCTGTTTAAAAACCCTAACTTGAAACACATTAAGTACATAGGTCCAAAGATATAGGTGGCCCAGCATGGTGTAATGGTTTGAGCATTGGGAGACCAGGGTTTGAATCCCTGCTCGGCCATGTAAAATCCCCTTGGGCAGGTCACACTCTCTCAGCCTCAGAGGATGGCCGTGGCAAACTCCCCTTGAAGAAACTATCCAAGAAAACCCTAAGAGAGGGTCACATTAGGGTTACCATAAACGACTTGAAGGCATGCAGTGGCAACAGCAAAATACATATGCGCTTGGCCTCGGTCAGCAAAATATCTCGGGACGTCTCTTTAATATTTCCAGGGGTTTTGGCTGGGGAACGGATTTCCATCTTCCAGGATCTTTGCATCCTCCGACCCACCCTGTACCGCAAATCCCGCCATAAACTTTACGTCTCGATACAGCCAGGGGGACCTTTGCAGAAAGTGGTGCAACATCTCCCTCTGGTGTGTTCTCCATCCATTTCATTTCATGGAGCCGAGGATACACCACACCGTAGTTGTTGCTCTCTGCGTTGTTTGCTTCGTGCAGATAGGGAAATGGATAAGCTGTTATCTTTGTTTCCGGTTTCGTCCGGTGAGGCGCAACGGAAAGGAGCGGAGATCCAAACCTCGGTGATCTTTTCCTGCAGCAACAAAGTGAGAACATTTCAGCCATACATGCGGTGCCTTCATCTGGCCACATTGTCTGCCCTAAGATTGTGATGCAAAGTTTCCAGAAAAGGGTGAAAGAAATCCTTGGAAACTATGGTTCCATTCCCGTTACCTTTTAAACCGGATCGCAATTCGTTTTGAAACGGCTCAAACGGCCCTGGTGCCCACTTGAACCAAATCGCAGAAATGATGCACCGATTTAACCCGCATCTTTTTGATGCTGATTTTTTTTCTGTGTCTTTTTGGATAAATGGATTCTGCACAAGTGCGAACCAGATGCGGACCAGAACCGATTTAAATTTGCCCTTTGGAGCGGGTCCATTTTGAACCGATTCATTTGTCAATGTGAACCACAAGTGGGTTATTTTGTCGGGAAAAAATGCAACCGAGGGAAACGTAGCGGGAACCACTCTCCGCTGTCGAATCGATCCGTCGATTTGGATCTCAAACCGATTTATTCATAAGTGAGAATGAGGCCCATAAAGGACTTGAAGGGCCAAATTTGTGTCTTTCTGTGGTGTGAAAACAGGCAGTTAGTTTTTTTATTTCGCAAAGCTAGTCCAGAACTTGGAGAGATTACTTTTTGGATCCAGGGGAGAAGGGGTACGATGACAAAATTTGAGTACTGCTTCCCTAAATAAGAATTCTGACCCCCTGCATGAAATTTGCTTTCATCCTCCATTAAAAAAAAAATCATTGTGGTTATTTATCACTTAAAAAACAACAACAGGAGTGCTTTGTGCATTCCTGAATAACAGGCGGATCTCTTTTAGCTCTTTATGTTACTGTTCTTTGGAGAAACTGTGTGTGTTGTCTTTCTCTCCCTCCTTTTGCAAACGGTTTATGGTGCATATTTTGCCCAGGGACCCCAAAGCACTCGCAATGCATGTTCAATTTGGTTCTTGCGTTGCTTCTTTTTTGCAGAAATCCAGGAGGAAGACACGCAGGCCGTGGAAGACGGGGTCTTTGACGTTCACCTATGAGGTTGATACCGAGGGGCTGCCCCGGAGCCAAGGCATCAGGTGATTCTTGCAGAGGAATCCTGTTCTGGAAAATGGTTCTTTCCTTGCAAAGAGTTCTTCCCTTGCAAAATTGAGGCGCATGATGCAGCTGCTACAAGATAAGCTTTATTGGCGTTCAGTGACGCAGCAGAGAAGAATCCCATCCCTTTCGATGACGGGGCCCAGCATCCTTTCCCAAACAACGGTAAAGCTGGTCCTTTAAACCAGTGGTCTCCCAAACTTTAATCCTCCAGATGTTTTGGAGAATGCCTGCTCCCAGAATGCCTGCTTTGATTGTGAATTCCTGCATGGCAGGGGGGGTTGGACTTGATGGCCCTTGTGGTCTCTTCCAACTCTAGGATTCTGTGATTCTATGAATTAGCTAATTCGTCATTAGGGTTCCCCGTTTCTGCATCTTTTCTATCCCTGTTACGGTTCTCATAGAATTGTAGAGTTCACAGAGATCCCCAAGGGCCATCCAGTCCAACCCTATTCTGCCGTGCAGGAAATCACAATCAAACCATCCACTACGGGTGACCATCCAGCCTCTATTTAAAGACCTCCAAAGAAGGAGATTTCACCACTCTCCAAGGAATTGTCTTCCACCGTCAAACAGCCCTTACTGTCTAGACGTTCCTCCTAATGTTGAGGTGGAATCTCTTTTCCTGGAGTTGCACCCATCGTTCCTTCTCCTAGTCTCTGGAGCAGCAGAAAACAAGTTTGCTCCATCCTCAATGTGACCCCCCCTTCAAATACTTAAACAGGGCTATCGTACCACTTCTTAACCGTCTCTTTTCCAGGATGCCCAGCTGCTCCCTACATCTATCCTCATAATGTTTGGTTTCCAGACCCTTCACCATTTTGTTGAGTTGGAAGAGACCACAAGGGCCAAGCCCTGTGCCATGCAGGAACACAGAATCAAAGCAAAGAATCCCTTTTCAGTCTTAAGTGTCCACCATGATTCACTTCCAACTGCCATGGTTGCTTCCTAGGGAACCCTTTGATTTGTAGTTGGCCGTAGCCGATAGAGAATTCGGGTCGCGGTCGGCCATCGGATCTGACCCAGGTTGCGTTTTGTCTTTGCAGAACCGTCTCCTCCCTTCTCCGCCGCCGCCAACCTGCCAAGAAGACTCCTCAACCGTGTTCCAGTGACCTCACTGCCCTTCCAGAGGAATGCGTGTTTTTCGGGGGGCTTAGGAGCCGGGGAAGGGTGGGCGATGCGGACAGATAAGACCCCGAAAAGACCGAGGAGGGAACCTTTTGTCTGCTCCGGAACCCCTTTCTCCTCACCCGCGATCTTCCAAGGGCTGTTTCGTGGCCGACGTTTCCCTCGGTGGGGCGAGACGACCCAACCCCAGCCCCATTGCAAGTGTCCCCCAAATATGTATATTTGTACCAGGAACTGGATTCAACTGTGTTATACTAATAATTATTATAATAATAATGACAATAAAATCTGACACTTCCTCTGCCTGCAGGTCTCTCGGTCTGTTTTGTATCATATACTTCTCTGGGAAGAATGGACTGGAAATGCGTGAACCAGTGCGGTGCATTGGTTTAAGTGCCAGGATAGGACTTTAGGAGACCGGGGTTCGAATCCCCGCTCGGCCATAGGGAACCCATTGGGTGAACCTGGGCAAGCATCCCTCTCTCAGTCTGAGGAAGGCAATGCCAACCTGCCTCTGACTATATATACAATCGGCCCTCCACATTGGCAGTTTTGGCATATTTGGTTATTTACGGATTTGATGAATACGGTCCCTCTAGGAATCTGTTTGCCTTTGGGGGCGAGACGGGGAATTTCTATGGGATTAAAAAATAAATTAATTAAGAAAAATAGAAGGGCGAACTGGCGGATGGCACTAACCAAACTCATTCCTTCTCATTTAAAAGTATGGAATCGCAGAGTGCTTTGAGGCACGGCTGATTCACTCAATATATACTTATATATTTTTCCCTCGCCGTTTCGTGTCGGATTGGACAAGGGAGAGAAGAAGAAAGGAAAAACAAAAATAAAACCTGCATTGATTTTTTTCTTCTTCACTTGGGTGACAGATTCTGTTTATCCTCCCGTATTGCTCATGTCAACACTTGTCACGACGGCGTGGAATTGACGGCGAGGACCTTAAAATGCCGCCGAATTCTCCCCGTCGGCTAGTCACCCCATAGTCGGAAGCAGTCAACCATCACTTGGGGGGAAATGTCAAAGGAGAGTGGTCTTTGGCTCCTCGTCTTGGTTTTGGGCTTTCCGTCGATGCATTTCAGGTGCCAATGTGGCTACTGGTTTAGAGGCCTTTTGGGTTCAGCAAAGCTCAGCTACGGAGGAGGCAAATCCCTCGGCGGCGTCTGCTCCCCCTTCGGACTGGAAGGCTGTTAAGCCGGGAGAGAAAAGGAGGGCGAGGGTGGAAACTGAATTATGAAAAATATTGATTGGCGCATGGATGGCACAAGCGATAAGCGCCAGGCAGCCTTGCGGAGGCAGGTGAACGAGGGCCCCCCGCTCGGTCTCTCGACTCCCTTCTTGCTAAGCGGATTAAAGAGATGTGACCTTTGCGGGAAAGCAACCTCTTTTGCTGATGACAACGGCCACCGGTGCCAACCTGCCTCGCCGGCCGCCTGGCATGCCCTCAAAGAAATGCAGACCCACCAAATCTCAACCGCAACCTGCCCTGACCTGCGTGTGTATGTGCGCCTGTCGTGTGCCTTCAAGTTGTTTCCAACTTAACGGAGAACCTATCCTGGCAAGATTTCTTCAGAGGAGGTGTGCCATTGCCTTCCCTTGAGGCTGAGAGTGTGTGACTTGCCCAAGGTCACCCAGAGGGTTTCATGGACGAGCTGGGAATCGAATCCAGATTCATAGTCCAGCTCTTAAAACCACAAATTTAATGCAAGAGAAGTTCTTGCTCCAAGGCCATGCGGACAAGTGTCTGATACGTGTATTCTTTCTCCTTGTTTTCTTTTGGGTGCATCTGCACTGCAGAAATGATGCAGTTTGGTGCCACTTTGAGTGCAACGGCTGCATTCTACGGAAAACTGGGATGTGTACTGTCACTGCCTTAGTGCCTTTGCTGTGTAGCAATGTGTGGATGAAGTTACATGACGAAGGTTGCATCCGCACTGCAGAAATAATGCAGTTTGACACTGCGTTAAATGTCACGGCTCCATCCTACGAAATCCTGGGACACACACATACACAAACACACCATAATCCAGTGTCAAACTGGACTCACAAACCAGAGACAGAGAAAGCACGACAGCTCACAGAACAACAAAACCCAGGTCTCCATCGCATGGAGTTAAAGCGGTGTCAAACTGCATTAACTCTGCAGTGTAGATGCAGCCGGGGACTGCGACGGCGAATCCCGTTTGACACTGGATGATGGTGTGTGCGCATGTGTTGTACTAACCTCCCACCTCCCTGATGTTTTTAAATGCTTTTCGACTCTCTTTTTCCTCTGAAATTTAGGGCTGCGTTTTTACGACAACAGTCTGCTTAATGGCTTTTAAATGGCTTTCTTTTTTCTCGGTTTGCTCTTTGAGCATTATTCCGTTTTCAAACATGTCACAAAAGTGCCTTGGGTCCCGCACCTGGAGAAAGGTGGCATACGAATCAATCAATCAATCAATCAATTAATTAGAATTAGTCCTTCCGCCAAGCCCACATACTCCAGCGGGGGGCAGTATTCATCTAGGCGAGATTCTCATAAATAAATCTGGTGGGGAGTTATAGGTTTCATATTAATCTGGCTTTTGCTGGCGGAGGATGTGGGGTGTGTGTTTGTCCGCTGCGTCGCTCCATTGATTAAATGTGCAAAGGGACTGCCAGCGCACAACAACGTCCTTTTCAGTGCAAAGCAAATGCTAAGTCCTCTGTTGGCAGCATTTACTCAGAGAAGAGAGCATACCCTCCGACATTTCGGAGACGAAAACACGGACCCACGAAGCAGAGCAATATCTGAGTGCGGTCAAGATACCGAAAGTTATTAATGAGGAACAATTGTGCGAGCTTTGCAGCAGTTTGCTTTTGCCAGAGTCTGCTGGGAAGGATCATAGTCTTTCCTTTTCTTCGCTTGAGCGCAAACTCCTTTTGCTTTTTGAACAGGAATTGAAATAAGCTAAGGACGAAGGGGGAAGGTGGAGAGGTAAACCGGGACATTTTAAATGCAGCCGAAAAAGCGGGATGGAAGAGGAGTAACGGGGACTGTCTGTGCCAAAATGGGACAGCTGGGGTGCATCCGCACTGCAAAAATAAAGCAGTTCAATAATATTTTAAAGGCTATGGCTCCATGCCGTGGAAATATGGGATCTTCAGTTTTGTGAGCGATTTAGCCTTCGCCGTCCGAGAACTCGGGTGCCACGACAAAACTACAAACTCGAGAATTCCCTATTGCTGAGCCTTGGCAGTTAAAGCGGTGTCAAACTGGATTGTTTTCACAGCAGGACCAGACACATCTTCCTATTCCAGGGTATGCCCTCCATGTCTACCTTGTGTCCCGGAGGGATACCCAAAGGTCCTGCCCGACGAAGAAGCGTGGCACCTTAGCTTTATAGGAGTGTTTCAGCTTTGGTTTGGTCACATCCTCCCTTTTTCGGGAAGGAGCTCCATTTTGGGGCACCTGGTCCTCCTTGGCGGTGGGGACCCTGGATCACCCTGAATCGTAATTTTTGGGTTTTGCAACGAAACATGGGGACGATGATGATGCAGGCCCAAATCTAGTCTCTGATTCCCCTTTTATTCTTCCTTTTTCTTCCTCCTCTCTCCTTCGGCATGCCCACCCTTCCTTCCTTGTCTTGATTTCAATTGCTTCTGCCAACCAAGGGCACGGAAGGTCATTGGCGGCCAGGCCCGTCCCGAGGGCAATAGGGGCCCTCGGGCAGAAAGTACATTGGGGCCCCTATATTTTTTTTAGTGTCCCAAGTGCTCCTGGGAGCTGCGGGTGCCATCGTCGTGCACTGCCGTTTACAAGAGTCAAACTGTGAGCTCCAAATCCCACAACAGACTCTAGCGCCCAGAATTCCCTCGCCAGTTTCCCCTGCTGTATAGTCCATTTCAGCCTGGGAACCTTGCCAATTGTATTTTTTGAATTTTCCCTGATGTATATTCCAGTGTAGCATGGGAAACTTGCACATTGTATTTTTGGAATTTTCCCTGATGTATAGTCCAGTGTAGCCCAGGAAAATTACTAAATACATTTTTAAAAATTTCCCTGATGTATAGCCCAGTGTAGCCCGGGAACCTTGGCAATTGTATTTTTTGAATGTTCCCTTATGTATAGTCCAGTGTAGCCGGGGAAACTCACCAACTATATTTTTTAAATTTTCCCTGATGTATAGTCCAGTTGAGACTGGGAACCTTGACAATTGTATTATTTGAATTTTCCCTGATGTATAGTCCAGTCCAGCCGGGGAAACTTGCCAATTGTACATTTTGTATTTTCCCTGATGTATAGTTCAGTGTAGCCGGAGAACATTTTTAAATATATTTTTTAAATTTTCCCTGATGAATAGTCCAGTGTAGCCCAGGAACCCTGCCAATTGTATTTTTTATTTTTCCCTGACGTATAGTCAAGTGTAGCCCGGGAACCTTGCCAATTGTATTTTTTTTCATTTTTCCCTGATGTATAGTCCACTGTAGCCCTGGAACCTTGCCAATTGTATTTTTGGAATTTTCCCTGATGTATAGTCCAGTGTAGCCCGGGAACCTTGCCAATTGTACTTTTTGAATTTTCCCTGTTCTGTAGTCCAGTGTAGCCCGGTTACCTTGCTAAATATATTTTTTCATCTTTTCCTGATGCATACTCCAGTGTAGCCAGGGAAACTCGCCAATTGTATTTTTTGAATTTTTCCTGATGTATAGTCCAGTGTATCCAGGAAACCGTGCCCACTGTATTTTTTGATTTTTCCCTGAGGTATAGTCCAGTGTAGCCCGGGAACCTTGCTAAATATATTTTTTGAATTTTGCCTGATGTATACTCCAGTGTAGCCCGGGAACCTTGCCAATTGTACTTTTTGAATTTCCCCTGATGTATAGTCCAGTGTTGCCCCGGAAACATGCCGATTGTATTTTTTTTGTATTTTTCCTCATGTATAGTCCAGTGTAGCCGGGAACCTTGCTAAATATATTTTTTGAATTTTCCCTGATTTATAGTCCAGTGTAGCCCGGGAACCTTGCCGATTGTATTTTTTGTATTTTCCCTGATGTATAGTCCAGTGTAGCCCGGGAACCTTGCCAATTGTACTTTTTGAATATTCCCTGCTCTGTAGTCCAGTGTAGCCCGGTTACCTTGCTAAATATATTTTTTGATCTTTTCCTGATGCATACTCCAGTGTAGTCAGGGAAACTCGCCAATTGTATTTTTTGTATTTTCCCTGATGTATAGTCCAGTGTAGCCTGGGAACCTTGCTAAAAATATTTTTTGAATTTTCGCTGATGTATAGTCCACTGTAGCCCGGGAACATTACTAAATACATTTTTAAAATTTTCTCTGATGTACAGTCCAGTGTAAACCCGGGAACCTTGCCAATTGTATTTTTTGAATGTTCCCTTATGTATAGTCCAGTGTAGCCGGGGAACATTACTAAATACATTTTTAAAATTATCCCTGATGTATAGTCCAGTGTAGCCCGGGAACCTTGCCAAATGTATTTTTTGAATGTTCCCTTATGTATAGTCCAGTGTAGCCCGGGAAACTTGCTGATTGTATTTTTGGAATTTTCCCTGATGTATAGTCCAGTGTAGCCCGGGAAACTTGCCGATTGTATTTTTGGAATTTTCCCGGATGTACAGTCCAGTGTAGCCCGGGAAACTTGCGGATTCTATTTTTGAAATTTTCCCTGACGTATAGACCAGTGTAGCCTGGGAAACATGCGGATTGTATTTTTGGAACTTTCCCTGATGTATAGTCCAGTGTAGCCCAGGAAACTTGCAGATTGTATTATTGGAATTTTCCCTGATGAATAGTCCAGTGTAGTTTGGAACCTTGCCAATTGTATTTTTGGAATTTTCCCTGATGTATACTTCAGTGTAGCCCGGGAAATTTGCCGATTGTATTTTTGGAATTTTCTCTGATGTGTAGTCCAGTCTAACCCGGGAAACTTGCCGATTGTATTTTTGGAATTTTCCCTGATGTGTAATCCAGTCTAACCCGGGAAACTTGCTGATTGTATTTTTCGAATTTTCCCTGATGTTTAGTCCAGTGTAGCCCGGGAAACTTGCCGATTGGATTTTTGGAATTTTCCCTGATGTATAGTCCAGTGTAGCCCGGGAAATTTGCCGAATGTGTTACTGGAATTTTCCCTGATGTATAGTCCAGTATAGCCCGGGAAACTTGCCGGTTGTATTTTTGGAATTTTCCCTGTTGCATAGTCCAGTGTAGCCCGGGAAATTTGCCGAATGTGTTATTGGAATTTTCCCTGATTTATAGTCCAGTGTAGCCCGGGAAACTTGCCGATTGTATTTTCGGAATTTTCCCTGATGTATAGTCCAGTGTAACCCGGGAAACTTGCCGATTGTATTTTTGGAATTTTCCCTGATGTACAGTTCAGTGTAACCTGGGAAACTTGCCGATTGTATTTTTGGCATTTTTCCTGATGTTTAGTCCAGTGTAGCCCAGGAAACTTGCGGATTCTATTTTTTGAATTTTCCCTGATGTATTCTCCAGTGTAGCCGGGGAAACTCGCCAATTGTATTTTTTGTATTTCCCCTGATGTATAGTCCAGTGTATCCCGGAAACCGTGCCAATTGTATGTTTGGAATTTTCCCTGATGTATAGTCCAGTGTAGCCCGGGAAACTTGTGCATTGTATTTTTGGAATTTTCCTTGATGTATAGTCCAGTTTAGCCCCGGAAACTTGCCGATTGTATTTTTTGAATTTTCCCTGATGTATAGTCCAGTGTAGCCGAGGAAACTTGCCGATTGTATTTTTGGAATTTTCCCTGATGTATAGTGCACTGTAACCCGGGAAACTTGCGGATTGTATTTTTGGAATTTTCCCTGATGTTTAGTCCAGTGTAGCCTGGGAAAATACAATCGGCAAGTTTCCCGGGCTATACTGGACTATACATCAGGGAAAATTCCAAAAATACAATCCGCACGTTTCCCGGGCTACACTGGACTAAACATCAGGGAAAATGCCAAAAATACAATCCGCACGTTTCCCGGGCTACACTGGACTATACATCAGGGGAAATTCCAAAAATAAAATCCGCACGTTTCCCGGGCTACACTGGACTATACATCAGGGAAAATTCCAAAAATACAATGCGCACGTTTCCCGGGCTACCCTAGACTAGACATCAGGGAAAATTCCAAAAATACAATCTGCAAGTTTCCCGGGCTACACTGGACTATACATCAGGGAAAATTTCAAAAATACAATGCGCACGTTTCCCGGGCTAAACTGGACTATACATCAGGGAAAATTCCAAAAATACAATCCGCATATTTCCCCGGCTACACTGGACTATACATCAGGGAAAATTCCAAAAATACAATCCACAAGTTTCCCGGGTTACAGTGGACTATACATCAGGGAATATTCCAAAAATAGAATCGGCAAGTTTCCCGGGCTACACTGGACTATACATCAGGGAAAATTCCAAAAATAGAATCCGTAAGTTTCCTGGGCTACACTGGACTATACATCAGGGAAAATTCCAAAAATACAATCCGCAAGTTTCCTGGGCTACACTGAACTATACATCAGGGAAAATTCCAAAAATACAATCCGCACATTTCCCGGGCTACACTGGACTATACATCAGGGAAAATTCCAAATATACAATGCACACGTTTCCCGGGCTACACTGGACTAAACATCAGGGAAAATTCCAAAAATACATTCGGCAAATTTCCCGGGCTACACTGGACTATACATCAGGGAAAATTCCAAAAATACAATCGGCAAGTTTCCCGGGCTACACTGGACTATACATCAGGGAAAATTCCAAAAATACAATGCGCACGTTTCCCGGGCTACACTGGACTAAACATCAGGGGAAATTCCAAAAATACAATCCGCATGTTTCCCGGGGTACACTGGACTATACATCAGGGAATATTCCAAAAATACAATCGGCAAGTTTCCCGGGCTACACTGGACTATACATCAGCGAAAATTCCAAATATACAATGCGCACGTTTCCCGGGCTACACTGGACTATACATCAGGGAAAATTCAAAAAATACAATCTGCATGTTTCCCGGGCTACACTGGAGTATACATCAGGGAAAATTTCAAAAATACAATCGGCAAGTTTCCCCAGTTACACTGGACTATACATGAGGGAAAATTCCAAAAATACATTCGGCAAATTTCCCGGGTCACAGTGGACTATACATCAGGGAATATTCCAAAAATACAATCCGCACGTTTCCCGGGCTACACTGGACTATACATCAGGGAAAATTCGAAAAATACAATCAGCAAGTTTCCCGGGTTAGACTGGATTACACATCAGGGAAAATTCCAAAAATACAATCGGCAAATTTCCCGGGCTACACTGGACTATACATCAGGGAAAATTCCAAAAATACAATTGGCAAGGTTCCTAGACTGCACTGGTCGATACGTCAGGGAAAATTTCAAAAATAGAATCCGCAAGTTTCCCGGGCTACACTGGACTGTACATCCGGGAAAATTCCAAAAATACAATTGGCAAGTTTCCCGGGCTACACTGGAGTATACATCAAGAAAAATTCTAAAAATACAATCCGCAGGTTTCCCGGGCTACACTGGACTATACTTCAGGGAATATACAAAAAATACATTTAGCAAGGTTCCCGGGCTACACTGGACTATACGTCAGGAAAAAAAACAATTCAAAAGGTTCCCGCGCTACACTGGACTATACATCAGTAAAAATTCAAAAAATACAATTGGCGAATTTACTCGGCTACACTGGATTATACATCAGGGAAAATTCAAAAAATATATTTAGCTAGATTCCCAGCCTACACTGGAGTATACATCAGGAAAAAAATGAAAAAATACAATTGGCAAGGTCGTCGGGCTACACTAGGCTATACATCATGGAAAATTAAAGAAATATATTTAGCAAGATTCCTGGGATTCACTGGACTATATATCAGGGAAAATACACAAAATACAATTGGGAAGTTTTCCTGGCTACACTGGATTATACATCAGGGTAAATTCAAAAAATATCATTGGCAAGGTTCCTGGGCTACACTGGTCTATACATCAGGGAAAATTCAAAAAATAAAATTGGCAAGGTTCCTGGGCTACACTGGACTATACATCAGGGATAATTCAAAAAATAATTTGCAAGGTTCCCAGGCTACACTGGACTATACATCAGGGAAAATTCAAAAAATACAATTCGCAAGGTTCCCGGGCTACACTGGACTATACATCAGGGAAAATTCAAAAAACAAAATTTTCAAGGTTCCCAGCCAACACAGGAGTATCCATCAGGGAAAATTCAAAAAATATATTTAGCAACGTTACCAGCCTACACTGGACTACACATCAGGGAAAAATGAAAAAATACAGTTGGCAAGGTCCCCGGGCTACACTGGGCTGTACATCATGGAAAATTTTAAAAATATATTTAGCAAGGTCCCTGGGCTACACTGGAGTATACATCTGGGAAAATTTTTAAAATATATTTAGCAAGGTTCCCGGCCTTCACTGGACTATACATCAGGAACAATAAAAAACAAAAACAAAACAAAAAAACAATTAGCAAGGTTCCCGGGATACACTGGCTATACATTAGGGAAAATCAAAAAACAAACAAACAAACAAAAGCTTCATTTATATACTGCTTCATACCCTTAAGGAATGTCTAAGCAGTTTACAATTGTAAGCTATTTGCCCCCCAACAATCTGGGTACTCATTTTAGCGACATCCTCGGAAGGATGCAAGCCTGAGTCGAGCTTCAGCTCCTTGCTGGTCTTGAACTCGCAACCTTCTGGTTTTGAGAGAGTGGCTGCAGTACAGGCATTTAACCACTGAACCCCAGGGCTGATCAAAAATTACAATTGGCAAGGTTCCCGGGCTACACTGCACTATATATCAGGGATCTTTAAAAAAATACAGTTGGAAAGGTTCCCGGGCTACACTGCAGTATACATCAGGGATCATTCAAAAAATATATTTAACAAGGTTCCCAGCCTACACTGGACTATACATCAGGAAATATTCAAAAAATACAATTGGCAAGTTTCCCAGTCTACACTGGACTATACATCAGGAAAATTTTAAAAATTACAATTCACAAGGTTCCCAGGCTACACTGGACTATACATCAGGGAAAATTCAAAAATTACAATCCGATAGGTTCCCAGGCTACACTGGACTTTACATCAGGAAAAATTCAGAAAATACAGTTAGCAAGGTTCCCGGACTACACTGGACTATACATCAGGGAAAGTTGAAAAGATATATTTAGCAAGGTTCCCAGTCTACACTGGACTATACGTTAGGAAAAATTCAAAAAATACAATTGGCAATTTTTCCCAGGCTACACTGGACTATACATCAGGGAAAATTCAAAAAATACAATTGGCAAGGTTCCTGGGCTACACTGGACTATACATCAGGGAAAATTCAAAAAATACAATTGGCAAGGTTCCTGGGCTACACTGCACTATTATCAGAAAAAAATTCTTCCCTGGCTCTCCTCTCCTCTCCTTCTCTTCTCACACACGTGGGAAGGCTGCTAAGCAACACGGCAGGGCAAGCAAAACCACTTCCAGCCAGATCAGAGGGCCCTGGCACGGTCCTGGCACCTCTCCGGTGGCCACCCAGTCCCCGGCTTGGAGTGGCACCTTGTTCCCCGCGCGGGACAGAGCCAATCTTTCCTTTGGAGCATCCGCACTGCACTGCAGAAATAATCCCACCGGACTCTGCTTTAGCTCATTGCTATGGTATCCCCGAATTGGTAGCTTGTTGCAGCACCATTGCTCTCTGGCTAAAAAGCCAAAAAACTGCAGTGCCCAGGATCGCATGGCACTGAGCCGTGGCAGAGAAAATGGTGCCAAACTGGATCATTTCCGCAGTGTGGATGCAGCCTAGGACGGTTTGAGACTATGGGAGTGTTGTCCAATTTTATGCCCAGCGCTGAAGCCTAGCGGGGAAAAATAAATAAACCCTGAGATCCTAGAATCATAGATTTCCGAAGAGCGAGAGGCAACTGAACCATTGCGATGGCAAGCGTGTGTTTGTGTCTTTGTGGGCATGTGTGGGTTTTTTTCCTCCCCACCGTTGAATCCCATACCGGCTTCGTCCCTTTATCCTCCCGCAAGCAAGCTGCTCCTAATTGAAAATGTAGTGTTTCATGAGAAGGCTTAGCAATAAAGGTAAAGGAGCGTAAAATGTGTTAATAGATGCCATGACCTCTATGGGAAACGAGAGAGGAGGGAGTGGGTACTCCCAGGAGGGTAAAAGGGCACGGGCACAAGTCAATTTGATTCCGAAAAACTTTTTTACTTTTCCAAAAAGGCCCTCGTAAACGTTGTTGCCAATTAGCGGGCATTTCTTTTTATATCCCCGCTGATAAAAAAGGAGGCCTTGGCATCTGCATCGGGGTGCCGGGTATGAATTTTAATAATTCTGATTTTGGATCCCTGGCCTTCGGAGTTCGATAAAAGCCATTGGTGCCCCCCCCCCCCGACGTCAGCGAACGCAGGATGCTCAGTGGGGCACCAGGTTGTTCGGCTAACCTTTGGGCATGCGGGGCACGACGTGGCACGACGTGGCACGGTGGTTTGAATGTGGCACTACGACTCTGGAGGCCTGGGTTTGATTCCCAGTTCGGCCGTGAGACTCGTTCGGTGACCTTGGGCGAGTCACGCTCTCTCAGCTTCGGAGGAAGGCAACGGCAAACCTCCCCGGGGCAAGCCGTGCCGAGAAAACCCCACGTAGGAACCTCTCGTGGAGGTTTCTGGTGACCCTAAAGCAACCAAATGTGTTGTTGGTTGCCTTCAAGTCATTTCTGACTTACGGAGACCCTAAGGTCAACCTAGTATGGGGTTGTTTGGTGATCTTAAAGGAACCGATCGTGGGGTTTTCTGGTGACCCTAAGCAACCCTATCATGGAGTTTTCTGGCGATCCTAAAGGAACCGATCGTGGGGTTTTCTGGCGATCCTACGCAACCCTATCATAGTGTTTTCTGGCGACCCTAAAGAAACCGATCATGGAGTTTTCTGGTGACCCTAAAGGATCCTATTGTGGGGTTTTCTGGCGACCCTAAGCAACCCTATCATAGTGTTTTCTGGTGACCCTAAAGGAACCGATCATGGGGTTTTCTGGTGACCCCAAAAGGACCTATCATGGGGTTTTCTGGCAACCCTAAGCAACCCTATCATGGGGTTTTCCTGGCCTTAGGGTCATTAAAAAAAAAACAACCTTGAAAGCACCCTCCTGATGTTGCTAGACTCTATCTCCCAGCAGCCTGGGACAGCTTCGTCGATGCTGCAGAACATTAGGCCCTGCAGCATACCAACACCTGCATGCCTATCCGAATAACGTGGCCTTCCAAGTGTCCTTGGACTGCCATCCCCAGCATTCCTCGCCATTGGCCATACTGGCCGGGGATGCTGGGAGTGGTGGTCTCCACCCCGTCTGCACTGCGGCGTGATCCCCTACCCCCGTATACTATTGCTCCGGCCACGTTGGGCCGATCGTTGTTTGTCGGTCTTGCGCTGTGAGCCGCCAGCCCCTGAAATAAATGAAATAATTTTTGAGAGCACGGCTCGCTCCGAAATGCTGGAAAGTCAGGTCTGGCTGAGCTCTGGCTCGAATTAAGCTCTTCTTGACAAGCGTCAGCAGAGACCTGAGTGGGCTGCGTACGCATCGCAGCGCTCTGAAGGGAAATCCATAGCGGGATCTATAAAGGTCAGGCTGACCAGCTTGCCTGAATATTCCCTTTTTCCTTCCCTCCGCCGCTGCTGTTGCTAATGATTGCCAGCCACAGGCAAACAATAGGGTTCTTTGGCGGCGAGACGGGGAAAGGCCGCAAAACGCGCCGAGTGCAGGAGAGAAAAAGGCAGAGAAAAATCTCTCCTTCCTCCAAAACCCACAGGCAGCCTACATTTCTCTTTTCCGTCGGGTAGTGAATCCGCTTTGGGTTCTGCTCCGAACTTTAAAGGACATCCAGTCTCCTACTAGGGAACCTTCCCAAATTTAGCTACATGCTGGAGGTCTATGTCTCCCTTTCAAATAAGGGACTCTCCAAAAATTCAGCTGCACAATGGCAATCTTTGTCTCCCTTTCCAATAGGAATTCTCCCCAAAAATCAGCTGCACACTGGGAGTCTATGTCTCCCTTTCCAATAAGGAACTGTCCAAAAATTCATCTGCACAGTGGCAGTCTATGTCTCCCTTTCCAATAAGGAGTTCTCCAAAATTCAGCTGCACACTGGCAGTCTATGTCTCCCTTTCCAATAAGGAGCTCTCCAAAATTTAGTAATACGCTGGTAGTCAATGCCTTCCTTTCCGATGGGGTAGCGAATCCGCTTTGGGTTCTGCTCCGAACTTTAAAGGACATTCCAGCTTCCCATTTGGGATCCCTCCGAAATCGAGCGACACACTGGCAATCTATGTCTCCCTTTGTGAACTGAGGATCCCGTCTGACACTCGAAGGCTCTGGCACCATTTTGGGACCGAGTTTGTCAGTTGCGTAGCGCCTACTGATGGGAATGAGGCCTAGGATTCGAATCCCCGCTCGGCCATGGAAACCCACTGTGTGACCGTGGGCAGGTCACACTCTCTCAGCCTCAGGGGAAGGCCATGGCAAACCTCCTCCGAACAAACCTTGCCAAGAAAACCACAGGATAGGGTTGCCCTAAGTCCGAAACGACTTCAATATCTACAACAACCAACCAACAGCGTAGGATCTGGGCTTCCGCGTCCCTTTCCGACATTGGAGAGACAATTGTCCAAGTCCTATTACATTATATTCCATGGGTCGAGGGTGCTGCGACCCTTTTGGCATTGGAACGTGTCAAACAGAGACGTCAATTTATCCTATAGACATTTATTTGGAGATGCCCTTGCCTTTTAGTGACATTTATATATATAGGCTATAGGATGGAAAGATCTGGGGGGGATTTCTTTAACCCCCAGACCCTGTTGAGGATCATCCCTGCAAAGAAAACTAGCTGACCAAAACCAAAAGGTCATTGCTAGATTGGTTCCCCCCCCCCCCCCCAAATATAATGCTTTAACAAAATGGTCCTTTTGCTAGAAAAGTAGGATCAAGGGTATACCCTGTTTTAGAGGGGAATTGTGCGAAGAAATTCTAATTCTAATGATAATAATAATAATTATTATTATATTCCGCTTTTCCCGAAGGAATCAAGGCGGGTTACAGCAGAAGGATAACAATCAAATATCGTAAGAATAAAATATTTTCCTCCACAGAAACCCATTGGGTGACCGTGAGCAAGTCACACTCTCTCAGCCGCAGAGGAAGGTGACGGCAAGCCCTCCTCTGAACAAATCTTGCCACAAAAACCCCAGGACAGGATTGCCGCAACTTGGGAATGACTTGTAGGCACACACCACACACCTATACTATATACACACACACAAAATCCTATATTTTATCCCTTTTCTCCTTTCATTCCTCCCCCTTCGTTCTTCTTCACAGCGCTTTCTGCAATATTGCACAAAGATATGAGTAAACGACAGCCAGGCGTGGTTCGTGCGCTGGACTAGGACTCCAGACACGAGGGTTCGAATGGCCAGCTTGGCCATAAAAAACTCATTGGGTGACCTTGGGCGAGTCACACTCTCTCAGCCTCAAAGGATGGCGATGGCAACCCCGCCTCTGAAGAAATGATAGGTTTGCCTTAGGGTCGCCATAAGTTGGAAACGACTTGTAGGCACACGACACATAAACACAAAACTCCTATATGTTATCCCCTGTTCTCCTTTCATTCCCATACGCTCATTTTTCCTTACAGGGTTTTTGCAAAATTGCACAAAGATTTATTTATGAGTAAGCGGGACGGATCACTCACCAAACTCTCAGATCCCAACTTTCCTTTCGTCTCGGGTTCCGGAGCATCACTCTTGTACTTGTTGGATCACCAAGACTTGATCCAGCGACGGCCACCAAACCTGGAAAGCAAAACCGGAAAGTGAAGATGGGTTGAAATGCAGGACTCATTCCCACTTACAAATACATCGGTCTGCAATCCGAATCGATGGATCGATTCGACAGCGGAGCGCGGTTCCCGCTACATTTGCCCTGATCGCATTTTTCCCCCTGTAAAATAACCCGCTCGTGGTTCGCATTCTCAAACGAATCGGTTCAAAACGAACCCGCTCAGGACTGTCGAAGGGCAAATTTAAATCGTTTCCGATCCGCATCTGGTTCACCCTTGCGCGGAATCGATTTATCTGAAAAGACGTGGGGAAAAAATCGGCGTCAAAAAGACGCGGGTTAAATGGGTCTAGCGCATGGCCCCGCTCTCCGAATCGTTTCAGCATGGGGTGAAAAACTCTCCAACTCTGCTTGGGAGGGATTTGGGGAGTTGTAGTCCCCCAAATGAACTTTCTCTACCTCTGGCGCGAGGCTGTGCAGTGACCTTATATATGGGGAAGAGAAGCCGTTTTATTTTATTTTTTCCTGGCAAACGAAAAGTGAGTGGGAGAGCAGAGGTGACAATGCTCCGAGTCATAAATCAAAGTGATTTTTTCAGCTCATGTGTGAAAATGCCCTTTGTTGCCGGGGAATGGTAGACCTCCCCGGGTTGGAGAGGCGTTTGCCAGGGGGGGAATCGAACCAGTCAACCTCAAACTTGTAGGTCGCAGACTTCCAAGCTTCAAAAACAACCCTTCCTTCGGCCAGCTTGGCATCCACGCTGGGAGACCTCCTTTCGCCCTGCGGTTGCGACGTTCCCGACTTCTAGAGACCTTCGGTGCAGGGTTTGCGACGGAGAGAAGCGACGGATTACTAAGGGCTCCTTCCCGCTACTTTTTAAACCGGATCGCAATTCATTTTGAACCGGTTCAAACGATCCATCGATTCGATGATGCGATTCGGAGAAATGCACCGGGCCCATTTAACCCGCGTCTTTTTGATGCTGATTCCCCCCCCCCCCCGCGTCTTTTCCATCAAATTGATTCAACACAAGCGTGAACCAGAAGCGGATCGGAATCGATCCAAATTTGCCCTTCCCGGATCATTTTGAACCAATTCGTTTGTGAATGCGAACCGCAAGTGGGTTATCCGCTGGGGTTTGGTTCCAGGACCCTCCGTGGATAACAAAATCCGTGGATGCTCAAGTCCCATTCAATACAATGGCACAACAAAATGGTGTCCCATATATAAAATGGAAAACCAAGGTTTGCTATTTGGAATTTATACTTTTTTGGGAATATTTTCAAGCCGTGTACGCTCAAATCCTTGGATAAAAAAATCCGGGGATAAGGAGGGCCAACGGTATTTTGATGACAGAAAATGCGGTCAGAGAAAATGTAGTGTAAACCACGATCCGACGTCGATTTGGATCGCGCGTCGATTTGGATCGCACACCGATTTATCGGTAAGTGGGAATGAGGCCTAAAAGAGTCAGGGCAGGCTTTTTCTGAAATTTCCACCCTAAACTCGGATTTGATCCCTGATGCTCGCCGGTGGCAACTTGCGCACAGGCAGGATTCTTGCTCAGAACGGCGGTTGAATGAGAGGCAAGCGGCCACAAATTGTGGGGACAAGAAATACGGCCTCGTATCCGTGGAGCCACCCTGGCTGTTCTGCGGCACGCGCACAGGATTTTTGTGGGTTTGGGGTGTCTCTTGGTTATTTATTGCACACCGTTGACGATCGGCTTCGCAATTTGCAAAATGCCTGGCCGGAAAGGCTGGATTAACTCTGCTTGAATCTAACTCATTGGGGCTTGGAGATGGATATTGTTGCATAGCTTTGGAGCCAGTGATCAAAAGCGAGCAAACTGGGGCTGCTCCTATTATTTATGAATTAATTTATATTTTTTTATTTTTGTCCCGCCTTTCTCCCAAAGTGAGAACCAAGGCGGTTAGTGACATACATAAAGCACAACAATTAAAAAAGTACAATTAAAACCCGATTGCAGTCTGGTTCGAAACAGTTCAAACAACCCTGGTTCCCATTGATCCGGTGATGCGATTCGGAGAAATGCACCAGACCCATTTAACCTGCGTCTTTTTGATGCTGACTTTTTTCCGCATCTTTTTCGCCGAATCGATTCAATGCGAGTGTGAACCAGAAGCGGATCGGAATCGATTCAGATGTGTCCTTCAGCCGGCTTCATATATAATTTTAATATACAAAGTTAAAATTAATAGTCTAAAACCATCCCTCTTATCCCGTCCTGAAAAAAAGCCAAGCCTGCCAGATCTTAAAACGCCTCCAAAATGTCTACATTGGAAAAATAATGCAGTTTGATAACACTTCAAACTGCTATGGAATACTGGGATTGATAGTTTTGTGAGATGTTTCAGAGAATCTGGGTGCCACAAGAAACTAGGTTTGCGCCTGTCGTTTTTGCGGATTTGATTATTTATGGTTTTGATTCCTACGTTCTCTCTAGGGATCTCTAGGTCGGTGGTTCTCAACCTTTGGTCCTCTAGATTCTTGGAGACTTCAGCTCCCAGAATTCCTGAATAATGAGCCTACTGATTGGGACTTCTGGGAATTGGAGTCCAAAACATCTGGAGGACCAAAAGCTGAGAACTGTTGCTTTTGTTCCTCCGGCGCAACTCTGCCAGACGTTGACCATAGAGTTGTGTCGGAGAAACAAGACGTTCCTAGGGAAAACACTTCTCTAGGCATTCGTAGGTCCTCCGGTATTATTCTATGATCAAATTCTGGCAGATGTTGACCACAGAGTGGCACTGGAGGACCTGGAGGTTCCTAGAGAGGTGTTCTTTTGGGTTAAAAAGAATAACAATTAGAATTAAAAGTAATAATTGTAAGCCGCTCTGATAGCCTTTAGGGCTGAAGAGCGGGGTATAAATACCATAAAGAATAATAATAACAACAACAACAACTACTTACGGACATGTAATGAAAGATGTGAATGACAACGCAAAGGAAAACAATGCCAACAAACTTACAAAATTTCTATTTGTACGAAAGGCTGCACGGATGAGAAAGAAAAAGGAGTTCAGTGCTTCCAGGGCAGATTAAACTCTTGCCTTTCACCATATATATATATATATATATGCCTTAAAATACAGTACTTACATCGACCCATGGATAAGTCGACTTAGGTTTTGGGGTCAATTTTTAAATCTAAATTTAAACGTATACATGAGTATATACATTAAAGGATCCCCCAGCTGTAAAAATCCCAAAAAAGCCACATCTCCAAAACTGTGCCCCCCCCCCTTTTTTTGGAGCAAATGGAAGTCCACAAAGAGTCGCACAAATACTCCAAAATCTTTCCCCGGGATTTGGATCTGTTTGTTCGAGCGTTGCATTTCCAAACCTTGTTTTGTCGAGACGGGGCTTTTGATCTTTAATCATTTTAAAGAGATTTCGGATTATCTATCTCATTGCTGCTCTTAAACAGATTGGATTATTGGATGAGTGTTTGTGTGTGTGTCTTCTTTGGGTGTGGGTGCGCGTCACGATTATAACACTCGGGGCGTTTTCGGGCTTTTGTTGTCCTCCGCTCCGGGAACTTTTTTTTTTTTTGTACATGTGCGTGTGCCGAAAAGCAGATTATAAAATGTTAAATAAACCAATGGGGTTGGGGAGGGGAAGAAAGCGGTTTTAATTTTGAAAAAGAGAGATTGCTTTGGGAAAACTGGATCATTTCTTTGCATGGCAAAACCGTGCGCCTCCTTACTCTCGTGAATGAAGGCAGCGAGAGCGAAAAACGACAATGTAAGTATTTGGCGACGGCAAACGAAAAATCAAGTCACGGGATTGGGACGCGCCTTCCAACATTTCGCGGGTGAAAACGGGGCCAACGCAACATCCAAATGGGATGAAAATTGCGAAAGATCTTCATAAAAACGGACACTTCATATAGCAGCAGTTTGCTTTTGCCCAAGTCTACAGGGAAGGGCAAGATTTGGTCCCTGCTTCTCCTTCTTCTCCTCAAAGTACTTTTTCATTTTGGGCTCCATTTGCAGGAATGGAAATAAGCTGAGGACCAAGGCGGGAACGTGAGAGGTGGAAAAAGAAACCGGGACATTTTAAAAGCCACTGGGAAATATTATTATTATTATTAATAATAATTTATACCCCGCCTCACCAATGAGATCGAGGCGGCTTACAACAATGCTAAAAAGCATTCAAATCCAATAAAATACAATGCCCCATAAACCCATCCACCGTAACCAATAAATTATTAAAATGGACAAAGGGAGAGGCGGCATACAAATATATTATTATTATTATTATTATTATTATTATTATTATTTCCCACTATGCCGTAGCTCTTACCATCAGGAGGTTCTTCCTAACGTTGAGGTGGAATCTCTTTTCCTGCCATTTGCATCCATCGCTCCGTTGCCTCTTATTCTCTGGAGCAGCAGAAAACAAGCTTGCTCCCTCCTCATCCTTTCAAATATTTAGACATGGTTATCATATTTTATATAGTATGATTTAGATATGGTTATCCTATCACCTTTTAACCTTCTCTTCTCCATACCCAGCTTTTGGTGGTTGCGAGATCTTGCACCGTTTTGGTCCCCTTCCTCCGGACGCCCTCCCGTTCCTTGAATTGCGGCATCCAGAACTGGACGCAATATTCCAGGTGAGGCCTGACCAAAGCGGAATAGCTTGGCCCTATAACTCCCCTTGATCTAGACACGTTGCAACACAGCGTTACGTCCTTAGGCCACCCTTCGTGGGACATCCTCAAGGTGCGAACGCTGGAAAGGTTTAAATATTTAAGATCCCCACTTCTTGAGCGGCTCTGACAAGGGCAGCGGTGTCTCCTGGAGGTGTGCGGGGAACGCTTGGGACGACGCGGTCACGTCGCCGATCTTGAGATGGCCGAAGAGACGGCGCTTCTGCCAAGATCGTTTAAATCTATCACCGACCATATTGCTCGGGTTGCGAGGACATAAAAATCTTGGCAGCTCTCGAGAAAGAGCACCGGCCGGACCCAGAAAAAGGAAAAGGTGGCCACCAGCTTGACTTGGAGGACAGTCTCGGTTAATCCACTGCCGTCCCACTTTTTTTTTTTTGCAGAAGCATTAAAAATGTCCCGGTTTCTCTCCCGCTTTCCTCCTTTATCCTTGTCTTACTTTGGTGGCTGCAAACTGACCACAAAGTGCAAAAATAGTTTGCGTTTTCCCCATTCAATAAAAGCAGCATGTAAGGAGGGTGCAGAGTCTCAACCTTCCCAGTCGGCTTTGGCAAAAGTAAACTGTGGCAAACTTGTTTGCTGTTCCTCATAAATCATTTTTGCCGTTTTCGTCCCATGCTGATGTTGTCTGGCCACATGTGTCTTGGTTTTCGTCTGTGAAATGTTGCTAAAAAGCGGGTGTGGCATAGTGTTTTGAGCGTTGGACTACGACTCTGGAGGGCAGGGTTCGATTTCCGGCTTGGCCACGGACACCTATTGGGTGAGTCACACTCTCTTCGCCTCTGAGGAAGGCAAAAGCAAAACCCCTCTGACCAAATTTGGCCAAGAAAAACCCACGATAGGTTTGCCTTTGTTGTTCAAGTCAACGTACGGTGACCAGAAGGCAACCCTATCATGGGGATTTTTTGGCCAGATTTGTTCGCAGGAGGTTTGCCATTGCCTTCCCCTGAGGCTGAGAGCGTGCAACTTGCTTAAGGTCACCCAGTGGGTTTCATGGCCAACCGGGGATCCGAACCCTGGTCTCCAAAGTTGTAGTCCAACCCTCAAAACGCCACGTCTTGCTGGCTCTCAACTTCTCCTTATGTTGGAAATGACTCGAAGGCACACGACGCCGGCGATAGCAATGGGGCAGCCCTCCAGGTGAGAGCCCACATGGCATACCGTGGATTGAGCGTCGGACGACGACTCCGGAGACCAGGGTTCGATTCCCCACTCGGCCATGGAAACCCACCGGGTGACCGAACTGAGTGCAAAGTCACCCTCTCTCAGCCTCAGCGGAAGGGGACAGCAAGCCCTCCCAGAACAAACTTTGCCAAGAAAACCCCGGGATAGCTTCGCCTTAGGGTGGCCATGAGTCAGAAAGGCCTCGAAGGCACACCGTCGACACCAAAGACGCTGCGACGTCAGTGCTTTCGCCTCTCGTTCAGAAGCCGCTGCTGTGATATTCTCTCGCGGCTTCCAGTCTCGGGACTCTTTCAAACAGGAGGAATTTCTCCCAATTCCGAATGGAGCCAATGCGGATTCATGTAAATTCACTTGTTTAGCGAATTTACCTGAACCCCTGCTCCGTTCGGAAGGCGTTTGGAATCACTTCCCATTACCTGAAAATAACCCCCCCTTGCCCGAAATCACGTGAGAAGCTTAAATTCGCAATAACGTTAAACCCATGATTGCATTCGGAGTGACTTCCCTTTTGCCCAAATTTGCGTGAGAAGAATTAATTCGCAATAACATGAAACCCCAGGATTGCGTTTGGATTGCCCTTGGATTATACTTCCAATTTCCCACGTCTGAAAGAGTCCCCTGTTATCCTTCTTTCTTTCCCTTCTTTCCATGCTCAACTCTCCCCCGCCATTGCGCCTTCCTTTTCCAATCATCTCCTGCCACTGTCAGCTGTTGGCTGCCTTCCCGGGGATCAATATTGCATTAGTGTGCCACAACACCACCTTCATGTAAATGACAACCGAGCCGGGTCTGGGTCCATCTGGGGTGGCAGTGGCTCATTGCAGCGAGGTTTGGATTCAAGGGCAGAGAGGCCTGGCAGCAGCAGCAGAAGAGCCAGGGTTAAGAGGTTGGAGGGGAATGATGGGGAAGAAGTCGGGTTTCGGAGACAGATCTCGGCAGGGAAGTCTCGGTCTGGGGCTGCGTTGCACATGGCTGCACCCTTGGAGCGTTCCGGACGCATCCGCACTGCAGACGTAGCGCAGCATGGCACCGCTTTAGATTGCCATGGCTCCATGCATGCTGGGATTTGTAGTTCAATGGTGGTGGCGGTGGTGACCGGATGCCCTAACCGCAAAGGAGGGCAAGGCAAATGTAGGGCGCTTCCAGAAAAATGTAAAGACATGGCCAAACCAAAGCGAGCAACACGCCTATAAAGATCGGCGCATGAAGGCTTCGTAACAAAATGGAATTCTTTTAGGACAGAAAGGTGGGAATGGAGGACATGTTGGGTTCAAGGAGGACACCCAGTCACCCTGATGACCAAATCAAAGTGGAAAACAGTCATAGAAATGTAAAATCATGCTCCAAATGGAGGACATTTTTGGAATTCCTCTTGGACAGAAGGTGGAAACGGAGAAGGGTTTTGCAGTTGGGTTTCCAAAAAGACCAATAAATGGGTCCCGGAGCAAATCAAGACTGAGCTTTTCCTAGAAGTCCAGACGACAAAACCGAGGCTATCGTGCATTGGCCATATCACAAAAAAGCATAACTCACAGGAAAAGAGAATAATGCTTGGCAAGGACAAGAGGAAGACTGCATCGCAGGTGGATCGATTCAATGCAAGAAGCCACGGCTCTGACTTTGCAAGACCTGAGCAGCGCTGTTGAGGACGGACTTGGAGGTCTCTTATCGGACCTTATCAGAGGGGAGGAATTTCTCTTTATTGCGAATGGAGCCAATTGGAGCCAATTCAAATTCACGTGAATTCGCTAGTTTAGCGAATTTACGTGAATTCCAATTGTGTTCGGAATGCGTTCAGAATGACTTCCCATTACCTGAAAATGACCCCCCGTTGCCCGAAATTGCGTGAGATGCTTTAATTCGCGATAACGTAAAACCCATGATTGCGTTCAGAATGACTTCCCTTTTGCCCGAAATTGCGTGAGATGCTTTAATTCACAATAACGTGAAACCCCACTATTGCGTTCGGATTGCCGTTGGATTATACTTCCAATTTCTGACGTCTGATAAGGTCCATCCATAAGCCGAAGCTGATTTGAGCATTGGACAATGACTGGAGACCAGGATTCGGTTCCTTGTCGGACTGCAAAACTCACTGGGTGACCTTGAGCAAGTGACGCTCTCTCAGCCTCACGGAAAGGCCACGGCAAACCTCCTCCGAACAAACCTCGCCGAGGAGACCCCACGATCGGTTCGCCTTAGGGTCGCCATAAAGTCAGAACAGACTCAAAAGGCGCACAACAACAACAACAACCAACATATATAGGGGGAGTAAACTTTGCGTATCACCCTCCATGAGCGTCCGTAGTAGTGTGCGAGAGTGCTGTGTCTCCCGTTTACATTTCAGGTAAACACCGTGCTGGCGGGATTTTTGTGCTCCCTCAGGTGACATCCTCATCCTACAAATTGCACGGAAATGTTTAAATATTTAAGACGCCCAAGTTTGAAGCCTCTCTCAACAACGGCGCAGCCGCAGCGAGGTGCGCAGTTTGGAAAGCCCTGGGGGACGACTCGGTGGCAGGGCTGGTTCGGAGACGACGAAGCAATCAGAGCTTCCGGCGGTGCAGTCTTTGGCACTTTGGAGAAGTTACTTTCTTTGGATCGCAGCTTCCAGAATCCTCCAACCGTCGATGCCTCGTCTCCAAGCAGGACTTTGCGAGGCTGGAAGCCACTCTTTTGCTTTCAGAGCCGCAGGAGCTTCCATCTTCCAGCTGAATCTGGTCCTTCTGGGGTTCTTTAGCCATTTATCATAAGACGGAATTTGGGGGTATAATGCGATGGCAATCCGAACGCAATTGTGGGGTTTCACGTTATTGTGTATGAGTGTATCTTGCACAATTTCGGGCAATGGGAAGTCATTCCCAATGCAACCATAGGGTTTCATGTAATTGCGTATTAGAGTATCTCATGCAATTTTGGGCAATGCCGGGGGGTCATTTTCGGGAAATGGGAAGTCATTCTGAACGCAATCCGATTTCACGTAAATTCGCTAAACTAGTGAATCCACGTAATTGCGAATTGGCTCCATTTGCAATTGAGAGAAATTCCTCCCGTGTCATAAACTCCTCTGCCGAAGGACTGGTGCATCGCCAAACTACAAATCCCAAGATTTTGTGGGATGGAGTCACAGCAATTCAAGTGGTGTCAACCTGCATTATTTCTACACTGTAGATGCTCCCTAAGGTCGCCCAGTGGGTTTCGTGGCCAAGCTGGGAATCGAACCCTGGTCCAGATCCTCAACCTCTATGGAGTTTATCAGACGTCAGAAATCATGTCTGTATCTTTTTTATTTATATGAGAATTGACAAGAAAGACTTCAGACCTTATCAGACATTGGAAATTGGAAGTATAATCCAATGGCAATCCAAACGCAATCATGGGGTTTCACGTTATTATGAATTAAAGTATCTCACGCAATTTTGGGCAAAAGGGAAGTCATTCCAAGTGCAATCATGGGTTTTACGTTATTGCGGATTAAAGCATCTCACGCAATTTTGGGCAATGGGGGGGGGTCATTTTTGGTAATGGGAAGTCATTCTGAATGCATTCCGAACGCAATGGGAATTCACGTGAATTTTCTAAACTAGCGAATTCACGTGAATTCGAATTGGCTCCGTTCACAATTGAGAGAAATTCCTCCCATCTGATAAACTCCTATGAAGCTCTGGCTCCAGTGTTAAAGACTATCATGGGTTCAAATGCCTGCTCAGCCACGGAAACCCACTGGGTGACTTTGGGGGAGTCACACTCTCTCAGCCACCGAGGAAAACCCCATAACAGGATTGCCGTCGGGTCGCCATACGTCAGCAATGACTTGACGGCACGCGGCAACAATAATTTTCAGTTATAAGAGAGACATTGTGGTGTAATAGTTTAAGCGCTGGGCTAAGACTCTGGAGACCAGGGTTTGAGTTCCGGTTGTACCTTTTTTTGGATTGTATGCGGCCAACTCTAATGGAATATTTCAAACAAAGAGGGACTTACATTGTGATTGTGTTGCAACATTGCATTCAAGCTGAACCCAGAAAAAGGTACGGTGATACCAGGCTGGCTACGCAAGGCTGGATTCGCACGAGGCACTTCCCTTCGTTCATACAAAACTGACTCAAACTCATTTATGACATGTTTTTTAGCACAAAAGTGTGTCTCATCTACTCCATGCATTCTGGGTTTATTATTGGAATTAATGTGCATTTCTGCAAGTTGCATTGCTCACACGGGCAAGCATTCAAATTCAGACGGAGTCGATGATGCGCATGCATTCATGTTCAAGGCATGCCGTTTTATCCCGGCTCTACTTGCATTGGTTATCAATTATTATTATTTTTTAAAATTGGGGGGAAATCCGATATTGATTATCCCAGATTGAGTGTATATTTTTGGCAGCCCTCCCCAATCGGATGCAATCGGATTCAAGCCGGATTCATCGTGGGCCGCATTCCCACTTACAAATAAATCGCTTTGCGATCCGAATCGATGGATCGGTTCGGCAGCGGAGCGTGGTTCGCGCTACGTTTCCCCCGATCGCATTTTCTTGCTGCAAGATAAAATAAAACAACCCACTTGTGGTTTGCATCGACGAATGAATCGATTCAAAATAGGCCCGCTCCAGCCGACCGAAGGGCAAATTTAAATCGATTCCGATCCGCATCTGGTTCACACGCTTGCGCGGAATCGATTTATCCAAAAAGACGCGGGGGGAAAAAACAGCGTCAAAAAGACGCGGGGTTAAATGGGTCTAGCGCATGGCCCTCCTCTCCGAATCCGGTTCGAGTGCGAACCACGGTCATTTAAACCGGTTCAAATGAATGTGCGATCCAGTTTAAAAGGTAGTGGGAATGAGGCCTGGATTAGTTTCACCGTCTGAATAACTCGCATTCCAGCATTTGGAAAGGAAAGCAGTAAACTGTGTACAATCAGATTGTATTTTCTTTTTTCATCCACGGATTTAAAAATCCATGGCTTGAAAATATTAATCTAAATTCCCAAAAGCAAAGCTTGATTGTTGCCATTTTATAATAAGGGACTCCGTTTTACGACGCCGTCGCATTCAAAGGCACTTGAGCATCCACGGATTTTGCTACCCTCGAAGCAAACCCCAGCGGATACCAAGGGTCCCATATATTGTATATATAGAGTCTATATTTTGTATGCCTTCTGGAGAAAGAGGAAAAGAGAGACGGAGAAGAAGACTTGTTTCTGACGGAACAGAATAGATTACAAATTTGGAGAGAACCTCTTTCCGCCGGAGGCCAAAATCCCGACGGTGGGAAGGACCAAAGGCAAAAAAAAAAAGAGGCTGGAAACCGAAAATATCAGCGTTATCTTCGCTTAAAGCTCTTGCTGCCTCTAATTAAGTCTTCGGAGAGGCGTCCCAGCCTTTAGACATATTGGACCTTATCAGACGGGAGGGATTTCTCCGTATTGCGAAGGGAGCCAATTCAAATTCACGTGAATCCGCTAGTTTCGCGAATTCACGTGAAATCTGATTTCATTCGGAATGACTTCCCGTTACCCGAAAATGACCCCCCCATTGCCCGAAATTGCGTGAGATGCTTTAATTCGCAATAAGGTAAAACCCATGATTGCGTTCGGAACAGCTTCCCTTTTGCCCGAAATTGCATGAGATGCTTTAATTCGCGATAATGTAAAACCCACGATTGCGTTCGGAACGACTTCCCTTTTGTCTGAAATTGCGTGAGATGCTTTAATTCGCGATAACGTAAAACCCACTATTGCGATCGGAATGACTTCCCTTTTGCCCGAAACTGCGTGAGATGCTTTAATACAAAATAACGTAAAACCCTGATTGCGTTCGGAATGACTCCCCTTTTGCCCGAAATTGCCCGAGACGCTTTAATTCGCAATAACGCGAAACCCCACGATTGCGTTCGGATCGCCGTCGGATTATACTCCCAATTTCCGACGTCTGATAATGTCTGTTGTGCAAAAGCAATGAAGCAACCAAATGACGGTGGCATCCGGAAGCAGATACGGCTCACCAGGGTACCACCTTGGGACCAAAAGATGGAGGAGGAGAAGAAAGAAAGCAATCGGAGAGATGGTAAGACCTTGCCAAATCCTTGCATCCTTGGCGCATCTCGGTGGAAAGGAACCGCGGACGCTCCAGAGCCGAAATTTTGTTAGCGGAGTACGCAACTGGAAACGGTCCTCAAATGCAAAGATATACAACGGAGCGTGAAAGTTGGACTGGTACGAGCCATTGTATTTTCTATCGCCATGTACGGATGCCAAAGCTAGATAGTTAAGAAAGCCATTGTACAGTATTTTCTATTGGAAGAAAATCAATTCGTTCCGGTGCTGGGGAAGATTGCGAGGATAGCGTGGATGGGGAAAAAGACAAACCAATGGGTCCTTTTTGGATCAAGCCAGAAATCACCCCGGAAGCGAAGAAGACAAAATTGAGGCTGTCATACTTTGGACACATCGTGAGAAATAATGATTCATTGGGGAAAAATACATTAATGCTAGGAAAGGTGGAGGGAAGCGGAAAGAGTAAAGGATGCGTGCGTGCCGGATGGACGGACGCTAGAAAAGAGGCCACAGGTATGAATTGGGAGGAACTGAGCGGAGAAAATTAAAATTTCAAAATTTTAATTTTTTTTAAAAAAATTGAAATTTTTGAAATTTTTAATTCTTTTCCAATTTTCTTTGATGGCGTCCCATTCTAACCAGATCTTCACGGTGCATGTGTAAATACATTTTAGGTTGTGCGTATGCTTTTGTGATTGGAAGGTATAATTTTAATTTTTATAGTTATAAAAATATAACTTATAAGTTATATATTGTATAATATAAATAGTTTATAATATAAAATAAAAATAATTTATAATATAAGTTATGTATTTTATACGTTATACGTCAGAGCGATTAGCGCTGCATCCAGAGGTGTACTGGAATTACGATTTGAGAGTAACGCTTGCACACAAATTAATAATAATAATAATAATAATAATAATAATCTAATGTTATTTTAATTTGTCGTCTGCCATATTTTATTGAATGCTAAAATGTACTAATATATATTATATTTATTTTTGTAGAATTTATGCCAGAGGCAAATTTATTTTATCTATTTTCATGTATTGTGTGTACAGCGCCGTGTCAATTCACAGCGCTATATCAAATATTTATAAATATATAAAAATAAATATATAAATATATAAATAAAGCATAATAATAATAATAATAATAATAATAATAATAATAATATTCCTTACCCACCAATCATCAAGGCTCGAGGCGGGTTCCAACATTATTATATTGAAATACGTTTTAAAGTGTCATGTTTTTAACTGTATTTATGAGTTTTTATTGTATTATAATTATGTATTAGGGCAATGGTTCTCAACCTTTGTTCCTCCAGATGTTCCTCCAAAACTACACAGCTAATGGGTAGGGAATTATTAAATTTTTAATAATTATTATTACAGATTATTAAAATTTTAATAATAAAAATGTATAATAAAAATGTGTAATAAAATAAAAATTATAATAAAATAAAAATTAATAATAAAATTAATAATAAAATATAATAAATAAATAAATTTTTATTTATACGCCACCTCTCCTGCAGGGCCAAGGCAGCGTGCAACATCAAACAAAATATAAAATAATAATAATAATAATAATAATAATAATAATAATAATAATAATTTATTTATTTATACGCTGCCTCTCCTGCAGGATTGAGGTGGAGTGCAGCATCAAATAAAATCCAACATAAAATAATAATAATACTAATAATATTTTTTTATTTATACGCTGCCTCTCCCACAGGATTGAGGTGGTGTGCAACATCAAATAAAATACAATATAAAATAATAATAATAATAATAATAATAATAATATTTTTATTTATACGCCGCCTCTCCTGCAGGGTCGAGGCGGCATGCAACATCAAATAAAATACAATATAAAATATCAATAATAATAATAGTAATAATATTTTTTTATTTATACGCCACCTCTCCTGCAGGATTGAGGCAGTGTGCAACAGTAAATAAAATACAATATAAAATAATAATGGTAATAATAATAATAAATTTTTATTTATATGCCGCCTCTCCTGCAAGATTGAGGCGGCATGCAACATCAAATAAAATACAATATAAAATAATAATAATAATAATAATAATAATAATATTTTATTTATACGCCACCTCTCCTGCAGGATTGAGGCGGCGTGCAACATCAAATAAAATACAATATAAAATAATAATAATAATAATAATAATAATAATAATAAAAATAATAATAATAATATTTTATTTATACGCCACCTCTCCTGCAGGATTGAGGCGGCGTGCAACATCAAATAAAATACAATATAAAATAATAATAATAATAATAATAATAATAATAATAATAATTTTATTTATACGCCGCCTCTCCTGCAGGGTCGAGGTGGCGTGCAACATCAAATAAAATACAATATAAAATAATAATAATAATAATAATAATAATAATTTTTTATTTATACACCGCCTCTCCCGCAGGGTTGAGGTGGCGTGCAACATCAAATAAAATACAATATAAAATAATAATAATAATAATAATAATAATAATAATATTTTTATTTATACGCCGCCTCTCCTGCAGGGTCGAGGTGGCGTGCAACATCAAATAAAATACAATATAAAATAATAATAATAATAATAATAATAATAATTTTTTATTTATACACCGCCTCTCCCGCAGGGTTGAGGTGGCGTGCAACATCAAATAAAATACAATATAAAATAATAATAATAATAATAATAATAATAAATTTTTATTTATACGTCGCCAGGGTCGAGGCGGCGTGCAACACCAAACAAAACGCAACACAAAAACACAGCATGTCCAAAAATGCATTTTATGTGCACGCCCCGCAGTTTGCAAGGCGAAGCCCCCGGCTTGGGTACCACTCCATCCTTTCCTCCCTTCCTTTGGCCTGGCACCCCAAGAAGCCTGAGAGCATCCTTGGTCCTTGGCATTTTTATTTTTTTGGAGGGGGCTGGAGGAAAGAGTGACAGCAAAGGAGGAAAGGAGGACTGAAGGAGGGCAGAGGAAGGAGGAGGAGGAGCATCCTCACAGTCTCTGCTGCTGCTGTTTGCCAGCCTTTGGTTGCTCCATCCTCCTCTCCTGCATCCCTGCCTGCATCCCTCTCTCCATCCTTTCCAGCATCCTTAGGCGACAAGGGCTGGACCAGCCAAGCCTCCTCCATCCCTCCATCCCTCCATCCATCCTTCCTTCCTTCCTTCCCTCCATCCTTCCCTCCTCCTCCTCCTCTTCTGCTTTCCTCTTCTATTGTTTCTGGAGACGCCTTTGCAGCCTGGGAGTGAGGCCACTGCCTCATCCATCCTCCTCTCTCCAAAAAGCCTTGGACCACATACAGGTACCTTTGCAGTGGGTGGGGTTCCTGGTGGGTATCTGGGGGGTGGGCAGAGAGAAAAGGGATGGGGGCATCAAGAGCCTCATCTTTTTTTACATAGGGCTGGGGGGAAAAGAGAGGGGGGGATGTTTCTCCTGGCAACTGGGGTGGGTGCCCCTGTGCCAACAGTGGGCACCAAGAGTGCCCCTTTTGCATTGGCAAGGGAATTGTTTTCTTATTATTATTATTTTTGGTGGATGGGGGGGGGTCTTCTCACAACTGGGGTGGGTGCCCCTATGCCAACAGTGGGCACCAAGAGTGCCCCTTTTGCATTGGCAAGGGAATTATTTTCTTCTTATTATGATTTTGGGGGGGTCAAGGTGGACTAGGGGGGGGTCTCCTGACAACTGGGGTGGGTGCCCCTATGCCAACAGTGGGCACCAAGAGTGCCCCTTTTGCATTGGCAAGGGAATTATTTTCTTCTTATTATGATTTTTGGGGGGGTCAAGGTGGACTAGGGGGGGGTCTCCTGACAACTGGGGTGGGTGCCCCTATGCCAACAGTGGGCACCAAGAGTGCCCCTTTTGCATTGGCAAGGGAATTATTTTCTTCTTATTATGATTTTTGGGGGGGTCAAGGTGGACTAGGGGGGGGTCTCCTGACAACTGGGGTGGGTGCCCCTATGCCAACAGTGGGCACCAAGAGTGCCCCTTTTGCATTGGCAAGGGAATTATTTTCTTCTTATTATGATTTTTGGGGGGGTCAAGGTGGACTAGGGGGGGGTCTCCTGACAACTGGGGTGGGTGCCCCTATGCCAACAGTGGGCACCAAGAGTGCCCCTTTTGCATTGGCAAGGGAATTATTTTCTTCTTATTATGATTTTTGGGGGGGTCAAGGTGGACTAGGGGGGGGGTCTCCTGACAACTGGGGTGGGTGCCCCTATGCCAACAGTGGGCACCAAGAGTGCCCCTTTTGCATTGGCAAGGGAATTATTTTCTTCTTATTATGATTTTTGGGGGGGTCAAGGTGGACTGGGGGGGTCTCCTGACAACTGGGGTGGGTGCCCCTATGCCAACAGTGGGCACCGAGAGTGCCCCTTTGGCATTGGCAAGGGAATTGTTTTCTTATTCTTATTATTTTTTGGAGACTGCAGTATCATGTCTGGAGAGGAGGAGAAAATTGGTTTATTTTATATATATATATATATATATATATATAAAGGGGGGGGGGATGGCATCTTAAAACCTGGCCAGAAAAGGGGGTGCCATGCTATGCCATGCCATGCCAAGGGCGGGGGGCGTGGGAGCCCAGAAGGCGACTCGAGGGCATTTTTTTGGGTGCCTTTTGGGGGGACCTCAATATCTTTTTAAACACACCCACCCCCAATTTTTTAAAAACACAACAACAGCAACAACCACAACCAACCTTCCCCATCCTGGCTTTGCCCATGCCACCCCAAGGTGGAGGGCACAGTGCCACCCTTGCCCGCCTTTTGCATTCGGACAGCCAAATAATCCCTGTTTTTTTCCCCATTTTCTTCCTTCAATGGCTGTTGTTGATATAGAGGATGAAGAAGGAAAAGGAGAAGAAAGGCACCCTTTTCTCTTTCCTTTTCCTTTTCCTTCCCATAAACAGATATTTCGATTCTCGGTGTGGGTTTGCCAAGCCGAAGAAGAAGGGGTGCCAACACAACCCCCAAATCCTATGCTTGGCAGAGGGTTGGAGGGGGCTTTTGGTGCCATCCTTCCTATTCCTTCCCTTTGAAAAAATCACATTTGGGGAGATCCGAACCAATATTTGCAGCAGATCCTTATATATCCGTATATATTGGAAGGGAGCAGCCTGAGCAGAAAGCAACCCTGCAATGCCTTCTTCCATCTCCTTCTCCATTATTTACTATTAGCTTCCAATTTGCTCTGCCTTTTTTTGCTATAGGGAGCCTTTCTTAGGAAGAATTTACATTTACGTTGGAATAAATACGACGACACTCCCTTCCTCGAAGCCGAAGGCTGCTGGCGGCGATATATTTGTTATATTTAGGGTTTTTAATTCAGGAATATATATACATATATAAAAGGGAAGACCTCCTTGTTGTCTCTTCCTATAGTCTGGTTTTTGCCTGCAAGGTGACAAACCGTGGCTTTTTGACACTGCGATGTGTGTGCCAAAGAGAGCATTGGCACACGAGTGTGCAACGTTGTGTGTGTGCGAGAGGCGGATCGGGCGATGTGTTGGTGTGCAAGAGACGGTCCCCCCCCCAAAGATAACCAAAAAATTGCTTTTCCTTTGTCATCTTCGAGCCAAAAAAGCGGCCGCCTTACAAGATCGGTTTTTGAGATGTCTTTTGGCACAACGTATAAATACGTTTTCGGATCTTCTCCGTCCTCGCGCCGGATGTGTCTGGCAGCCTTTCTCTTTGCCCTCCCAGCTTTGCAGGGGTGGCATCCTTTGGCACCGGTGGGTGGCAAGGCTGGCGGTGTGTTTTTCGGGCGGGCGAAGGTGCAAAAAGGCAGGGTGCCCCCCAAATGCAGAGAGGACCCCTTGCAAAAATAAAGGCGTCTCGGACCTTTCCCATGCAGGGCCTTAAAAATTAGCTTTTTGGAAAGGAAAAAGGGGTGAAAACATGAAGAGATTTTGCAAAGGAAATGGTGCATGGCCAGACAAAGCAATAGGCACCAGGGAAAGAGGACTGTTTCCTAGCCGGGTTGTGTTGCAGAAAATTTGCGGGGTTGTCGGTGCTACACAACTAGCCTCGTCCCACCCTGGTGTGGGTCGCCGGCCCCTCCAAATTTCTTTGGCGACCCTATAAAGGTCCCTATCGAAGGAGGACATTTTGTCCGAGAAGGAGACCCGTTCGCCCAGAAGCCTTCGACGTGTGTGTCTCTTGCGTGTGGCTGCTTGGCTCTGTCTGCAATTGGGTTTTCCTTTGCAAAGCGGCCTTTCCGTGAGGATCCAAAAGGAGGAATATAATCATAATCGTAATCGTAACAATCCTCCATCCTTCGTCTTTGCAAAATAAAATTTAAAAAACTGTGCCGTGCTTCTCTCCCGGGGAAGGGAAAATCCAGCGCCTTCGAAAGCGTGGGGAGGAAACCCCAAATAGGGTGCTCATTTCATCATTTATTCAAAGGAGGAAGAAGGAGCTGAAAGGGGATGTTGTCATCTTTAGGAGTCCAAGGAAATAATAATAATAATTAATATTAATAGTGATGATAATAATTCCGAGACTGCAATAGCCAAAGTCCAAGGAAGGAAGGAAGGAAGGAAGGAAGGATGGTGGCGGTGGCAGCGTTGGAGGCGAAGGAAGGAAGGAAGGGAGCATGACAAATATGTTTTCGAAGGAAGCGCAGGAAGAAGAGAAAGAAAAATGACAGCGGCAGGTATTTACGGAGAGGCTCAGGTGTAAGGAACACACCTGATGCTGCAGCGGCGCCAGGAAAACCCGGCTGGTTTTGCTCCAGGGATTGCCACCAAGCTTGTGCACATCTTGGTTTCTGGACCTTTGGCTTGGTGTGGGGCCGCCTCATAAGAGCCTTTCGGGGCCGGATGCCGAGGCCTAGGCCCAGGGTCTCCCATTTTAAGGCGGCGAGGGTACAAACGGTAGTTTTGGTTAGCTCCAGGCATGGTTCAATTCTCTGGCTCCATGAAGAACAGTGGCCTCCGACTCTTTGTAAGGCGTAAGAGATCGAAGGCTTTCAGGGCCGGCATCCATAGCTTTTTTGTGGGTTTTTCGGACCGTGTGGCCATGTTCTAGAAGAGTTTATTCCCGACGTTTCGCCGGCATCGGTGGCTGGCATCTTCGGAGAATGCTGGCATGGAAGAGAGTGGGGAATATATATATATATATACACACACACACACACACACACACATATATATATACACACTGTGTGACCTGGGTATATATATGTGTGTATGTGTGTGTGTGTGTGTGTGTATATATATATATACACACATATCCCACTCTCTTCCGTGCCAGCATTCTCTGAAGATTCTCTGAAGTTTATTCCTGACGTTTCACTAGCATCTGTGGCTGGCATCTTCAGAAAATGCTGGCATGGAAGAGAGTGGGGTATAGACCAGTACAAATACACACACACACCTATACCCAGGTCACACAGTATATATATATTCCCCACTCTCTTCCATGCCAGCGTTCTCCGAAGATACCAGCCACAGATGCTGGCGAAACGTCAGGAATAAACTCTTCTAGAACATGGCCACATACCCTGAAAAATCCACACACAAAAAATATGTTTAATGGACTCATTGTAAGGATTTTCCAAGAGGGTCTATACATTTTTTGAGTGAGCTTCCCCTTTCCCTTCTTAGGTGCGATGGTGCCAGGACTCATCCTCCACTCTGCTCTGGCTAGAAGCAAGCAGGCTCCTAATCCCATCTCTTTAAGTGGACAGAAGGAACAACCCCTATTATTACTATTACTATTACTATTACTATTATTATTTTAGTATTTTCTTTCTCATTTACTTACATCCTGCCTTTCTCCAGGTATAGGGACTCAAGGCGCCGTACTTCGCTTTAGGAAAATGCTCTCTCTGGGCATGAGCTTGAATGTGAAACTGTGAGACCCAGGTGTGGTCACTTAGCCTTAAGCACCAACCAAATGTGGTTGGTACTTAATGCTAAGTGACCGCACCTGGGTCCATCCCTAGGCCTGAGGTTTTGGACCTGGGAGTCTCACCGTTTGGGCTAATCCTGGAGTAGCAACCCCTAGACCTGGAGTAAAGCGAGAGTATGCGCGCTGTGTTTCGGCTTTGGGTGCAAAAGACTTGCTCCATCCCCAAATGTGGTTGGCACTAAATGCTAAGTGACTGCACCTGGGTCCATCCCTAGGCCTGAGGTTTTGGACCTGGGAATCTCACCATTTGGGCTAATCCTGAAGTAGCAACTCCGATGCAACCCCTAGACCTGGAGTAAAGCGAGAGTATGCGCGCTGCCTTTCGGCTTTGGGTGCAAAAGACTTGCTCCATCCCTCCATCTCCCCACATACCAGTAAGTAAGGGGGATCCCCATGGGGCAGGCAAGGTGTATTTTCTACTTTGGACCCATTCCTTGTAAAAGGGACCAGGATTTGTTTAACATTGCTAATGCAACTTTTGGATACTCCCTTATTCTAATTATTATTCTTATTATTATTATCACTAATGATATTATTTCTTACCCACCTTTCCCTATGCATTGAGGTGGGGAATGACAACAGTTGACAGACCACTCCATATTACCTCCACAACTGTGTGAAGCTTAGGGCAAGGCTGGCCCTCTCATTAGTTACAATGAGGAGGTTGCCTCAGGCAGCAATTGTTGCGGGGCGGCAATAGGGTTTTCGACCCTATTCTTGGAGGAAGCCTGTGGCTGTCTGCGTTGAAGAACGCATCCATTGCCAGGACAGTTCTTTTCTATAGGAAAGCAGGAGACGTTGTTGTTGTTGTTGTTGTGTAGCTTCAACTTGTATCTGACTTATGGCTACCCTAGCACCTGCCTGTTGTAGGGTTTTCATGGCAAGTTTCTTCGGAGGGGGCTTGCCATGGCTAACTTCCGAGGCTGAGAGAGTGTGACTTCCCCAGGGTCATCCAGTGGGTTTCCATGCCCGAGCCGGGATTCGAACCTTAGTCTCCAGAGTCATAGTCCAATGCAAAGAAGTTGTTGCGATAGCTTTTTTGTGGGTTTTTCGGGCTCTGTGGCCACGTTCTGGAAGAGTTTATTCCTGACGTTTCTCCAGCGTTGGTGGCTGGCATCTTCGGAGAACGCTGGCATGGAAGAGAGTGGGGTCTATATAGTTAGAAATGTGGGCACTGAAGAAAAATTTCATGGGAAAGGTGCAACATTTTTATTTTTATTTTGCAATGCTCTCTCTGTTGTGCCCTCTCAATACCGCTTTCGGGGGGGGGGGGAAACTGGAACTCAGCGGGAAAGCAACTGTTCAGCGTGGCAAAGGTCCCGAGTTCAGATCCTGGTATTGGCCTGTTTAGATTGAGAAAAAGCCTGCTGTCTGCTGCCAAGCGATGCAGAGTAGCCCAAGAATGGAGAGTCTTGGTGGATCCGGCTCCAGGTCTGGAGTTCTCCTTCTGGTCCTCCTCACCCGCAGCTCCGTGGCATCATCATTTGGGGGTTTCCCACCTTTTGGTCTATTTTTTGTCGGAAAGGTTGAGATGCTTCTCCTAGAAGTTTATGAGATGGGATCAATTTTTCTTTATTTCGAATGGAGCCAATTCGAATTCACGTGAATTCGCTAGATTAGCGAATTTACATGAATTCCAATTGCGTTCGGTATGCGTTCGGAATGACTTCCCGTTACCCGAAAATGACCCCCCGTTGCCCGAAATTGCGTGAGATGCTTTAATCCGCAATAACGTAAAACCCACGATTGTGTTTGGAATAACTTCCCTTTTGCCCGAAATTGCGTGAGATGCTTTAATTCGCAATAAGGTGAAACCCCACGATTGCGTTCGGATTGCCATGGGATTATACTTCCAATTTCCGTCGTCTGATAAACTCCTCAGTTGCTGGTTGGAAGTGCTTTAAGCCCTGCCGACATCTGGAATGCAGATCCTAAGAGTTGATGCCCATCCTTGCAAGCCAAGGGTGGGCAAAGGTGGCACGTGGTTGTCCCAGTCCCTCTCCGATCCCTTCAAAAATTGCCTTCAAAAATGCTCTTTATCTTCATCTCAAACAAGGGAAAATGTTTTATATTGCATTCCAATATGAGATTTGCAATGTTAGAGGGTTGCAAGGTTTGGAGGGTGGTAAAGGTTTTGCCTTCCGCTAAGACTTTGTTGTCGGTGTTGTGGTTCTTGTTGTGCGCCTTCAAGTCATTTCCGAATTACGGCGACCCTAGGTAGAACCTATCCTGGCGTTTTCTTGGCACATTGCTTCACTTTGCCCTCGCCATCCTTTGAGGCTGAGAGAGTGTGACTTTCATTCTATTGCGCCTTTAAAGTGCAAGCTACTTTGGGTCCCAGTTTGGAATAAAAGCGGGATATAAATAATAATGATAATGCTAATGCTGTGATAACTGTGAATGCTGGGAGACATGCATTACTTCTATTTTAATGCTCACTTTTTGTACGCTTTGAATTGTGTCATTCTTTTAAATGTTAAGCTGCTTTGAATCCCAATTTTGGGGGGAAAGTGGGATATAAATAATAATGCTGATGATAATGATGATGAAGGCTGGGAGATTGGCATTAATTCTAGTTGAACGCTCACTTAAATGTTAAGCTGCTTTGAATCCCAAATTGGGTGGGAAAGCGGGATATAAATAATAATATTTATATTGATGCTAATGATGCGTGAAAGCTGGGAGATCTGTGTCCGTTCTACCGTATTTTAATGCTCACTTTTTGTACGCTTTTAATTGTGTTGTTCTTTTCGATCGCAAGCTGCTTTGAGTCCCAATTTGGGAGGAAAAGCGGGATATGGAAACCACTGAGTGACCCGGGGCAAGTCACACTCTCTCAGCCTCAGAGGAAAGCAGTGGCAAACCTCTTCTGAGCCAATAAAACCTGTGTTAGGGAAATGACTTGAAGGCACACAACAACAACAGCAATGGTGACACTAGAAGCAAAGGCAACCCCTTCCGCTCCTCAGCAATTCGGAAGATGGACTGAAACGATGAGAAGGAGGAAGAGGGGAACCTGCCGGCTCCATCTTGCGAGCTTCTTCTCTTCTTATCTCTGATCAGCCATCAAAGATAAGGAGCAACAAGGCTATTTAAAACCTTGGAAGTTGCTGCGTGGCATTAAGCGCTGCATTCGGCCCAGTTTATTCCTGCTGCGTGGCACGGAGCCGTCCTGGGAAGCGGTAGCAAATCCATGGCACGACGGGCATTGCCCGGCCTTCCAGATGTTGGTTGGACTGCAACTCCCATCCGCCCCTCGCCGGCACAGGAACGGCGAGGAATTTGGGGACTTGCAAGGCGGCCGCATCTGGAAGGCTGCCTAAATCCTTGGAGACATTTTGGCATCGGAGGCACGCGCCTCCTCTGAAATCAAATGCCTCATTCCCATTTAACAGATAAATCGGCGTGCGATCCGAGTCGATGGACGTCGGATCGCAATTTACGCTACACTTGCCCCGATTGCATTTTCGGTCATTTTCTGGGCATCAAAATAACCCACTTGCGGTTCCCACTCAGCAATGAATCGATTCAAAATGGACCCGCTCCATCCGGACAAAGGGCACATTTAAATCAATTCCGATCCAGTTGTGGTTCACACACTTGCGTGGAATCGATTTATCCAAAGAGAAGCAGGGAAAAAAAGATTCAGCATCAAAAAGACATGGGTTAAATGGGTCTGAAGCATGGCCCCCCTCTCCGAATCGATTTAGCGAATCGATTTAAGTGGGAACCAGGGTCGTTTTGAACCGGTTCGAACCGAATCGTGGTCTGGTTTAAAAGGAGGCCCAGATGTGGTTGAACTGCAATTCCCATCGGCCCCTTGGGACTTGCAAGGCGGCCACATCTGGAAGGCCATGTAATTCTTTGGAGACATCGGAGGCACGCGCCTCCTCTGCCATCCTAGGATTGGTACTTCGGGATGGCACCGGAGCTTTCTGGTTGAGAAGGATAACTATCCGACAAAGCTACAAATCCCAGAATGGTATCACATTGAACCGTGGCTGAATTAATTCCTCAGTGCGGATCCAGCCTGGGTCAGCGGGACGGCGAATCCATTCCGGTTTTAGTCCACGCTTTCAGGGTTGTGTTTTAGTTGTGCGTTCCTCCATAGCGGGGGGGGGGGGGGGATTGGATGCCCTTTGTGGTCCCATCCAACGCCATCTGTGGACTCTTTCAAACGGGAGGAATTTCTCCCAACTTTGAATGGAGCCAATGCGGATTCATGTAAATTCGCTTGTTTAGCAAATTTACATGAACCCCTGCTCCGTTCGGAATTACTTCCCATTACCTGAAAATAACCCCCTCCTGCCCGAATTTGCATGCGAAGCTTTAATTCGCAATAAGGTAAAACCCATGATTGCATTCGAATTGGCTTCCCTCTTGCCCGAATTTGCGTGCGAAGAGTTAATTCGCAATAACATAAAACCCATGATTGCATTCGAATTGACCTTAAATTATACTTCCAATTTAGCCTCGTATGAAAGAGTCCTGAGCCAGTCATTCCCAAATTTTGGACTTCAGCTCCCAGAATCCCCAGCCAGTCAGGAAATCTGGGAAAGAGAAAGAGAGAAGCCAGTCGGTCCCAAAGGTCTTGCAAGCGTCCTGATTTTTCCAGCCGAAAACGGCGAGGTTTTTGATTTCTAGCAAAGCAGGATAAGGTTTTGGAGCAAAGGGTGATGGAAGAGCGTTCAAAGCAGTCATATATGGGAGATGGGCAAGGCTGGCTCAGCGTGGAAGCAACTCCTGGCCAGGCTTTTCCCTGCCCTCGTGCCACTGAAATTAGCACCTCATGGTTCATATCACGCCAGTCTGTGCCAGACAGCTGTCACTCTGCGTGTCTGTCAAAAGGGAGAAAGGCTTTTTTTGGAGTCCCACCTGAAGCACCAATATGTTGCAGGCCAGCTTTGGGCATGTGCACCGATGCTGCCTTTCAGTCCCGGCAAAGGGGCATTTTTCCTAATACACTATATATGCGCATAGGGTTGCATGCCATAGGGCCCACGTTATCCATGTTTTGAATCCTCGGGAAGAAACCGTGTCCCGACACGGAAGAATTGCCGGCCGACTCTGAGCGTTTCCATCCCTCCACGAAAGCCAAAAAGGCCAGAGGTGTTTCCACCATAAGAAGCAACACCGTGTTTCCCCGAAAACAAGACGGTGTCTTGTACTAATTTTTGCTCTCCAAGATGCGCTAGGTCTTATTTTCAGGGGATGTCTTATTTTTCCATGAAGAAGAATTCATATTTATTGTCGAACAAAAAAGAAGAACATTTCTTATATACTATATATATATATATATATATATACACACACAAAAACGTTACTAGGTCTTACTTTTAGGGGAGGCCTTATATTTAGCAATTCTGCAAAACCTCTACTCGGTCTTATTTTATGGGGATGTCTTATTTTCGGGGAAACAGGGTAGCACTCCTTGGGTTATTATGCACAATAAATACAGTGTTTTGAGCCAAGTCGTACAACAAAAATACGCAATCCTGGGATTTGTAGATTTAGAAGGCCTTTCACTTTCTCTTCCAAAGAGGTCTGCTACCACCCTCCCAAACTACAAATCCCAGGATCCTGTAAGGTGGAGCCACAGCGGGTAACGTGGCGCCGAACCGCCTTATTCCGACAGTGTAGACGCACCTTGAGCGAAGGGCCTCTTGTCACACGAACGCGCATAATGTATTGACGTATATAATGTTCCTGCTGTATAGTTTGCAGAGTGCCTCTCTGGAATATTTCATCGGTGGAGGCGTTATCGCTTTGGCGATTCAAATAAAGAAAAACCAGGGCGGCAAAATCGCTCTTGAGAATTCCACTTTCTGCGGCTCGCTCCTTATCGTGCCTTTGCAACGCTTGCACCCGAGTTCGGTTTTTGCAAAATTCACTCCAGGTTGGCTCTGTGCGTTCGCTGGCTGGTGCCAAGTATTTGAAAATTGAAATAAAAAATGGTCTTTTCCCCCCTTTGCGACCCACCTGGCCTTCTTTTCCCGTCGTAAAAGCAAAACCAGGCCATAGCAAATTGCAAATGTTGGGGATTTTCATCCGCGGTGACGTTTCGTGTCCTTTTCGGGGGGAGGGGGTTTGTGCCACCTTGTCCTTTTTCTGGAACGGTTCGAGATAAATTTTTACATGAATAATTTCTCTCCCTGCAGCAAAGAAAATACACAAAAAAATAAGTCGCTGGGCTATAATTGATCCCCCCCCCCCCGTTCCCCGGGTACCTGAAATGTGATTTGCAATCCTGAGTGTTTGTGTATGTATTTCTTGCAAACGTGGATTTGAACCCGATCTTGCAAACAGGTTTAAAAACTGATCTTGTCACCGGGTTACGCCGCGGCCGGTTTGCCTCGCATGCACCGAGATTAAATTTTTATTTTCTGCGTACGCTGGGCGAAAGGGGCCTGGCAAATCTATTCGCCGAGCAATCCTCTTTGTTTGTCTCGTAATGTGAAAAATAACAATTCGCCCCAGTTTTGTAATCTGCCGTTTTACAGGTGGGGAAACTGAGGCTGGCAAGGAACGTTGGCCCGAGGTCGCTTCGATCCTGGCTCTTTCGTGCCTGTGTTTGTTAGCTCTTCTGATGGACGGTGGTCCAAAACACACTGCAGAAATAATCCAGTTTGAGACCGCTTGGACTGCCTTGGCTCAATGCTAGGAAATTCTAGGAACTATAGTTTTGGGGGACATTGAGCCTTTACTGTCAGAGACCTCTGGTGCCATATTAAACTACAGTTCCCAGGATTCCCTAGCACTGAGCCAGAGCGGTTCAAGCGGTCTCAAACTGGGTTATTTCTACAGTGTGTTTGGGACCCGTGATGCATTTGAGGGCGAATGCAAGGAACTATATAATGCTCATGTAGCGGTTTGAGCCTTGGACTATGACTCCGGAGACCAGGGTTCGAATCCCCGCCTGGCCATGGAAACCCATTGGGTGACCTTGTGGGAGTCACACTCTCTCAGCCTCGGAGGATGGCCATGGCAAACGCCCTTCGAACAAACCTTCCCGAGCAAACCCTACAATAGCTTTGCTTTAGGGTCACCATAAATCGGAAACGACCTGAAGGCAAAACGACAAACGCACACAGTTTTGCGAGAGCCTGCATGGTTTGAGCTTCGGACTATGACTCCGGAGACTAGGGTTCGAATCCCCGCTTGGCCATGGAAACCCATTGGGTGACCTTGTGGGAGTCACACTCTCTCAGCTTCAAAGGAAGGCCGTGGCAAACCGCCTCTGAGCAAATATTGCCAAGTAAACTGCTATAAAAGCTGGAACCGACTCGAAGGCGCACAATAATTCGGTGACTTTTTCTTCCGATTGGGAAGAATTATAGCATTGGTCAGAATGTCCGGGCAACTGATGGATGTTCTTTGCTTTGGTTAGGTGATCATGATTTTCAAGATTTACTTGACAAATTGTTGTCGCTGTTGCGTGTCTTCAAGTTTCCGGCTTGTGACAACCCTATCCTGGGGTTTACTTGGCAAGATTTGTTCAGAGGGGGGTTCGCCGTTGCCGTCTGTAGAGGCTGAGAGAGTGTGACTTGCCCATAACAGAAAGGATACGGCGTGCTTGGATAGAGGTTTGGAGGTCGAATCCCTGTTTTCTTTTCCCTGCCGAGAGTCCGACTTCACCTTCGCGGCTTAGATGGAAACGCTCCTTTGCGAGAGTGTTTGCGTTTCTAATTAAAAGCTAAAAGGTTGCATTTCAGCCGAATGGCGATCTTTGTTTAAAGCTCAGTGTGCTTTTCAAGAGGAACAGACGCCGTCGAAAACAGGCAGAGTCAAAAGTGCCTGCTCCCTATTAACTATGCATAGGCTTGCGGCCACAGGGATGGCGATAAAATACCCTTTTCGTGCAACGTTGGCCTCCTTCTACCTGTGCCATCCCTATGTTTGAGGCTACGTTTCCCATTTGCGAGCATGGATGGTGGGATTTCTAGTCTCGGGAAAGCATCACGGTGGAAGAGGTTTTGCTATGCCGCTTGATCTTTGGGAAGGTTTGCATTGGGATCTATTTTTCCTATTTATAGCCCCCTCGAATCCCTGTACCGGGAGGAAAGCAGGATAATAATAATAATAATAATAATAATAATAATAATATTTAAAGGAGGTGTTAACATATATGTAAAGCAGAATTAAGGTCAGGGGAAGAAAGTGTAGAAATTAGAGGAATGCAAACAATTTAGTATACGCAGATGACGCCGTACTACTCTTAGAAAATAGCAAAGGCTTGGAACGACTGCGGAAGAAAGTCAAGGAAGACGGTGCAAAAGAGGGTTTGGAGACGAACACGGAGACAACGAAAAAGGTGACCATCGCTTTGAACCAGATAATGAAGACATTGGACTACTGTAGTTCTACATTTTTCATATCTTTGACCAGAGGATGTGTACGTGTGCCTTCAAGTTGCCTGCCGACGCATGGCAATGCCATGAATTTCATAGACTCGTGCAAGGCATCCTCGGAGGTGGTTTTGCCAAATCCTTCCTCTGAAATAGAGCTTACAACACCTAGTTTTCGTTGGTGGTCTCCCATCCAAGTACCGGCCCTCCTTAGCTTGCAAGATCAGATGGGATCTGGTGCCTTCAGGGTATTTCAGTCTTCCTATGGAAGACGTCAAATGTTTCCATCCCATGCAAAATGACCATGGGTTTGCCAGTTCCTCCGAAATAGCACCTACAGCGCTCGGTATTCGTTGGCCGTCTCCCATCCAAGTACTGACTAGAGTTGACCCTGCTTATCGTCCAAGATCAGATGGGATCTGGTGCCTTGAGGGTGTTTAAATCCTCCTATGGAAGAAGTCAAATGTTTCCATCGCATGCAAAATGACCATGGTTTTGCCAGTTCCTTCCTCCGAAATAGCGCCTACAGCACCCGGTATTCGTTGGCGGTCTCCCATCCAAGTACTGTCTATGGCTGACCCTGCTTAGCTCCCAAGATCAGATGGGATCTTGGGATTTAAATCCTCCTATGCAAGCCGTCAAATGTTTCCGTCGCAGGCAAACTGACCCTGGTTTTGCCAGTTCCTTCCTCTGAAAATAAGAGCTTTAGAGCGGACCAGGTATTTCTTGGCGGTCTCCCATCCAGAGGATTGGGGAAGATCAATTAGAATCTACTCATAGATCTCCAAGTGATTTGCAGTAGATCAGCAAGGATTTCTGGCTCACAAGCTTTAAATACAGTCGCTGTATTTGAAAGCCTTTCCGTTCCCCCCCCCCCGGGAAACCCGATGTACATTTGCTCAGAAGTACGTCCCGCTGTGTCCGCTCGGCCGAAATCCAAAAGTGCATATAGGCTGCCTCTAAAACCAAATCGGAGATGTCTGGAGAGAAATCTGAAACCCGTTGTGCGTTCTGCGAACCCGCTCCAGGTTTTAATCCGAACCTGGAAGGAGATATTGGACGTACTGGACCCAGTAGGTCCAGCGATGCTTAAAATGGAGACTGTTGCGATCTTCTTTGTTGGGGGAATTTAAGCAGAGGATGGGCATCTTAGTTCAGCGGTGGGTTGAGCTAGATGACCGCTGGAGCTAGAGGACCACTTCAACTCTCTGCTTCCATTATTTCTTCCCGTCTTTCGAACTGGAGCCCTGGGACTGAAAACAGGTTGCGCAGCCTGAGTCAGAGGAAGCATTGCAGATCCATATTCGCCCAGTGGCTAACTTTTAATGAGGCCGGCGTTGGGTTTGAAGCCGACTTCAATCCCAAAGAGGTGCGGAAACGGGCATGCCCAGAGGATCGCCTTACCTGTCGGCTTACGCGTTCCTGGGGCGAACCCTGGCACGCGAGGCGAAAAACCTGAGTCGGACCAAATCCTGCTCCAAAGAGACCGCTGGGGCCGAAATCTATAAATTCTGCCACACTTTGAAGAGAGTGCTGAATAGCTAAGGACTGTGTGCATTTGACTTGTTTTATTTTATAATCACTCGGGCGGCACCTGCTTTTATCTGCCTGCAAATGCCCCCCGGTGCCACCCTTCGCCGAAATGTGCCATGGAAGGCTCACAAATATTCAGCTGGCGAAGTGCTCTGTGCGTTTGTGCGTGTTGTATGCCTTCAAATCATTTTGTGGAGGGTGAATCGACCATGGGGTTTTCTTGGCAAGATTTGTCCAGAGAAGGTTTGGCATGGTCTTCCCTGGAGGCTGAGAGAGTGTGACTTGCCTGAAGTCAGCCAGTGGGTTTCATGGCAGAGCTGGGAATTGAACCTTAGTCTCCAGAGTCCGTATATTGGGAGAAAGGTGGGATATACGAAAATAATAATAATACAAATAATAATAGCTCGCCAAACTATACATTCCAGGATTTCATAGCATGGAGCCATGGCAGATAAAGTGGTGTTGAACTGCATTAATTTGCAAGCGCGGATACAGACTTTATTAAATATTCCACCTAAGTCAAGCCAACTCCCTGAAAATTGCACAAGGCCCTTAATATATTTATACGCTATTAGTACAACCTTGATCTATACTTCTAAACGTTGGCTTCTGTTTTCGGTTCAGCAATGTTTGTGTTTGCTCTGGATGTTATAACCAGGTTTTTGTGAACTCCGACAAAAATCACCGTCTGATTATATGTTGGGCCACAGTATGTTTGTTTAATGCAATTCTGTGTTGTTTAATGCAATGAAATAAAACGAAAGCCCCTTTCTCCCCCTTACTCCGTGAAATATGGAGCAGCCGAAAGGGTCTTTCTGTAACCGGGAAATATTGCGTTTGCAAGAATTAGACCGAATCGCGATGTTAGAACTAGGGGGGCACTAGGCATCCCCGACTTGGGGACTAAGGAAGACTAGAAACTCCTTATAAACCCCTCCGCTACCGGCGCTGGCCTTTAAGATTTGTGCCGTCGCGTGAACTCGAAACTTCCCTCTCCCTCTGTTTTTTTCTCTCTTTTAATTAAAAGGGAATTTTATGTGTATCCTTAATGGGCTCAAGTGCTTTTAATCCCCATTTGGTTTTGGCGGAAGGGATAATTAACTGTTTTGAACTGAAATTTACGGATCTCGAAACTGCCTACTTTGGTCGGGTTGAATGACGGCAGAGAGATGGCAGCGCCAGGCTGGTATGGGCAGAGAAGGGGGGAAAGTCCCTTTTTTCCAATAGACATCCATGTAGCCCCAGTCCCTTGTGTCCAGTTCCTTCTCCAAAATGGGCCCTTTGTTCAGTCTCCAGTTTCTGCCCAGTTTCTTGTCCCCAAAACCAGTAAACTTTCCTGTCTTGGGCCACCTGTGCCCACCCTACCAAGATTTCACACGCCATGAAAGGGCATCAAGTTCCTACACATCTAATACATTTATTTGGTTTTAATACATTTACTTGTTAACGTTAGTAGGACCGTAAGGCACAGTAGCATCTCGGTTTGAGTGTTGGACTCAGGAAGACCAGGGTTAGAATCCTTGTTCGGATATGGAAACCCAGTGAGTAACCTTGGGCGAGTCACACTCTCTCGGCTTCAGAAAAGGGCAAAGGCCAACCCCCTCTGGATAAATCTTGGCACAATCAGTTTGCTTTAGGCCTCTGCCACTTGTTGTTGTGTGCCTTCAAGTCCTTTCCCGTGCCATAAGTCGGAAATGGCTTTGACGGCAAGTGGCAACTACATTTGTGGCTTTGACATTTTGCGGATTCGATTATTTGGTTAATATGTTCTCTCTATCTCCAGATCCTCCGGCGCAACTGTGCCAGATGTTGACCATAGAGCTGAGTTGGAGAACCTAAAAGTTTCTAGAGAAAACACTTCTCTAGGCACTTGTGGGTCCTCCAACGTGATTCGATGCTCAACGTTTGGCAGATGTTGACCATGGAGTTGCACTGGAGGACCTGGAGATCCCTAGAAAAAGTGTCCTCTTAGGTAAAAAGAGTAGTGTTGTTGTTTTTTATTTGCGGTTTCCCACATTCACAGGGGTCTTCCACCTGTACAACTTTAGGGGCCCAGCACATTGGGCAGCTCCTTTAAAGCGCTTTGTTCCAAAGACACAGAAGCCACAAGTTGGCCAGAGTGCCATGCTTCCCTTGCCATCCCAGATCTTCTTCAGAAGAAGATTACAGACTTGCCACACTTGGAGCAGATGCTTGATGTCCAGCCGGATGGTCAACCAGGTCCTCCTCCTGTAAAGCCAAAAGAGGAGATCTAAGAATGATCCATTCACCAGCTCCTGAGACATGCAGAGACCCTTCCCTGCCCAAGCAGCAAAGGGCTCTTGGCGGAAGTCATAGTGCCCCTCTATTCTGCTTTGGTCAGACCTCACCTGGAATACTGTGTCCAGTTCTGGGCACCACAATTCAAAAAGGATGTTGAGAAGCTGGAACGTGTCCAAAGGAGGGCGACTAAAACGGTGAAGGGTCTGGAAACCATGCCCTATGAAGAAAGACTTAGGGAGCGAGGGATGTTTAGACTGGAGAAGATATGGTTAAGAAGTGATATGATACCCCTGCTTAAGTATTTGAAGGAGTGTCATATTGAGGAGGGAGCAAGCTTGTTTTCTGCTGCTCCAGAGAACAGGACAATGGAGCAATAGATGCAAGCTATAGGAAAAGAGATTCCAGTTCAAGATTAGGAGGCACTTCTACATCTGGAAACCATGAAACTTTATGGAGCTAGGGATGTTTAGCCCAGAGAAGAGACGGTTAAGAGGTGATATGATAGATCCCTGTTTAAGTATTTGAAGGGATGCCATATTGAGGAGGGAGCAAGCTTGTTTTCTGCTGCTCCAGAGAACAGGACAATGGAGCAACGGATGCAAGCTCCAGGAAAAGAGATTCCACCTCAACGTTAGGAGGAACTTCCTGACAGTAAGAGATGGTTAAGAGGTGATACGATAACCCTCTTTAAATATTTGAAGGGCTATTGTATTGAGGATGGAGCAAGCTTGTTTTCTGCTGCTTCGGAGAATAGGACACGGAGCAATGGATGCAAGAGATTCCACCTCAACATTAGAAGGAACTTCTTGACAGTAAGAGCTGTTCGATGGTGGAAGGATGGTGGATGTCTCCTTCTTTGGAGGTTTGTAAACAGAGGCTGGATGGTCATCTCTCAGGGGTGCTTTGATTTTGTATTCCTGCATGGCAGACGGGGGTTGGACTGGATGGCCCTTGAAATCTCTTCCAAATCTATGATTCTGTGACGTTCTGCAGCCAGGGGTAGAGAACCGACATTATTTTTGAAGTGTTGGGGGGGGGGGGTCCTTGAAAAGGGTGCCTAGAGGCTCCCTTGGAAGAACGAATCTCCCAAACCTGACTTCTCGGGCTGTGAGACGGGCTCCTTAAATGCGATCTGCCATGTTGCCACTCTCTTTGTAAGCAAGGGTGCCTCTTCCACTCAATCTGCTGGAAGCAAACTTTCAGCTCACCTCTGGACCTTCCCTGGTTCTTGCGAGTACTTGATTTATGACCCTTGGACCGTCGGCTGGCTCCGCTCCCTCTAGGATTTCTGTTCTAATCTCTGGCTTCTGACCCTGGACTCTTGGACATCGGATAGGTCGGATGCCGAGGAGTCTGAACTTGGGTCATTCTGAATTCTGGTCCGGCGCGAGAGCGGGCCACAAGGTGGTGGTGGGAGGTCAAGGTTTATTCATGTAATTTTCAATGTAAGCCGTGCTTTTCTACCAACATGACAGCTACCAGTAGGAAAGTTACAAATTAAGACTGGAGTTTATCACACGGGAGGAATTTCTCTCAGTTGGGAATGGAGCCAATTCGCAGTTACGCGAATCCGCTAGTTTAGCGAATTTACGTGAAATCGGATTGCCTTCAGAATGCGTTCAGAATGACTTCCCATTTCCCAAAAATGACCCCCCGTTGCCCGAAATTGCGTGGGATGCTCTTATATGCATTACCGTAAAACCTATGATTGCGTTCGGAATGGCTTCCCATTGCCCGAAATTGCGTGAGATACACTCATTCACAATAACGTGAAACCCCATGATTGCGTTCGGATTGCCATCGCATTATACCCCCAAATTCCGTCGTATGATAAACTCTAATGAGAGAGAGTGGTCCAAAGTTACGCAGTAGTTTTTAGGACTACGTAGGGATCCAATCCAAAATCCACACCAGATTGTGTGTGTGTGCCAGCAAAAGTACCCAAATTTTTCATGTTTAGGAAAACTGGCATTCCCCACCACCTTGGTGCTTCTTTCTCTTTATCCTTTTCTTTCTTTCTGGTCTCACTTCCCCTCCATCCCAGTACTCTTTCATCTTTTCCTTCTGCTTCTCTAAGACAGCATGACTGTTTTATTTTAATAAATAATAATAATAATAATAATAGGAAGTGTTCAAGGGTCCTGCAATGGGAAACACTACATACAGTGGGCCCTTGTTATCCACTGACGTTTGGTTCCAGGACCCTCCGGGGATAACAAAATCCATGGATGCTCAAGTCTCATTAAATATAATGGCACAAGAAAATGGTGGCCCATATATAAAACAAAAAATCAAGGTTTGCTATTTGGAATTTATACTTTTTTGGGAATATTTTCAAGCCGTGTATGCTCAAATCCGTGGATAAGGAGGGCCGACTGTACAATTGCTTAGTGGCCTTCTGGACCTGACTTCAGCTTTGTGGTAAGAAAGGTATATGAAGCTTGCCACCTAGTGACTGAAGATGGTGCTGCATGCTTTCAAAAAGATGATCTAAAATATATAATGCCACGTTTGCTGGTGTTAGGGTTGCGAGACCCCTGTGAAAGTGGGAAAACGGTAAATATAAAAGCTTTGGTGTTTGTTTGTTTTTGTTAACCAGACAGAACCCCTCTCTAGGAATCTCTAGGTTTTCCGTTGCAACTCTGCGGCCAACTTCTGCCAGATCTTGACCATCGAATTGCGCCGGAGGAGCTACCAATGCCTAGCGGAGTGTTCTCTCTAGGAACCTCTAGGTCCTCCAGTGCAGCTCTGTAGTCAACGTCTGCCAGATCTTGACCATCGAATTGCTCTGGAGGAGCTACCAATGCCTAGTGGAGTGTTCTCTCTAGGAATCTTTAGTTCCTCCGATGTGACGTCTGGTGGACATTGACCATGGAGTCTACGTCCACCAAAGGTCAGAGATTTCTATTAATCAAATCCGCGGACAACCAAACCCTCGAAAGTCAAAGCTGCAAATGTGGAGGTCTGCCTCTATTAATGTTTAATAAATAAATAGCTAAATAGCTCCAAGATGCACAGTCCTGGGCAACCTAGGTATCTGTGCCAAATTCCTGGCATCATGATGGCGATGGTTTAGCGGGAGCTATAGCGGTGAGACACATCGAAGGATACGTATGCCCCCCTTTTTGCACACCTATGTGTTTTGATGTTGACACAAACACAAAAGAAGGCAGAGGCATCACATCTGCGGGACCTTCGCTCTCAGCGCCGGTCGTATTGTCTTGGCCAGTAACAATGGCGGGAAGCGCTTTTTTGCTTGCAAGAAGCGAGCGCCGGCGTCCAAATTTCGGGAGCGAAATTCTTTCATGGAAAAAAATGGTCTTCCTTCCTTCTCTCTCGTGGAGATTACAGAAAAGCTTCTTCCTTTGTGCTTTTCTGCCCAGGGGGTCTCTGGATTGCCAGGCCATTAAAAGCTTGAATGGTCGTTTTTTTCCCCGTTCTCTCGCTTTCCTTCCCCGGCCTTTTCTTTTGCTCGCTCACCGAGATCTTTCTCAATTTCCTTTTTCCGCATTGACTTTTGATGGCTCCTTTAATGGTCCATCGGAGGTAGGGGAAAGGACGTGGCTCCGGTTCAATAGCGGAGGAGGAGCCCGCCGTTCTCCTCGTGTCTTGGGCCTGGAAAGCATCTCTCCGGTGTGGAAATCCAGAACAATTCTTATGGTTTCCAAAGAGGAAAAAAGAGGAAAGAATAGGTGGTGCGTTGAATGTTTGCAGCTGGACATGAAGCATCTCGGGCCGAAGCAAAAAAACCCAGGTTCTAGAGCAAGGGTGGCTTTAGCCTGGCAGGTTCTAGAGCAGTGGTTCATTCTTCAACCTTGGGTCCTCCTCCAGGCATTTTAGACTTCAGCTCCCAGAATCCCTGATCATTTGGGAAAGCTGGCTGGGACTTCTGGGAGCTGAAGTCCAGAACATTAGGAGAGGCAAAGGTTGAGGACTGCGGTCCTAGAACAAGCGTTGCGTAGTCCAGAACCCAGAGGTCCGCGTGGTGCCACCTCTGAAGCTGGGGACGGTGTTGTGTTTTGAGGTTGTGTTTTAGATCCATCGTCCCCAAACGTTGGTCCCTCCAGGCGTTTTGGATTTTCAGCTCCCAGAAGCCCCAGGCAGCCTGGCCAACGGTCTGGAATTCTGGGAGCTGAAGTCCGAAACATCTGGAAGACCAAAGTTTGGAGACCGCTGCTTTAGATCAATGGTGGGGAACTGTGAAAGGGTAGGGGGGGTCTCAGTCTTCATACACCCAGCATGGCGTAGTGGTTTGAGCGTTGGACTATGAGTCTGGAGACCAGGGTTCGAATTCTGTCTCAGCCGTACAAACCACTGGAAGACCTTGAGCGAGTCGCACTCTCTCGGCCTCAGAGGAAGGCAATGGCAAACCCCCTCTGAAGAAACTTGCCATCTAAACCTCAAGATAGCTTCACCTTGAGGTCACCATAAGATGGAAATGACTTGAAGACACACAACAATAACAGAGAAAGATCCCTCAATCGTTCTTCGTAAGGTTTGGTTTCCAGACCTTGGATTATCTTGGTTGCCCTTCTCTGGACATGTATAAACCCCCAAGAAAACCTTGCAGGGCTGCACACCTGCTGCACCCGCTCTCATCAAATCTATATATAGGATATAAATATATGATCTTTATATAAATATATGTTGTCGACGTTGTTGGAAGGGTCACCTCCGACTTATGGCGACCCTAAGGAGAACCTATCATGGGTTTTCCTTGGTGAGGTTTGTTCAGAGGAGGTTTGTTAGGGCCATTCCTTGAGGCTGAGAGAGTGAGACTTGCCCAGTGTCACCCAATGGATTTCCATGACCGAGCTGGGAATAAAAGACATGAATAAAGGGCTGTCGAAATGAATGGGTTCCTTGCATCCAGAGCTTTTTGCGAGGAAGTGGTTCAGGATCTACGGAGGCAACCTGCAGCATTAAAGGCTTTGGGACAAATTGGAAAGCATTCTGCAAGGCGTCGGCGGAGGACTTCTGGCCCAAGAAATATGGCCCTCTTTTAGCAATCCAATGAATGGAGACGAAAGTGGGAGAAAGAGATAAGGATGAGAAAGAGAGAAGAGATATCCAACACCCGATATCTGAGAGAGGAAAGGATAAGAAGTGTGCGTTTGGGCGAGAGAGAGAGGTAAACAGAGAGAGAAAGAAAAAGGGGCAGAGAAAGATATGATATGGCAGAGAAAGCGGAGACGTCAGCGGATGCATCTGCACTGCAGAATTAATGCAGTTTGATACTGCTCTAACTGCTATGGCTCCATGCTAAGGAATCCTGAACCGTCGCCCCTCCGTATCCACGGATTCTTTATCCACAGATCGAAGCATCCATGGCTTGAAAATATTCCATATATATATATATATATATTCCATTATATTCCAAATTCCAAAAATTCCATATATTCCATATATTCCAAATACAGTCGGCCCTCCTTATCCATGGAGTTTTTTATCTACGGATTCAAGCATCCACAGCTTGAACATATCCCCCAAAAGTACAAATTCCAAACAGCAAACTTTGATTTTGCCATTTTATATAAGGGAAACCATTTTAATGTGCCAATGTATTGAACGGGACTCGAGCATCCACGGATTTTGTTATCCACGGAGGGTCCTTGATCCAAACCCCAGTGGATAGCAAGGGCCCACTGTATATATTCCGTATATATATATATATATATAAAATTCCAAATATATATATACCACATATTTGGAATATATATTTGGAAGATATATCTATTTTCCAAATTCCAAAAGGCAAACCTTTGCCATTTTATAGAAGGGTCGCTATTTTGCTACCCGTTGCATTTAATGGGACTTGAGCATCCGCGGATTTTGGTATTTATGGTGGGTCCTGGACGCAAACTACAATTGATACTAAGGGTCTGCCATAGTATCTCTCCAACACGAAAGCTCAATAGCTCACCAAACAACAAATCCCAGGGTTTCCATAGCATGGAGCCGCGGCGGCTAAAGCGACGTTAAAGTGCATTAAATCTGCAGTGCGGATGAGGCCAGAGAGGATTCCAGAGAAAGCTTCTGCAATCTCTGGCTGCATCTCTCCCTCCATGGTCACCATCTTCATTCTCCCCATCATAACCACCAGCGCCGTTGTGACTTTAGCGTTGTGTGACAGTGTCAAGCGGGCACACTAAGGGCACAAGCGACAGGCAAGGTTCTTCCTCCTCGCCCGCCACACACTTCGCACACATCGCACACACACTCCGAGCCATTCATTTCAGCAGATCAATCTGCGGAGCTGTCTGAAATAATGCGTGGAAGAGCAACTTTTGGACTGGAGCAAATGTGATCAAAATGAAACAGAGCTTTTGGTCTCCAGGGTCGGAGGAGATGGATGTGGTGGAAAGCGGATGAACACAACTGATTCATGGACACACACACACACACACACACACACACAATATCCGGGGATGGATAGCGAAAAGGTTATCGTACCTGATTTTGGAAATGTTGCTTTCAGCGGAAAGGGTTTGCGATGCCCAGAATATCTCAGTCTTCCATGGCTTCGCCTGGAGATCCCAGAACTGAAGTTGGGATTTTATATGGCTCGGGGAAAAAACGCCAAGGATAAAGTATAAAATAATACAAGATCTGGAGATATACTACAATCTGGAGATATACTACAACGCTTGTTCTGTGTTGCGGATAAGAGATTGGATCGTATTGGAAAATCCGAAAATGTCAGAACTGGAAAGCTGTAAGACGGAGTTAGGCCGGCACGCATATTTATGCTATGAAAAAGCCAGATCTAATAAAGAATTTAACCAACATTGTAGAAGGAAAGCATTGTTAGTAACATGGAATAAATACGAAATATATATATATCTTTTTAATAAAATTCCAAGATGGACTTCCGCACAAGAAGCATTTTGTAAAAAAGAAAAGGTAGGAACAGGAGGACGGCAAAGATACGAATAAATCTTATTAAGAACAGAAGAAACAGATGAACTGAGAACAAAGGAAGAAGTCATGCAGGAGGATTCGGGAATTAATTGGCAAAAATATTGGCAATTAAAAGAAGATTTTATTAAGATATGGAAACACAGGGATTGAACCGCCTTGCACTGCCAAGCTGCAACAGGCCTTGCGTTGTTGCATTAGGACCTGGGAAACCCGGGTTCGAATCCCGCTTTGGACCGATCACCACCACTCTGCGATACTAGAAACGTGGATTGTTGTGTGCCTTCGAGTCATTCCCGACCAATTTATGGCAAAGTGAATCCCATCACAGGGTTTTCGTGGCAAGGGTCTTCAGAGGAGGTTTGGCATTGCCGTCCTCTGAGGCTGAGAGAGTGTGGCTTGCCCAGGAGCATGGACTTGAACCCTGGTCTCCAGGGTCGCATTGCAACACTCAAACCGTTGCGCCACGCTGGCTCTCCAATAAAGACCTACCAGATATGACTCTTTTCATAGGTCTTGCAGTAGATCAGCCAGCATTTCTGACTCTGGATTATTTAACCATATCTGCAAATCCAAAGGGTGTTTGGTTGTAATTTCCCCCATTTAAATTAGACTAAAACGAACAAAGTGGGTGTGATGGGTTGGAGAACCGGGAGCGAGACTTTTTTGTGCGCGAAAAGGCTGTGAGCCCATTGTTGATAATGGGAACTAATGAATGAATGAAATGTTTTATTTATTCCGTCGGCTGAATGCGTTTCCTTTTTTAAAAAAAACCCAAAAAACCACCCTTTCGCTCGACACGCAGGGGATCGACAATCAGACCCGCAAAAGGAGTAAAACACAACAATGTGTTAAGAATGGAGAAAAAGAAAACCTCTACCAGCACAAGCTGTTACAATAAACATTGCAAAGTCAAACAGAATGCTAAATGGAAACCTTCCTTAATTTCGAAAAGAGCAACGTTAGTCGCTAGACGCTCAGTTAAACACAGCAGCGGGTCTTTGGTATCCGCTGGGATTTGGGGTTTGGTTCCAGGACCTTCCGTGGATACCAAAACCTGTTGATACTCAAGTCCCATTAAGTACAATAGCATCGTAAAATGGTGCCCCTTATATAAAATGGCAAAAGCATGGTTTGCATTTCGGGATATACAGTGGGAGCCCTTGGTATCTGCTGGGGTTTGGTACCAGGGCCTTCAGTTGGATACCAAAATCCATGGATGCTCGAGGCCCATTAAATACAACGGCATCGTAAAATGGTGTCCCTTATATAAAATGGCACAATTAAATCTCGCTTTTTGCAATATACAGTGTGGATCTTTGGTATCCGCTGGGGTTTGGTTCCAGGACCCTCCGTTGGGTACCCAAATCCATGGATGCTCACATTCCCATTAAATACAATGGCGTCGTAAAATGGTGTCCCTTATATAAAATGGCACAATTAAATCTCGCTTTTTGCAATATACAGTGGGTCTTTCGTATCCGCTGGAGTTTGGTTCCAGGATCCTCCTGGGTACCAAAATCCATAGATGCTCAACACTAGGGTCAATTCCAGAACCATCCCACAATCATCCCACTACCATCCCACAATTATGCCATTGCCAACAATGGGATATCTATTGCCAAGAACGGGATGGCTGTGGGATGGTGAACCTAGTGTGATAATCTCTTTGAGATTATATAAAATGGCACAATTAAATCTCGCTTTTTGCAATATACAGTGGGTCTTTGGTATCCGTTGGGGTTTGGTTTCAAGATCCTCTGTTGGGTACCAAAATCCATAGATGCTCAAGGCCCATTAAATATCACACTAGGGTCAATTCCAGAACCATCCCACAATCATCCCACTACTATCCCACAATTATGCCATTGCCAACAATGTTGCCAAGAACAGGATGATTGTGGGATGGTGACCCTAGTGTTTCCCTTATATATAAAATGGCACAATTAAATCTGGCTTTTTGCAATATATAGTGGGTCTTTGGTATCCGTTGGGGTTTGGTTTCAAAATCCATGGATGCTCAAGGCCCCTTCAAAATAATGGAGAGTAAAATGGTGTCCCTTATATAAAATGACAAAATGAAGGTTTGCATTTTGGGATGTACAGTGGGGACCCTTGGTATCTGCTAAGGTTTGGTTCCAGGACCCCTTGTGGGTACCAAAATCCATGGATCCTCAAGTCCCATTGAATATAATGGTCTCATGAAGTGATAAGGCAAGCTGATCCATTTCCTCCCTTTTGCATTTGATGCATTCTCAGTCAAGGATTCTGGAGGGAGCTGCTGTTTATTTTCCCTGTTGCAGCCACTGTAGGTTCTGCTAGAGCAGATTCCAGCTTTTGTCCACCTTAAAACTTCTTTGCATTTGGTGCAGAAGTGCAGAAAGATCTGCGTTTCTCCGGCCCTCTTTCGCCATGCTCCCGATGCCAACATTGCTAAAAAACTTCCAGCTAGTCAGAGGATAAGGTGAAAGGGGGACGCTGGGCAGGCTTTGCAAAAGGAACCTCTTTGTTGGAGGTTTTGTTAACCTAGGTTTATCTGGAAACAAATTTGGATGTAATAGGCATGTAGCATCCTGGCCAGATCTTGAGGAACGGATGCAACTGGCGCACCAGTTTTAATGGTGCAAATGCACTCCTGGTCACCGCTGAAAGCCTGGGTTCAAAGCAGAGTCTCGGAGTATGCTCCAGCTTGCAAATCTATTTTAAATTTGATCTATTTTAAATTAATTTAAGCGCTCCTGGTCAGTCGAAAGGCAAAGCATAAAATAAGGCTTCGGTCAGCACTGGATGAAGTTGTGTTAATACTACTACTACTACTACTAATAATAATAATAATAATAATAATAGTACATTTAGAAGCCAATGCCATAATCACAAAAAGCCAACATGGGTTTCAGAGAAACAAGTCATGCCAAACGAACCTGATCTCTTTTTTTTTTTTTTGATAAAATTACCAGCTTGGTAGATGAAGGGAATGCTGTGGATATAGTATACCTCGATTTCAGTAAGGCCTGTGACAAGGTTCCCCATGACATTCTTGCAAACAAGCTTGCAAAATGTGGGATAGACAAGTTAACTGTTACATGGATTTGTAATTGGTTGACTGGCCGAACTCAAAGGGTGCTCAACAATGGCTCCTTTTCATCCTGGAGAGAAGTGACCAGTGGGGTCCCACAGGGCTCTGTCCTGGGCCCAGTGCTACTCAACATCTTTATTAACGATTTGGATGACAGAATTGGGGGCATACTTATCAAATTTGCAGATGACATTAAACTGGGAGGAGTAGCTAATACCCCAGAGGACAGGATCAAAATTCAAAATGACCTGAATAGACTAGAAAGCTGGGCCAGTGCTAACAAAATGAAATTCAATGCGGAGAAATGTAAGGTTCTGCACTTAGGGCGGAAAAATGAAATGCACAGATATAGGATGGGGGACATCTGGCTGAATGAGACCACATGTGAAAGGGATCTAGGAGTCCAAGTAGACCATAAGCTGAACATGAGTCAACAGTGCGATGCGGCAGCTAAAAAAGCCAATGCAATTTTAGGCTGCATCAATAGAAGTATAGTTTCTAGATCAAGGGAAGTTATAGTGCCACTCTATTCTGCTTTGGTCAGGCCCCACCTGGAATACTGTGTCCAGTTCTGGGCACCACAATTCAAAAAGGATGTGGAGAAACTGGAGCATGTCCAAAGGAGGGCAACTAAGATGGTGAAGGGTCTGGAAACTATGAATCCCTATGAGGACCGCCTTAGGGAACTGGGGATGTTTAGCCTGGAGAAGAGAAGGTTAAGAGGTGATATGATAGCCCTGTTTAAATATTTGAAGGGATGTTATATTGAGGAGGGAGCAAGCTTGTTTTCTGCTGCTGCAGAGACTAGGACGCGGAATAATGGATATAAATTGCAGGAAAAGAGATTCCACCTCAACATTAGGAGGAACTTCCTGACAGTAAGGGCTGTTCGACAGTGGAACACACTCCCTCGGAGCGTAGTGGAGTCTCCTTCCTTGGAGGTCTTTAAGCAGAGGCTGGATGGCCATCTGTCAGGGATGCTTTGATTTGGAGTTCCTGCATGGCAGGGGGTTGGACTAGATGGCCCTTGTGGTCTCTTCCAACTCTATGATTCTATGATTCTATGATTCTACTAGTAGTAGTAGTAGATTTTATTTCTATCTCACCTTTCCCAAAGGATCAAGGCGGGTTACAAGAAAATATATAAACAAATACACAACTGTGAATTACATATCCCTTATGCCTTACCTTAACTAAGGAGTTTATCAGACGGGGAGGTATTTATCTTTATTGCGAATGGAGCCAATTCGAATTCACATGAATTTGCTAGTTTAGCGAATTCACGTGAATTCCCATTGCGTTCGGAATGCGTTCAGAATGACTTCCCATTACCCAAAAATGACTCTCCATTACCCAAAATTGTGTGAGAGGCTTTAATTCGCAATAAAGTAAAACCCATGATTGCGTTCGGAATGACTGTCCTTTTGCCCGAAATTGCGTGAGACGCTTTAATTCACAATAACGTGAAACCCCATGATTGCATTTGGATTGCCATTGGATTATACTTCCAATTTCCGACGTCTGATAAACTCCCAAGAAAACAACCCTATAGTTAAAGTTAAAGTTAAGGGATAAGGGAGATGTCATTGTTAGTTGTGTATATGCCTGTATTTGTTTATAGATTGTAACCCGCCTTCATCCTTTTGGAAAGGTGAGATAGAAATAAAACCCATTACTATTATTATTAATGGAACTCCATCCAGCGCTGACCGAATCCTTGTTCTCCGACTTGCTTTCCGACCGACCAGGAGCCTTGCCAGCTTTGCCCTGGGTTCCTCTATGCCCCAACGTTTACCCCAAGACTGGAACTGGGAGTTCTTACTCTTGGCTTGAAAAGGCAATAAATAAAAACCACAGCAACGTTGCCCCAGGGCGCAAAAACTGCCGATGATCCGAGGCCATCCAAGGTAGCAAAGACTGCGGAGGAGTCAGGCCCCGAAAAAGAGAGAGGGTTTTCTGCAAACAAAGGAAATGGCTGAGCAATGTAACATGGCAGATAAAATTTGACGTTGATAACTGCCAAGTGAGGCACAATAGCCGCTGCCTTGTGCATCAGCAACGGCGGCGGCGTTTGGGTTCTTGGTTAACTCTTGCCTCTCGGGGAAAAGGGTTTTTTTTTTGTAGGAACGTCTTCAGCCTCTTGCAGAAATAAGCGGGTGCAAATCCTGGTGTGAGAGGCTGCCTTAAGAAAAGACAATGTGATATGTGCCAGCTGCCATGTGCCATGTGCCAGCTGCCACGGAAAGACTGCATCTGTGTCGCTTGGTGTGTGTGTGTGTGTGGCTTGGGGGTTTGTTGTTGTTGCGTGCCTCCGAGTTGTTTCCGACTTATGGCAAACCTATCCTGGGGTTTTCTTGGCGCGATTTGTTCGGAGGTTTGCCGTTGCCATCCTCTGAGGCTGAGAGTGTGCGACTTGCCCAAGGGCATCCAGTGGGTTTCGTGGCCGAGCCGACACCATGCCGGTTCTCCGTCTCTACTTTGTTGCTGCTGTTGTGCCACCATCAAGTCTTACGGCAACCTTAAAGTGAACCTAGCACGGTTTCTTGGGGGGTGAGATTTCTTCAGAGGAGGTTTGCGATGTGGTATGCGTCTGTGTTGTGTGTCTTCAAGTCATTTTTGACTTTATGGCGACCCTAAGGCAAACCTATCCTGGGGTTTTCTTGGCAAGATTTGTCCAGAGGAGGTTTGCCATTGCCATCCTCTGAGGCTGAGAGCGTGTCCGAGGTCACCAGTGTGTTTCCGTGGCCGAGCTGGGATTCGAACTCCGGTCTCCAGAGTTGTGGTTTCAAACTACAGTGCCACACTGGCTCTCTGCTTGGTGTTAGCCCAAGACATTTTGCTATCTTAATGGTGCCCGCCATATCAAATCACAGCACCTCTCGCACACAAAGCCGGATTATTATGTTGGCACACGAGAGAGAGAGACATTTCACAAAGACCACTCTCCACCCCTGGCACTAAAGTTACTAATAACTACCAAACGCCAGCATGTTGTATTGGTTTGAGTGTAGGGGCAAGAGTATATCCACATATATGCGTATGTTTGACACCGCTTTTAAGTACATGGCTTAATAATACGGAATTGTGGGATTTGTAGTTTTGGGAGCTATTGAGCCTTACCTGTCGGAGTAAGTTGAACTGGCGAGTTGGAAGTCTTTTGTTATCAACGAATATTATCTAGTGGTGTGTAGTTTGTGGAGACGTAGACGCAGGAGTAGATGAAGTTGTTTTGCTTGTTTGTTTGTAGGATTTGTAATGTTGTCACCTTGTATGTAACAGCCAGGGTGGTTTAATGGTTTGAGAGTTGGACTACGGCTCTGGGTTCGAATGCTGGCTCAGCCTTTGAAATCTAGCGGCGGACCTTGGGCGAGTCACACTCTCTCAGCCTCAGAGGTTGGCGACGGCAAACTACACGGAACAAATCTTGCCACGAAAACCCCATGAGAGCTTCATCGTAGGGCCACCATAAGTCAGAAACGACTCGAAGGCACGCAGCGACAACAAATACCTTTGGAGGGTACGCAACTAGTAATGTACCGACTGGTTGCTGTCGAAGATTTATCAGCGGAGGCTGCTATACTTTTATCAATGCGCTTTAACTGTTTTGCAATTAGTGCTGGTTTTAATAGGATAGTTTGCACGGCGCATTTACATTTCCCTACTCTTAGGATTGTTTTGTAGCTGCGTTTTCTTTTAATCTGCGTCGAGAGCCACCTCGGGTCCCGTTTTGGTAAAAAGGAGGGATGGAAATTAATTACTCTGAATAAGAACATAATAAGGGCATTTGGGATGGAAAGAACTCGAGCTCCTTTTTAAAAAAATCCTGAATGGGGGCGGATATGAAACTGGTACAGATTTGCCGGTCCCTCCCGACTAGCAACCTTTCATGGCTTTATCCTCGATTTCTTTTAAAGCCGTCCAAGTTGGCAGCTATCGGAGAAGATGGCGTTTTGGGGGCAGGCTTTCCATAGCGTGGTGCGATAAAGCCCTTGCTTTTATCTGTCCGGCTGTTCAGTTCGATGGATGACCCTCGATTTTTGCATAGACTGAAAGAGAATGAAAGCAGTGGTGTCACTAGCGGAAGAGTGCACCGGGTGACACCAAAATAACTGTCTATAAAATAATTTTATAGACAGTTATTTTGGTGTTATCCTCCTCCGACAGTGTCACCCGGTGCGATCCGCACCCCCTTAGTGACACCAATGTTTAAATTCTCTTTAAGACTGTACAAAAACCCAGGTTCATTCATGGAACTGAACTGCGGGACAGACAAAAGGAAAGGCGTTGTCACGTCCCACTATGGCAAGTCTACCCCAAATGTCCTATAGTTGCCAACTTGGATGGCTAAGAAATAATTTCACCGACCGTCATTTGGGTCTACCCCAACGGTTCCCAAACTTTGGCCCTTCGCATCTGTGGATTTCAACCCCCCGAAGCCCCATCCAGCTTGGCCGGCGGTCAGGAATTCTGGGGGAAAGTCCAAAACATTTGGAGGACCAAAGTTTGGGAACCGCTGGTCTATACTAGTTGGCTTCTTCTGACCCAGGAGGACCTGATCTACCTTGTCGCCGTTGATCTCATGGTTAGTCATCTCAATCTGGTGGAAGCCTTTTGGGCATGTCTTGACTTTGGAGCAACTTTGCAAACAGGGATTGGAGAGGATTGGAGATTTTTTCCCCTCCGTCTTCTTGGGGTTGTCTCCGTCTCAAAAGCTGGATTCAGGACGGTGTCCAACTGGACCTCTTGGTTCTTCTCTGTGCATGTTCTCCAGGCGTGTTTTAATATCAAGGTGTGAAGGATTGTGGTTGGCACTTAATATGTAACGCTTCTTGGCATCACCGGAGTCCATCTCCACGTCTCCGGTTGATGCCAAGAAGCGTCTCCCAGGGCCTGAGCTTGAATTGGCAACCTTACTCTTGACGGATGCCCATCCAACATCTGTCTAAAGGCCTCCAAAGAAGGAGAGTCCAGCACTTTCCAAGGCAGTCTTGCTATTCAATGGGTTGCATCCATGCCTTGCTGAGTTGAGTGTCGCTTGCCTTCAAGTCGTGTCTGACATGTGGCAACCCCAAAGGTTTTCTTGGCATGTTTCTTCCGAGCGGGTTTGCCGTTGCCCTCCTCTGAGGCTGAGAGAGTGCGACGGGCCCAAGGTCACCCATTGGGTTTTCGTCCGCCTCCGTAAACAATTGCTCATGTTTTCCCTTGGACTCCATCCCAGATCTCCAAGGCTATATATATTTATATATATGTAATTCACAAGTATCAAATCCCAGCCTTTCATTGAAAAGCTAAACCCGGTAGCTAAGGCAATGAGGAATTTCATGCTGAGGAATGAATGCTCTGGCAAACAAAGGATGTAGGAGGGATGTGTAGCAATCCATTTGGTTTAATTTCTTCTTTTTTTCCCCCCAAAATAAAAATCAATAGATTTACACAGTCTCAGAATGAACCTAAAAATGGAGGCGGTTTGCGTTGGGAGTCCATACGGTTGTGAGCTTGCGACGGATTTTAGGAGACACGGACGAAATCCATGTTTGCTCACATGTTTAAAATGCAAACAGAGGTTGAATGTCTTTTGTAAAAAAAAAATGTTGGGATCCTAAGTGTTTTGGATACCAGATTTCTTTATTTATTTTGCGTTTCGGAATACCTGTTTTTGCACATAAAGTGTGTTGTGTGCTTTCAAGTCATTTTTGACATAGGGTGACCCTAAGGCAACCTTAAGGCGAGGGTTTCCTTGGCAAGTTTCTTCAGAGGGAGTTTCCCGTTGCCACCTGCTGAGGCTGAGAGAGTGCGACTTGCCCAAGGTCACCCAATGGGTTTCACGGCCGAGACGGGAATCGAACCCTGATCTCCAGACTCATAGTCCATCTAACTCTCAAACCACCGCCTTGTGCGGTATCTAGTGTCTGTTTTACGAATCCCAGTTTTGTCTGTGCATCAGTAATATATATGTGAAATCGTGCCCTTCCCAGTCGGCTCGGCAAAAGCAAACTGCGGCAATAATATATAATAATAAAACTCGAATTTATACCCCGCTTTTTGTGGAAACAAAGCGGCTCACAAAGCGGCAACAATTCTTAGCTTGTCTGTCGTCCCTCCTTCATCGCTTTTGATATCTTGGCCATACTCTGATGTTTCTTGGCCACACAAGCCCCAGTTTTGATCTGTGAAATGTCACAGCAGATGCATGAAACCGTTCTGGCTCGGGAGGACGGTTTCCAAGGAAGCGCGGTCCGAAAAATTCCTATTTCCAAGCTCCTGCGAGAAGAGCGTGGCTAATTCGTATCCGAGGCAAGGAGGCGGCGGTCCCAGGAGTGCGTGATCTTGTTAGGTTGCGGAGTGCCTTCCGTTGTCAACCGTCGGCCCCGCGTTGAGGCTCCGAAGCATTTTATTAAAAACCTCTTTCCCTCCCTTATTATCTCTCCCGCTTGTGCTCCTGTCAGTGGGTAATAACTGGCGATATTTTATTTATCCCCGATCCCCGTCAGGACAAGCAGAGATCTAATCGGAACAGACTTGGGCTTGAATTATTGAGGACGGACCACAGCGGGCGGAGAAAGTGGTGTGTGTGTGTGTGTGTTGCGTGTGTGCATTTGTGTAAGGAGGGACACGGAGCGGCCTTGGCGCACGGGCGAGGGATGACATCTTGGAGCAAATTGGTTTTGAAGCCAAACGGGAACGACTTGGGCTTCTTTGGCAATATGCGCGAGCCTGGAATGCGTAAAGTGGGAATGAAGGAGAGTTCCTCTGAGCATATACAGAGTGCCTTTCTGACTCTCCCCCTGCTCCAATCCCTAAGGGACTTCTCTGTGTCGGATAGATGTTTCCAGTGAGATGTTTCCAGTCGTGCGATGGCTCTTCAAAGGCATCAAGGGAGCCAGGTTGGCGCAGTTTGAGCGTTGGACTACGACTCTGGGTTCGATTTCCGGCTCAGCCACGGAAAGCCACACAGGTCACACACTCTCAGCCTCAGAGGACAGCAACGATGAAGCCCCTTCGAACAAACCTTGCCAAGAAGATGCTGCGATGTGTTCACCATAAGCCAAAAACAACTCGAAGACTCAGGAGATGGGGAGCTTTGAGGCCCTCCAGATATTGCATGGCTCTGTTTCCCCCATGCTCTTTCATCCGTGCCTAGGCTGGATGGGGCTGATGGGAATTGCAATCCAAGACCAGCTGGAGGGAGAAAGGGTTTTCCTAACCCCGACAGGCTCCGTTGCTAGATCAAAGCCCAGGATATGGAGTACTTCGTGGACCGCTCTCCGTGGCCTTGCAGTTTTGCCCGGTGGCCACTCCAAGGTGTAATGTTGCGATAGGCAAAGGGGTCCGGCAAGGCAGCATCCTATCATCCTACTGGTTTCACCTATATGCTGAAAACATCTTAAGAAAAGCAGGACTGGAATCCAAAAAAGGAGGAGCGAAGATAGGAGGAAGCAACATTAACATTAACAACCGAAGAGATGCGGACGATGCCACCGTAATATTAGCCAAAGATGTAGAGGAACTGGAACCATTCATGAGATGAAAGTGCAAAGGCAGGTCTGATGCTGAACCTGAAGAAAACACAAATGAATGACCCCGGAAGAAATGCATAAATCCAATCTAGGCAATGAGGACATTGAAATAAAGGATCCCCATCTCTAGGATCAAACAGAATGGAGACTGTCGTCAAGAAATAAGGAGAAGACTAGGGACTCTTTCAGACGTCGGGAATTGGAAGTATAATCTAGGGTCAATCCGAACGCAATCATAGGGTTTGACGTTATTGCGAATTAAAGCTTCGCATACAATTTTGGGCAAGGAGGGGTCATTTTCGGGAAATGGAGCGTTACTCCGAATGCAATGGGGATTCCTGTAAATTCGCTAAACAAGCGAATTTACAGGAATTCGCATTGGCTCCATTCGAAGTTTGGGAGAAATTCCTCCCGTGTGAAAGAGTCCTAGGAATGGGAAGGGCAGCTTTGAAAGGACTGGAAAAGACACTGAAGAGCAAAGGCATGCAACTGAGCACAAAAGTCAGAGTCATTCATTGTATTCCCCATCATCCCCATGTACGGATGCGAGAGCCGGATAGTGAAGGAAGTAGATGGAAAGAAAGTCAATCCGTTCAAAATGTGCCGCTGGAGAAGAGTTCTTGAGATGATACTATAGACAGCCAAGAAGACAAACAAATGGGTTCGTGAATAGACCAGACCAGGGCTCTCCTTGGAAGCCAAGATGGTCAAGTTGAGACTGTCGTACTTTGGCCACATCATGAGAAGGAACAAATCACTTGGAAAAACAATAATACTAGGAAAGGTAGAAGGTAAAAGAAAGAGAGGAAGATCAGAAACCAATGGATAGATTTAATCAGGGGGTTATTATGGGCAAGGGCTTATTGCAGGATCTGGGCAAGATTGCAATGGAGGATTTGGGATTCTTGGAGATGTTTCATCTACAAAGTTGCCCTGAGTCGGAACCGTCTCGAAGGCTGCTTAACAACAACAAAAGGCAAACCTATCCTGGGGTTTTCTTGGCACGATTTGTTCAGTGGAGGTTTGCCATTGCCTTCCCCTGAGGCTGAGAGAGAGTGACCTGCCCAAGGGCACCCAGTGGGTTTCATGTCCGAGCTGGGAATCGAACCCTGGTCTCCGGAGTCACTGTCCAATGCTCAAACCACTGGCTTTCTAACCCAAGGTGTGACCACACACATGACAACGACAGCGCATTCGTACCTCTTGTGCGCAAAGCTTCCTCACAGCAAACTGCAGATCCCAAAGCTTCGTCACACCAAACTGCAGATCCCAAGGCTTCATCACAACAAACTGCAGATCCGAGACTCTCATAGCACTGAGCCGTACATAAAAGTGCTGTCAAACGGCAGTGTTTCTCTTGGTACGTACCAGATATGGTTGGACTGCAAGTCCCAGCAGCCCTGGTAAGTCCTGAAACGCCTGGCGCTTAGCGATTCCACCTCAATATATAGGAATGCGGCTCTCGAGAAAAGCGTGCGTTCGCCCTGCAAATGTCCACGAGCTCCTTGCAAAATCTTTTTTTTATCAGATTGCCTTTCTTCCATTATATCCCCTTTATTCTATTATGCGCCAGGCTTTCCTTGCAAAGGAAAGGCCGTATAGAATGTCTCCCTTTTCTTTTTCTTAAAAAAAAGGGACGAAAAGAAATAGATATGAATACGGGGAGAAGAATGGAAGATGCCATTCAACACTTAGCAATCAGGCTAATGGGAGATGTAGTGCGCCAATCAGAGGCCCTTGAGAGCGCGTCCGAAATGATTAAAAGGGCCGGAAAATTCTGGATTTATTTCCGATTTTGGGGGGTGGGAGAGAAATTGGCAGCAGGAGCTTTCGTAGACTAAAGTCCGCTTCCTCAGATGCATTTGGCCCAATGCAAATGAATTCCTCGGATGCATTTGGCCCAACGCGATTAAATCCTCAGATGCGTTTGTTGCAATGCAATGCGACGCAATTCATTTTTCTCCTCCTTCTTCTTCTCGGCCGACTTCTTCCTTCCTTTCTTCCGGGCCTTTGCTCGGGTTGCCGGATGCCACCTTGGCACTGAGGTCGGGATGTCTCTCTCTGCCAGCCTTGCAGGTTGCCACCCTCCTCCTCCTCTTATTCCTCCGTCCCAGTATTTTTTCTCTTTCCCTCTCTCTTCTTTTTCTCTCCCTTTTTTTGCGCGTTTCTACTCAGTCGCTTTGCACTGCAGTCTCTGACACGAAGCGAGAGATGATGATTAATGATAGAAGGAGAAGCTGGAGCCTCCCCAAATCTAACCGAACGCAAGGGAAGGGAAGAAGGAAAAGGTGTGTGGAGTTGTGTATGCGTGCGTTGTGTGTGCACACATCTGCATTGTAGAGATGCTCAGGGTTGGTACCGTTTTTATTTCCCAAGGGTGTTACATGTAGACAATGAGACTACGAATCTCCGCCATTAAATTGTCCACCGTTTCCCAAAATGTCTTGCGTAGCAGAGAGCGAGACGCCCAGAACTCTTGCCATTTGCAATATTTGGCTTCCTTTGGTCACTGCCTTTTGGGGGCATCTGCACTGGAGAAATAATGCGGTTTGACTCCATTTTAAGTGCTGTAGCTCCACTATATGGGATCCTAGGATTTGGGTGCATCTACACTCTAGAAATAATACAGTTTGACCCAACGTTAAGTGCTGTAGCTCCAATGGGATCCTAGGGTTTTGGTGCATCTACACGGTAGAAATAATACGGTTTGACCCAACGTTAAGTGCTGTAGCTCCAATGGGATCCTAGGATTTGGGTGCATCTACACTCTAGAAATAATACGGTTTGACCCCACGTTAAGTGCTGTAGCTCCAATGGGATCCTAGGATTTGGGTGCATCTACACTGTAGAAATAATGCCGTTTGACCCCACTTTAAGTGCTGTAGCTCTGTCCTATGGGATCCTAGGATTTGGGTGCAAAATAGAAACAATGCAGTTTGACCCCACTTTAAGTGCTGTAGCTCCATCCTATGAAATCTTAGGATTTGGGTGCAAATACACTGGAGAAATAAGGCAGTTTGACCCCACTTTAAGTGCTGTAGCTGCATCCTATGGGATCCTAGGATTTGGTTGCAAATAGACTGTAGAAATAATGCTGTTTGACCCCACTTTAGGATGTTGTAGCTGCATCCTATGCGATCCCAGGACCTGGGTGCAACTACACTAGAGAAATAATGTGGTTTGACCCCACTTAAAGTGCTGTAGCTCCAATGGGATCCTAGGATTTCGGTGCATCTACACTGTAGAAATAATGCCGTTTGACCCCACTTTAAGTGCTGTAGCTGCGTCCTCTGGAATCCTAGGATTTCGGTGCATCTACACTGTAGAAATAAGGCAGTTTGACCCCACTTTAAGTGCTGTAGCTCCATCGAATGGAATCCAGGGATTGGTAGTTTTACAGGGTCTTTAGCCTTCTTGGCCAAAGAGTGCTGGTGCTTCATCAAACTAGAAAGCCCAGGATTCGGTAGGCTGGAGCCATGAGGGTTGGTGCCGAACTCTGTTATTTCTTCAGTGTAGACGCACGCACCCAGAGAAACCCCCTGGTCGACCTTGGGCAAGTCACTCTCTCTCAGCCTCAGAGGAAACCCAAGTCAACCCCCCCCCCCCTTTGAACAAATCTTGTCAAGGAAATCCCACGAAAGGGTCGCCCTAAAAGTCAGAAACGGCTCAAAGGCACTCAGACAACCACCTTTATTTATTCATTCCTTATTTACCGCGTTTGGGTATCGCCTGTTTGCATCGCCAGAGCCCCGGAGGGTGATGTACCGCCGATGAAAGCGTTTAAAACATTAAACAGATGAGATTCAGACTTCTAAAGCAAGTTAGTAACACTCCTTTAAAATAATTTAAAAACCCAGACCATTGAAATACTTCCCTGGAGTTGCTTTTTGGCTGCTAATGAAGTTGACGCTTTATTACCTGCCTTTTATTGTCCTTTGTCCCTTGTCCCTACATGGCCAAGAAGGGGAGTGACGCCTTGTCTGCTTGGATTGGTATATAAACCGTTTAAACCGACAACAGAAGTAACTTCCGAGACAAAATGTAGGCCTGTGATTTCAACATCATCGCTTTCCCCCCCATATGATTTTTCTCAACGTCTCCGCGTTGGCCATTTAGCAAAGTGTGGGATCGTCCGAAACCCACAAGACAGCGGCAGCTTTACGGAGCCAACCCAAACGCAACGTCATCCATTTTGCAAGCTTTCGGAGCTCCTCTGGCTCCTCCGTCCGGCAAACGGTGTTGCAAAATGAGACAGGAGAAAGAAAGAAAGAAAGAAAGAAAGAGAGAGAGAAAGAAATGATGTTAGTCCTGCATTCGGTCAAGATCTTGTCATTGTCATCTTTGGTTCAGATGGTACAGAAGGGGGCACGCATACCCCAGTCCAGGACAATAAACTTCAATTGAAGGAAGGAAGGCACTATGGCTTAGTGGTTGGCATGGGGCATTGGGATTTGAGAGATGCAGGGCCCGGCATAGCCCCATGAGGTCATACATCTTACTGGGCGGCCTTGTACGGAGCCAACGCAAATGCAACGTATACGTTTTGCAAGCTTTCGAAGCTCCGCTGGCTTCTTCATCCGGCAAACGGTGTTGCAAAACAAGACAGGAGAAAAAAAGAAAGAAAGAAAGGATCCTAGCCTTGCATTCGGTTGAGATCTTGTTGTCATCTTCGGCTCAGATGGTACAGAAGGGTATCCGTCCAGGTGGGCATGCATACCCATGAACACTGAAAGATCCAGTCCAGGGAAATAAACTTCAATTGACGGAAGGAAGGCACTATGGCTTAGTGGTTGGCATGGGGCATTGGGATTTTAGAGATGCAGGGCCTGGCATAGCCCCATGGGGTCATACATCTTACTGGGCAGCCTTGTAAGGAGCCAACGCAAATGCAACGTATACGTTTTGCGAGCTTTCGAAGCTCCGCTGGCTTCTTCATCCGGCAAACGGTGTTGCAAAACGAGACAGGAGAAAGAAAGAAAGAAAGAAAGAAAGAAAGAATCCTAGCGTTGCATTCGGTCGAGATCTTGTTGTTGTCATCTTCGGCTCAGATGGCACGGAAGGGTATCCATACAGGTGGGCATGCATACCCAAGGGCACTGGGGGATCTAGTCCAGGACAATAAACTTCAATTGAAGGAAGGAAGGCACTATGGCTTAGTGGTTGGCATGGGGCATTGGGATTTGAGAGATACAGGGCCTGGCATAGCCCCATGGGGTCATACATCTTACTGGGCGACCTTTGTAAGGAGCCAACGCAAATGCAACGTATACGTTTTGCAAGCTTTCGAAGCTCCGCTGGCTTCTTCATCTGGCAAACGGTGTTGCAAAATGAGACAGGAGAAAGGAAGGATCCTAAACCTGCATTCGGTCAAGATCTTGTAATTGTCATCTTCGGCTCAGATGGCACGGAAGGGTATCCGTCCAGGTGGGCATGCATACCCGTGAACACTGAGAGATCCAGTCCAGGACAATAAACTTCAATTGACAGAAGGAAGGCACTGTGGCTTAGTGGTTGGCATGGGGCATTGGGATTTGAGAGATGCAGGGCCTGGCATAGCCCCATGGGGTCATACATCTTACTGGACTGCCCTGTAAGGAGCCAACGCAAATGCAACGTATACGTTTTGCAAGCTTTCGAAGCTCCGCTGGCAAACGGTGTTGCAAAACAAGACAGGAGAAAGGAAGGAAGGAAGGATCCTAAACCTGCATTCGGTCAAGATCTTGTAGTTGTCATCTTCGGCTCAGATGGCACGGAAGGGTATCCATGCAGGTGGGCATGCATACCCGTGAACACTGAGAGATCCAGTCCAGAAAAATAAACTTCAATTGACGGAAGGAAGGCATTGTGGCTTAGTGGTTGGCATGGGGCATTGGGATTTGAGAGATGCAGGGCCTGGCATAGCCCCATGGGGTCAAACATCTTACTGGGCGGCAAGGCCGCCCAGTAAGATGTTTGACCCCGTGGGGCTATGCCAGGCCCTGCATCTCTCAAACCCCAATGCCTCATACCAACCACTAAGCTGTAGTGCCCTCTTCCTTTCCATTTGTGCCGGCTGCCCATGCCCAGCGCCAACCCAGAGTCCCTTTCTCTCCTGTCCCTTCTCCTTCTCCTTCTCTTCTGCTTAACCTTCAGCTCTGCCCTTAAGGAGCTGTCAGGGTGGCGGTAATGAGCCTCCCGATCGATGGTGTGGCTCTCTAATCACTCTGTTTATTGTATTAATGAGTTATTTTTTGCTCCCGTCTCTCCCTTTTCCATCGTGGTCACGTCCCTTTCGTGGCTGCCGGGGTTGGCCTTGTCCGTTTTCTCAGTTCTCAGCCTCGGTTATGGCTTTATAGAAAAAGGCAGGTTGGGGCGGGCGGCGGGGGAGAAGCAGAGAGGGCATGTGCATAATATACCCGAGCTCAGCAGAAAAAATTTCGTCCATTTCTGGGAAAGATCCGACCGTTTCGACCAAAACGAGGAACGGGAACCCTCGGATTTGAACACAACCACGGCAATGGGTTGGGAGTTGTAGGTCTCCGTCACGGAAGGAGACCGAAGGAGAATCAGTGCTCTCTTTTGCTCCCGCCCGTCGGTCCCCCCCCCAGCAAGTGTCATGGCTAGTCTTTCTCCGATTATGCATGACCTTGTGTTTTTGCTGCCTGCAGAGCTATGAGGATGGAGGGGTTTGTCTGTTTTCCGGCCAGGGGTCAGATCCGCATGTGTTCAGGCCAGAGTCCCTTCCGCCTTGGTTTCTTGGCATCGCAAGGGGGGTGCGAGGAGTGCAAGCTGCACTGGGTGGTGCCTCCAGAGAGGGTGTCATCTGGTGCCCCTGGAAAGAAGGCGTCATTTGGCGGTGGTCAAAAGAGGGTGTCATTTGGTGCACCTCAAAAGAGGGTTTTCATCCCATGCCTATCAAAAGAGGGTGCTGTCCGGCTTTTGAGAGGCACGGGATGAAGACACCTCAAAAGAGGTGTTATCTGGTGCACCACAAAAGAGGGAGTCATTTGGTGCACCACAAAAGAGGGAGTCATTTGGTGCACCTCAAAGAGGGAATCATTTGGTGCACCTCAAAACAGGTATCAACCAGTGCACCTCAAAAAAGGGTGACCTCAAAAGAAGGTGTTATCCATTGCACATCAAAAGAGGAAGGTGTTATTTGGTGCACCCCAAAAGAAGATGTTATACATTGCACCTCAAAAGAGGAAGCCATTTGGTGCACTCTAAAAGAGGGTGACTTCAAAAGAGGGTGTTATCTGGCACGCCCCAAAAGAAGGTGTTATCCATTGCACCTCAAAAGAGGGTGTCATTTGATGCACCTCAAAAGAAGGTGTCATCCAGTGCCCCCTAAAAGAGGGTGTCATTTGGTGCACCTCAAAAGAGGGTTTTCATCCCATGCCTCTCAAAAGAGGGTGCCGTCAAAAGAGGGTGTCATCCGGTGCACCGCAAAAGAGGGAGTCATTCGTTGAACCTCAAAAGAGGTGTCATCCAGTGCGCCCCCAAAGAGGGTGACCTTGAAAGAGGGTGTTATCCATTGCACCTCAAAAAAAAGGGAGTCATTTGGTGAACCTGAAATGAGGTATCGTCCAGTGCACCGCAAAGGAGGGTGATCTCAAAAGAGGGTGTTATCTGACGCACCTCAAAAGAAGGTGTTATCCATTGCGCATCAAAAGAGGGAGTCATTTGGTGCACCCCAAAAGAGGGTGACATCAAAAGAGGGTGTTATTTGGTGCACCCCAAAAGAGGGTGACATCAAAAGAGGGTGTTATTTGGTGCACCCCAAAAGAGGGTGACATCAAAGGGTGTTATTTGGTGCACCCCAAAAGAAGGTGTTATCCATTGCACCTCAAAAGAGGGTGTCGTTTGATGCGCCTCAAAAGAAGGTGTCACCCGGTGCCCCGCAAAAGAGGGTGTCATTTGGTGCACCTCAAAAGAGGGTGTTATCTGGTACACGTTAAAAGAGGGCAACCTCAAAAGACGGTGTTATCTGGCACACCCCAAAAGAAGGTGTTATCCATTGCACCTCAAAAGAGGGTGTCATTTGATGCACCCCGAAAGAAGGTGACCTCAGAAGAGGTTGTTATCTGGTGCACCTCAAAAGAAGGTGTCATTTGGGGTCCATCAAAAGAGGGTGTCATCCGGTGCACCTTAAAAGAGGGTGTCATCATCATCATCATCATCATTATTATTATTATTATTATTTTCATTCCGCTTTCACCTAAAACTGGGACACAAAGTGGCTTCCAAATAATAATAATAGTAAGAACAACAACAACAGGAATAGGAAGAAGAAGTAGTTGTCAACAGGTGACCTGAAAGCACACACAGATATGTTCAGCGCCTTAGTTAGCACATATAAAATTGGCATTTTCTGGGCACCTTCAAGTCGCATAGCAGTCCATTGCGTTGATCCCAGGTCTTATGGGGAACAGTTTAAGAATCTGGGTATGTTAAGCTTGGAGAAGGGAAGGCTGAAGGGCGACATGACTGATATCTTTAACTATCTCAAGGGATGTCAAGTAGACGATGGAGTGAGCTTGATTTCTCCTGCTCCAAAGACCGGTGGCCCACTAAACTACAAATCCCAGGATTCGGTAAAATGGAGCCCTGGCACTTCAAATGGTGCCAAGCTGCACGCTTTCTACTATGTAGATGCACCCTGCGATTCAAGTCATACTCTCCAGTGTTGATAAAAAGAAATGGAGTACAAAAGTCTCTCTTTCTCTTTCTTCCCCCTCAGAGACTGGAGTCTGGAGTATTGCGGCAGGAGGATGAAAAGGGCCTCAGACCCTGAATCCTCTCTAGGGATGGGAAGAATATTTGAAAGGGTTTTTTAAAATGGTTGAAAAATCTCTTTCTTGAGTGTTGAGGAACCCTAGCAAGAAGAATTCTGAACCCATAATCTTTGCCGTTTGGGACTTTGTTGTTGTTGGTGTTGTTGTGTGCCTTCAAGCCGTTTCCAGCTTCTGGCAACCCTAAGGTGAATTTAGCATGGGTTCTTCTTGGCAAGATTGGGTCAGAGGAGGTTTGCTTTGGCTTTCTATCCGAGGCTGAGAGTGTGTGATGTGCCCAAAGTAACCCATCGTGGCTGAGCAAGGAATCGAACCCTAGTCTCCAGAGTTGTAGTCCAACGCTCAAACCATGATGCCACGCTGGCTCTCAAGTTGGGATTTATCGCTTACAAAATTTGCATGTGGTTGTTTTATGATGAAAAAAGCATTTCTTTTCAAGGCAAGAGCCATTTCTGTGTGGAACAAAGTATTTCAAATGTGGTTGTTTTGTGCCGAAAACAGCATATCTTTCCAAGGCAAGAGCCATTTCTGTGCAGAACAAAATATTTCAAATGTGGTTGTTTTGTGCCGAAAACATGATTTCTTTCCCAGGCAAGAGCCATTTCTGTGCGGAACAAAATATTGCAGATGTGGTTGTTTTGTGCTGAAATAACATTGCCTTCCAAGGCAAGATCCATTAGAACCACATTTCTAATGTGGTTGTTTTGTACAGAAAACACCATTTCTTTCCAAGGCAAGGACCATTTCTTCGTGGAACAAAACATTTCAGTGTGGTGGTTTTGTGCCGGAAACAGCATTTCTGTCCAAGGCAAGAGCTATTTCTATGCAGAACCAAACATTTGTTTTCTGGATGGCACATGTGGCACAAAAACACCACGTTGCGCTGAATAAGTCTCAAAAGACAAAGAGCCTTCGGAAACGGTGCCGCTTTTGAAGACTTTCTGCCTGGCTTTGGAAGGCCTTCTCTTTCAAGGCGAAGAAAATGGATCAAATAAGTCACTGCTACCTTCCAGAAGAGACGTAGCAAAAAGATGTGGCATTCTACCATATATACTCGACTATAAGTCGACCTCATATATAAGTCGAGGGCAGGTTTTGTGGCCAAAATTATGGATTTTGATATGACCCGTGGATAAGTCGAGGGGAAAACTTAGGCACAGGTAATGAAGGATGCAAAGGATGAAGTAAAGGAAAACAATGCCAAAGAACAAAGTTTCCGCAGGTATAACTATTTCTTTTCATACTAAAGGTTGGATGGATGAGAGAGTAGAAGGGGGTCAGTGCTTCCAGGGCAAACTCTAGCCTTTCACCATCTCTCTCTCTCTCTCTCTCTCTCTCTCTCTCTCTCTGCGTTATAATACAGTACTTAGGGTTTTTTGGGTCATTTTTTAAACCTAAATTTGTAGACTTGTACATGAGTATATACAGTAATCCTCACATCCAGCGATGGCAGGGAAGTGGCGCCTACTGGGTTTCGAAGGCTTGGGAATGCTAGAGCAGATGGCATCGCAGCGAGGACTCTTTTGGGTGGGCAGGGCTGGTGGTACGGTTTGGCACCTCTCTCTCTCTCTCTCTGTTTCCCTGTCTTTCTCTCTTTCTCTCTTGGGCACCGGTGGAGCTGTTGTTTGCTCTGCTGTAGCTGATGCCATCGGCATTTCCAGCCTTGCCCAGGCATGACGGAAGCCTTTATTAATAGCAGCGGGTGCTGCAGGGCAGCTGTGGGTGGAGAAGGTTGCTTGGTCTCTCTCTTTCTCTTTGCTCCAACTCAGGTCGATTGGACACTTCAAGCCAGGCCTTCTCGCTCCAGGCTGTATGGGGAGTTTTTCCTCTCCCTTTCCCCTCTGCCGCCATTGGGGGCAAGGGCAGAAGGTGGCACGAGGTGCGCCGAGCGTGCCAAGCCCCGGCAGCCATGCCCACGCCATCCGTTCTCCCATGAGCTTGTCCTCGCCTGGTGCCCAGCTCCGACAACCCAAAAGGGCACAACAGTCAAGAGCAGGGCACACAGAAGGGTCACCCAGCCATAGCTGGAGATGCCGTTATTGGAAAGGGCACCTTGTTGAAATATGGGTGGCAGTGAAACCGATAAGAGGATAGGAAAGCGGTCTTACATCCAGCCACAACTTGAGAAGGTTGTTGTATTTGACTACAATGTACAGAAATGGGGTTTATCCACGAACGCAGCTAGGGGAGAGGGAGAGAAGTGTGTGCGGTGTGAGTTCAAGTCGTTTCCGACTTACGGCAACCCTAAGACAAAGTTGCCCTTAAATATTAAGTTTGCACGTACATTGGGCATTTTGGTTGGCCAATAAAGGCATCCCCGTTGGGTGGATTTTGGATCTCATTGCATTTGCGTTGCCGTTGCTCTGTGTGCCTTCAAATCGTTTCCGACTTAGGGCAACCCTAAGGCAGAATTACAAGTAAATATTGAGCTTGCAACATGTGTATTGTGCATTTTGGGTTGGTCAATAAAGGCATCACTCTTTGGTGGTTTTTGGAGGTTGTCGCATTTGCATTGTTGTTGCTCTGTGCCTTCAAGCCGTTTCCGACTTATGGGAACCCTAAGGCAACCCCATTATAGGGTTTCCTTGGCCTGGTTTGTCCAGAGGAGGTTTGCCATGGCCTTCTTCTGAGGCTGAGAGAGTGTGACTTCCCTTAGCGGCCTTCCATAACCGAGCAGGGATTCGAACCCTGGTCTCCGGAGTCCTAGCCCATCGCTCAAACCACTATGCCACGCTAGCGCTCGCGCTTTGACGGAAAGAAAACCCGGCTCAGGGACCCCTGAGCAAACACGCCAGCTGGGAAGAGGTGCGCAGACAGCTTGTTTTTGCCGAAAAGTCCCAAGAAAAGCAGGTGCTGCAGATGGAACATAAATTAGATCATTAAAGGAAAGCGCTCCGAGGGCGAGGAGGAGTAACCAAACAGAATTTGTGACGGAGCAGCCATGCCAGGCCTTTGCAGCAAGAGCACCTTCGAAGGGAAGAGACGTATTAGGCTATAAACTTCCGTGGGTCACAATCCTATCGGTGCACTGTGTCCAAGCAGCGTTCGATTCCCTTCTCAGCCATGAACCCCGCTTTGTGGCCTCGGGCAAGTCACACTCTCTCAGCCTCAGGGAAAGGTAAGGGCAAACTCCCTCTGGAGACACTTGCCAAGAAAACCCCATGATAGTTTCGCCTTATTATTATTATTATTATTATTATTATTATTGTTATTTCCAAATGCAACTGAGGAAGTAGACTGAAGTCTATTATTAGTGTTATTTCCAAATGCATCTGAGGAAGTAGACTGAATTCTACAAAAGTTCATGCTGCCAACTTTCTTTCTTTCAACTAGTCTCAAAGGTGCGACTAGATCTCTCTACATTATTATTACTATTATTTCCAAATGCATCTGAGGAAATAGACTGAAGTCTATTATTATTGTTATTTCCAAATGCATGTGAGGAAGCAGACTGAATTTTACAAAAGTTCATGCTGCCAACTTTTTTCTTTCAACTAGTCTCAAAGGTGCGACTAGATCTCTCTACATTATTAGTATTATTCTCATATCCAAATGCATCTGAGGAAGTAGACTGAAGTCTAGGAAAGCTCCTGCTGCCAACGTCTTTCTTTCAGTGAGTCTCCAAGGTGCTACCAGATCTGTATACATACTCTCGTCTACATCATTATTAAAAGTACAGGCACCTCAGGCCGTCATTTCACCTGGCAACCCTATGGGATCGTCATGGCGTTCCCTGTTGCCACGTTCCCTCCATCATGCAGGCAGCTATGGTTGTCCATTGCAATAAAGCGGTTTTAGCCGTTTTCCCCCTCCGCTCGAAACAGGTCTTGCCCATTCAAGTCCGAGGCGTCCCCAAATATCTGGATAGGTTTTGGCTTCGGACAGGACTCCTGTTCCTTTAAGGGTTGTGTAGAGAAGGAGTGTCAGCAGGTGTTGCGTGTTACACAAATTCCTCCCTTTATATAAAAGGGACACTAGAGCACTGTTTCTTCTTTTACCCGAAATGCTATAAAGGTTTGTATAGCATACTGGTATATATATATATATATATATATATTGCATTTGTTTGGCAGAAAGCTTGTTTGTGCAAAAAGTGTAACCTCAGAGCTACATTCAGAGGATGGTACAGTATTTTGCCCCCGGATATAATGTATAGGTTTAAAATGGTGCGGTTTTGTTTTTGGGTTTTTGTTGCAAACAAAAAACAGGGGCTTTTGTTGCTGTTGTTGTTGTAGTTGTGCAAACGAACAGTGGGGTCCTGGTTGGGATTCGGTCCCAGGAACCCCGTGGGTACCAAAATCCGTGGATGCTCGAGTCCCATTATGTACAATGGCACAGGGAAAGGGTGCCCCTCACCTCGCCTGAGGAAGAAGCCAGTGGAGCTTCAAAAGCTTGCAACATGTTTGTCGTGCATCTTGGTTGGCCCGATAAAGGTATCCCTGTTTGGTGGATTTTAAATGGAAAACAGGTTAAAATCCAATAACAGAATCCATCAAACAGGATGTTATAGGATTTTAGCTTCGTTATTTGGAGTGAAAATTGGAGTTCAGCTTAGAGGGAACGAAGAAAGGGGCATCTATGCCGCGCCGTTGTGTCGCAAGCCTTCCCTTCACCTTTTATGCCCCATCTTGCCCACTCAGTTGGCAAGGCTGGCACAGGCGAAGAAGCAGAACAATGTATTGTATGTGTGTGTGCAAGGAGAGATTTGTTCACACTCTTCTTTGCATGCTTGGCAAGCCCCTTGATACGATGTGACACCCCGAGGCCGATGTGGTGCGCGGCCGTGGGAGACGGCGTGGCTGGCACCTCGAGGGGAACAGGGCGGCAGGGAGGTTATGGTGCCAGCTGGCAAAAGCGAGGAAGCGCCTAGGCTGGGTGCCCTCTTGCGGGGCAGGGTTTGTACCCAGGACCAGGGATATTGGGGAACTCACTTGGAAAAAGGTTGAAGATAGACCAGTCTGCGTGGCTGGGTCTTTTCTTTTTCCTTCGGCCCGAAAAGTGCTGCAGAAGGGGCAAAGGTGTCACCAGGGAAATTGCAAAGGTGGCACCAGGGAAGTTGCAAAGGTGGCACCAGGGAAGTGGCAAAGGTGGCACCAGGGAAGTTGCAAAGGTGACACCAGGGAAGTGGCAAAGGTGGCACCAGGGAAGTTGCAAAGGTGGCACCAGGGAAGTGGCAAAGGTGGCACCAGGGAAGTGGCAAAGGTGGCACCAGGGAAGTTGCAAAGGTGGCACCAGGGAAGTGGCAAAGGTGGCACCAGGGAAGTTGCAAAGGTGGCACCAGGGAAGTGGCAAAGGTGGCACCAGGGAAGTTGCAAAGGTGGCACCAGGGAAGTTGCAAAGGTGGCACCAGGAAAGTTGCAAAGGTGGCACCAGGGAAGTTGCAAAGGTGGCACCAAGGAAGTTTCTCAGAGACAATGAAGACGATCATGGTTTTTGAGAACCCCCAATTTTGTAGCTTGTTGTTGTGCCCTTCAAGTCGTATCCAACTTACGGCGACCATGGGTTTTTCTTGGCAAGATTTTGTTCTGAGGCTGTTTGCCGTCGGTATCCTCTGAAGGCTGAGAGAGTGTGACCTTACTCAAGGTCGCCCAGTGGTTTTCCCTGATTGAGTCCAGATTCGAACCCTGGTCTCCAGAGTCATAGTCAGGCACCCAGACTACCGAGGCATGCTGGGTTGTAGGTGTTGAGATGATGGCAAGAAAGGAAGCATGTTTTGTACCCGGATCTACGGTTTATGTGAGTTTTTAAAAATTCTTTTAAAGTAATGGTTTTAGTTCCTTCTGAGAATTGGAAGTCTATATATATATATATATATATATATGTATGTGTGTGTGTGTGTGTGTCTGTCTGTATATATGTATGTTTGTGTATATACAGTGTGCCCATGTCATATGTGGCTTTCAGCATACACTGGGGTTAGGGGCACAGGACCCCCATGAATATGGAAAAACCGCAAATAACAAAAATACTATGGACCTTATCAGACAGGAGGAATGTCTCTTTATTGCAAATGGAGCCAATTCGAATTCATGTGAATTCGCTAGTTTAGCAAATTCACGTGAATTCCAATTACGTCCCGAATGCATTCCGAATGACTTCCCATTACCCGAAAATGACCCCCCGTTGCCCAAAATTGCATGAGATGCTTTAATTCGCAATAACGTGAAACCCATGATTGCGTTCGGAATGACTTCCCTTTTGCCCGAAATTGCGTGTGATGCTTTAATTCGCAATAACGTGAAACCCATGATTGTGTTCGGATTGCCATTGGATTATATTTCCAATTTCCGACGTCTGATAAGGTCCTGTTTTTACCTGGGAGGACACCTCTCTAGGGATCTCTAGATTCTCCGGTGCAACTCTGTGGTCAACGTCTGACAGACGCTGATCATAGAATTGCACCAGAGGAGCTACAAAGGCCTAGTGGAGGGTTCTCTCTAGGAATCTCTAGGTCCTTCAGTATGACTTTCGGTTCAAGTTGACCATCGAAGTTGTGCTGGAGGACCAAAATATTCCTAGAGAGAACATACTAATACAATCCGTGAATAATAAGATCCACAAAAGTCAAATCCGTGAATAATCAGGTCCGCAAAAGTCAAATCTACAAATGTGGAGGGATGACTGTGTGTATGTGTGTGTGTGTATATATATGTGTGTGCTTGTGTGTGTCTGTATAATGTAACAAGAATAGTACAGTTAGTACTACTAGAATAGTAGCCTTATCCACGGATTTTTCATCCGTGGAATTGAGAATACACAGCTTGAAAATATTCCCTAAAAGTATAAATTCCAAATAGCAAACCTTGATTTTCCATTTTATATATTGGACACCATTTTGTCGTGCCATTATGTTTAATGGGACTTGAGCATCCACGGATTTTGTTATCCACTGAGGGTCCTGGAGCCAAACCCCAGCGGGTAACAAACTATGGCTGGGTGGGAAGTAGTTTTGGAGTTGTAATGGTTAGGTTTGAGTGTTGGACTGGAGACCAGGGTTCGATTCCCAGCTTGGCCACGCAAACCCGCCGGGTGAGTTTTTTGTGGGTTTTTTCGGGCCATGTGGCCATGTTCAAGAAGAGTTTATTCCTGACGTTTCGCCAGCATCTGCGGCTGGCATCTTCCCCGAGTGCAGATGCTGGCGAAACGTCAGGAACAAACTCTTCTTGAACTTGGCCACATGGTCCGAAAAACCCACAAAAAGGGACCGATGCCGGCCACGAAAGCCTTCGATGTCACCTGCTGGGTGTCTTGGGGCGAGTCTCACTCTCTCAGCCTCGGATCTCGCCAAGAAAAACCCAAGGACTGGGGAGGCGCACATCAGCAGCATCCCTTTGCAACCCGGGATCTCGAGATGTGGCAGTGGGTGCAGGGCCTGGAGATGCACAAGGCTGCACCTCGCTTCAATCAAGCACCCATTGCAGGTGCAGAATTTAATTTGATTGGCTAATTAGAAGCCGAATGTTAATTACGCCCATTACCCAATGAGGTGCGCGAGACGAGGGAGGATTTATAAATAACCCGCGGCTCATTTGCATGGTGCCGTATCCCTGCCGTCGCCAAGGAGACCAGATCCCTCCCCAGCACCTTCCCAAAGGAAAGGAGGATGCTTGCTTAAGTTGGCACTGCTTGGCACGACTGGGTTTGCATATGCCAATGTCGGTGGGTCTGCTTTTTTCGAAAGAGCCGGCATGGCCTGGTGGTTTCAGCCTTAGGACCCTGGAGACCGGGGTTCGAATCCCGGCTCGGCCAAGAAACCCACTGGGTGACCTGGGGCAAGTCACACTCTCTCATCCGCAGAGGATGGCAACGGCAAACCCCCTCGGAAGAAACTTGGCAAGGGTTGCCGTAAGTCAGAAATGACTCGAAGGCACACGGCAACATCTGCCTTTTCTCCGGGCTGGAGGACCTTTGGACCTGGTTTTTATCAGTGGGTTTTCTCGAACCTGAACCACCTCTATGGACCTCTGGTCTTTGATGCCGTGCCACTTACAAAGAGCAGCATTGCTTCTCTTCTCGCGCACCATGCATCTCATAGGATTTTATTAAGCAAGGGATACTCGAAGGTGGTTTTACCAGGTCCTTCCCTTAAAATATAGCCTGAGGCACCTGGGATTCATTGACAGTCTCCCATCCAAGGACTAATCAGGTCTGCCTCTGCTTAGCTTCCAAGACTAGGTGGGATCTAGTTATGGCATTTTGGCCCCCAAGGCACATTGGATATGCAAAAGACATGCCTTTTAAATATAAGAATGATACACACACACACATATATACATATATTTGAAAGGATTGACTAAAACCTGAAACTTATATCAAGGCTTGTGGGTCTGCCGTCAAGTCGTGTCGACTTATGGAGAATCTTTCGCAAGGTTTACTTAGTCCTCAGAGGTGCTTTTGTCCACTCTTTCCGCTAAAAGTGATTCCCAAACTCTGATCCTCCATAGTCTTTTGGACGTCAGCACCAAGAAGCCCGAAACCATCTTGGCCAATAGTCTGGGAGCCGAAGTCCAAAACGCCGGAGTTTGGGCATCACTGCGAGTCTAAAAAATATAACCTGTAGCACCTGGCGTGTGTCAACGGCCTCCCATGCAAGGATCAACCAAGGCTGAGCGGGCTTAGGTTCCAAGATTGGTCAGGATCTAGTGCCTTTTAGGCTGTTTAGGACCTCTAAGGCCGCAATTCCCACTTACAAATAAATCCCTTTGTGAACTGAATCGATGGATTGGTTCGGCCGCGGAGTGTGGTTCCCACTACGTTTGACCCGATTCCATTTTCCCCCTGTAAAATAACCCACTTCATGAACGAATCGGTTCAAAACGGAACCGCTCCAGCTGGCTGAAGGGCAAATGTAAATCGATTCCGATCCGCATCTGGTTCACGCTTGCCCTGAATCGATGTGTCCAAAAAGACGCGGGGGGGGGGGGGGAACCAGCATCAAAAAGGCGCGGGTTAAGCGGGTCTGGCACATGGTCCCCCCCTCTCCGAACGGTTTCCAAGTGCAAACCAGGGTCATTTTAAACCGCTTCAAACCGATTTGCGATCCGGTTTGAAAGGTAGCGGGAAATGAGAGGTTGCCAAAGAGCTCTTTACAAGCCGCGGGTCTAAGTGCCAAGGTCTTTGATGGGTTGGGTGGGAGGTTGACACGGCTGGCATGACGAGGGTTTTTCTCTCTTCCCTTCCACTTTTCCCTCTGCTTTTCTTCCCCCACTCCTCCTTTTCTTCCCTCTCGTTCCTTCCTTCCTTCGTTCCCCCTCCCATGCTATAAATAATCAAGCTCTTATGCAGTAACAAGATGCAAATGCAGCCTCCTCCTGGAGCAGCAGGCGCTGGGGAGGGGAAGGGGAGAAATAAATTGCTTCTCTGACAGTCAGTTACAAGGGTAATCATTCCAAAAAGGCAATTTGACGGGAATGAAATTTGCATTGCATTAGCACCGTGAGTGACACCGAGGTCCCGATCCTGGGCGAGACTACACCTCCCAACCCGGGAAAGCAAAGGAATGACTCCGGGATCGGGATAGGATCTCAATAGGGCCCTGCATTTGGCCATTCGGTAGTTGCGTTTGTGTTTCGCCCATCTTGCCGTTTGCGTCGTATCGCGGAGAAAGTTGGGCTTTTCCTTCTTGTCTTAAACTTCGAGCCACCCCGAAAATGCTAGCGTTGGACTAGGACTGTGGAGACCAGGGTTCAGTTCCTGGCTCAGCCGTGGAAACCCACTGGGTGAGCTGGGGCGAGTCACACACTCTCAGCCTCGAGGGAAGGCAAACCTGCACAAAACAACCACATGCAACTTTTGCATGGGATAAGGTGGCATAGTGGGTTTGAGTGTTGGACTACAATTTTGGAGGGTCTGGTTTCTGGCTTGGCCACGAAACCCAATGGGTGAGCTTGGGCAAGTCACACTCTCTCAGCCTCAGAGGAAGGGAACGACAACCCACCTCTGAACAAATCTTGCCAAGAGAACCCCAGGATTGGTTTGTCTTAGGGCTGCCATAAGTTGAAAATGACTTGAAGGTACACAATAATGACAACACTGTTGGCCATGTAGCAAAGTATAATAATATCAGTTTTGTGGATTTGGGATGTTATTGTACTTTTATATTAATCCAGTGAGGTAGGCCAAAGCGGAAGAGAGCCCGCTCCAAGTTCAAAGTGCAAGATTTCTATAAAATGGAGAGTTAAAGTATAAATGTGCAATGTGGTATAAATGTGTAATGTGGATACATCCAGAGAGAGGAAGAGAGAGAGAATCTCCTCCAAGTGCAAGCTGCAGGATTCTATAGAACGGGGCTAGGACAGCTAAAGTGGTACCAAACTGGTATAACCGCACAATGTGGATACATCTGGGGGTGGAGGAGAGCATATCGGTTCTGTAGAATCCTGCAGTTTGCACTTGGAGAACTGCAGGATTCTATAAAATGGAGCCATGATAGTTAAATTGGTATCAAGTTGGCATACATATACAGTGTGTATATATCCAGAGACAGGGAGAAAAAACATCATCTCCTCCAAACTGCAGGATTTTATAGAGTTAATCCATGATAGTTAAAGTGGTATGAAATGGGTCTAAATGTGCAATGTGGATACATCCAGAGAGAGGGGGAAGGAATGCAACACCCCTATTCTGGAGGCAGCTATATGGGTGGTGCGTAACAAAATGGGTTTCCTTGCCTTACTGCCATGTTGCAGGGCAGTGATCTTTACAGCCGGATTATTATTTGTGCAAAAACCCAACACCAGATCTGACTGCTTTTTCTCTTTTGCTTCTTCTTTCCTTCTCTCTTCCAGGCCAGGGCCATTGATGATGCACACTCCAGACTGAACTTGAAACCGGGGCAGCTGAGGAAGGGAGGCAAGCTGCTCCGGGCATCGACCAGAGACGGCCTCCGGAGGATTATTGGGGTCTGGGAACGCCGGGGGGCTACGACACTCTCTCAACCTTGGAGAAAATCTGCACTGCTTGGCTCGACCCCGCGCTCGGCGGAGGAAGATGCTGTGAAAGAACATCCCTGGGTTTTTGGGGAGGGGGGGACGGGGGAGATTGAAGGACCTTCCAGCCTTGGATACTGGCACGTTTTTGCTTGAGAGCCCCCTCCCCACACCGGGCGGTCTTCGTGGGACCCTCAAGGTTGGCGAAAGGGACCCTTGGCACCTCCAGATTGTGCAGCCCTCCTGGGACCCTCAACGTTGGAGAAAGGGACCTTGGCATCTCCAGACTGTGGTCCGTCCTGTCTGCCTTCCTCCTCCTCTCCAGCGCATCCCTTTTGTCTCATGTGGGTTTGAAAGCGTGCCAAGGAAGGGGGCACTGCTGGCCTCCAGGTGAGAGCGGAGGAGGGACTTGCCATGGCGAAGCTGGTGCGTTTGCTGCTGCCCTTGGCACTCCTGGCGGCTTTGACGCTGGGCCCGGGAGCGGGTGGCGCGGCCTTGGAGTTCAGCGGCACGACCGGGCAGTGGGCGCGTTACGCCCGGTGGGATGCCAGCTCCTTGGGGGAGCTGAGCTTCAGCCTCAAGACCAACGTCTCCCGGGCCTTGGTGCTGTACTTGGACGACGGCGGGAACTGTGATTTCCTGGAGCTGCTGATTTTGGAAGGACGCTTCCGCCTACGCTTCACCATCTCGTGCGCCGAGCCGGCCAGCCTGCATTTGGAGACGCCGGTCAACGACGACCGTTGGCACATGCTGCTCTTGACGCGCAACTACCGGGAGACCATGCTGGTTGTGGACGGCGAGGCCCGGGTGGCGGAGGTGAAGTCCAAGCGGCGCGACATGACGGTGGAGAGCGACCTCTTTGTGGGCGGCATCCCGCCGGACGTCCGTCTCTCAGCCCTCACCCTCAGCACCGTCAAGTACGAGATGCCTTTCCGGGGGATCGTGGCCAACCTCAAGGTGGGCGACATGCCCCCTGCTCTGCTGGGCAGCCAGGGCATCCGCAGCGACATGGAGTACCTGTGTGCCAAGCAGAACCCCTGCGTCAACGGCGGGATCTGCACCGTGGTCAACAGCGAGGTGCAATGCGATTGCAGCCTCACCGGCTTCCAGGGGAAGTTTTGCAGTGAAGGTAAGCACTTTAGCCCTTCGCATTTCTATATGGCTTCATACAGCTTTATCACACTGGCGAGGTCCTGCGGGAAAACGGGCGTTAATCGAGAATTAAGTTAAATTCGAATATAAACACAACTTGCAAATTGGGGACGTTTATCACACTGAATCGCTGCTAAAACGAAATAACAAGAAAGTTAATCCGCACTTAAAGCAGAGAAAACCAGCAGCTTTTAAAATTCGGAGCAAACCGGATTGATAAAGTTGCTAGTTTTCTCCGCGTTAACTGCGGATTAACTTTGCGTTATTTCACGTTGACTGCGACATCGTGTGATAAACTTTGGGCATTTCCAGGCTATCCTCGCGTTACATTGTGTTTCCTGCGGGATCTTGCTAGTGTGATAAACTCCATAGTGAAGTAAGCACTTTCTAACCCAGTAGTTCCCAACCTTGGGTCCTCCAAGCATTTTAGACTTCAAAAAATCCCTGATCATTTGGGCAAGCTGGCTGGGACTTCTGGGAGTTGAAGTCCAAAACATTAAGAGAGCCAAAGGTGGAGAGCCACTGCAAACGGTTTACAATGCGTTCGCCAATTGCACCCAACAAGCTGGATACTCATTGTACCGACTTACCAAAGGGTGGAAGATGGAGGATGTATACCATTTAGAAATAGCATTTCCATGTCTATACCGCTTCATAGTGAACGGGGTGCTCTCCAAGTGGTTTGCAGTGTGTTTGCCAATTGCCCCCAACAAGCTGGGTATTCATTTTACCGATCTACGAAAGGATAGGAGGCTGAGGATGGATATCATTTAGCAATAGTATTTATATTTGTATATTGCTTTGTAGCGAACTAAGCGCATTCTTAAATGGTTTACAGTGTGTTAACCACTTGCCCCCAAGACCTACGAAATGATGGATGGTTGAGGATGACTAGCATTTAGCAATAGCAATCGCATTTACATTTCTATACCGCACTCTGTAAGTGGCTTACAATCTGTAAGCCAATTGCCCCCAACAAACTGGGTGCTCCTTTTACCAACCTACGAAAGGCTGTGCCAACCTTGGAGCCCTGGGATCGAACTAAGCATCCTTTGCAGCTGCAGAACCAGACGAAGGTGGCAGGATCCGTTTGCTGGGAATTGACATCCTTGGAATTTAAATGTTTAGTTTTCTTTTTAAAGAAACCTGGCACTTTTTGGGAAAAAGTCTTCCCACTGAGCCTCGCCCCACTCGCCGTCTCTTATCCTGCCCTATAGCGTTTTAAAGGGATGTGCCCATCTACGTACCCATCTCTCTGTATTATTGGATTGATCTGATTGTTTTAATAGTGGGATGTCGTTGGAATTTTAACTGTTGCGTTGGTGGGATGGACAACGGGTTTATTTTATATTGTTGTGTTTTTATGCGTATTGTACGCTGCCTCGATCCTGATGGAGAGGCGGGATATAAACAAAATAATAATAATAATAATAATAATAATAAATATTATTATTATTTATATAAAGCCAGCATGGTTTGAGCATTGGACTAGGACTCTAAAGACCAGGGTTTGAATCCGCACTTGAGCATAAAAACCTACTGGGTGACTTTGGGCAAGGATGGCAATGGCAAATCCCCTCTGGAGAAACTTGCCAAGAAAACCCCACGCTAGGTTTGCCTTAGGGTTGCCAAAAGTCGGAGAGGACTTGAAGGCATCCACCAACAAAGGCAATAGCCGTAGCCCTTTTCTGCCATAAGGCAGATATTTGGGGAGCGGTGGGATCGAAGAGAGAAGGTTGAGTATTAAATGGTCCACACCAAATGTCAAATACAAGGGGCCCTTCGAATCTGCTGGGGTTTGGTTCCTGGACCCCCTTTTGGGTACCAAAATCTATGGATACTCAAGTCCCTTTAAAGACAGTGGCTTACCAAAATGGTGTCCCTTAAGTTAAATGGCAAAATCCAGGGCCTCATTCCCACTACCTTTTAAAACGGATCGCAAATCAGTTTGAACCAGTTTGAATGGCCCTGGTTCCCACTTGAACCGAATCGCTGAAGCAATTCGGAGAGCGGAGCCATGCGCTAGACCCATTTAACCCACGTCTTTTTGACGCTGTTTTTCTGGATAAATTGATTCTGCGCAAATGTGAACCAGGTGCGGATCGGAATCGATTTAAATTTACCCTTCAGCCGGCTGGAGCGGGTCCATTTTTGAATCGATTCATTCATCAATGTGGACCACAAATGGGTTGTTTTATTTTATTTCGCAGCCAGAAAATGCGGTCGGGGCAAACGTCGTGCGAACCGCACTCCGTTGCCGAACCGACCCATCGGTTCGGATCGCAAAGCGATTTATTTCTAAGTGGGAATGCGGCCCAGGTTTTGCTTTTTGGAATTTATATTTTTCTAAAAATTCAACCCACGGATGCTTGAATCTGTTGATAAGGAATCATGGGACACAGAGGACTGACTCCATACTAGGTACGCCGCTCTGGCTGGGGGGATGATGGGACCTGCTCTTGGAAAAAGCCACTTTCCTCATCCTCTGCTCCGTCTTCACGCTATGAGGAATGGCGCAGGGCTGGGCCGTAATGATCGGTCCAAGACGAGGAAACAAATGCCTGGCGGGTCAAAGGCAATCTGGTCCCCAGCTCGGTGCAATTTATTCAGCTATTACTTATCTGTTTATGGCCCTTGCCTGCTGCTCTGGCCAGGAGCCAACCTGGGTCGCAGCCGGCACGCAGGGGATGCTGGTGGAGGCGGTTTGGAAAGGGAGACCCTCGAGAGAGGAATAGTCTCGTTTTTCCTGACCTCCCCGGACGCCGTCCCCGCGTGGATGCCGTGGGTGGATCCTGGTGATGTAATTTCTAGTATTTTTCAAAAGGAGGCAGAGCACGGATGCTTTCTGCTTCTGGAAGGTTTTTGCTTGCGCGGAGCATCGCTCTGGCTTCCCAACAGATCTGCGGAGAAGGCCAATAACTGCGAAAAAGGCATCAGGCGTGAGACGTTTAGCCTTCTCTCTGGTGCAAACTACAGATCCCAGAGTCCCACAGCATGGAGCCTTTGCAATCGAAGTGATGTCAACCTGGAATATTTCTGCAGTTTGGATGCAGCCTAAGGCTCAGAGGCTGGACAAGATGGATAGGCGCATAGTGTATAAAGTGCAAATATGGAGGGATGAGTGTGTATATATATATCAATATATAGGGATGTATACCCATACGTACATACCCTAACTGCCTAAACCTGTCCTTATCAATAACTTATCGTTACTCCAGTTGGAGAAAGAGTGACAGAAGGATAAAAGCGTGGGGAATTATTTTATGGAAAGTACTGGGGTGGTTGCGGACCTAAGAGGGCTACAGATAGTCATGGAAAGGGGACAGGATATGTTCGTAAGGCACCTCTGGTCCAGATCATTAATACATCAACATCTTATAAGTAACTTGTTGAGCCTTTGGCGGTTGCTCGGACTCTAATAGGATCTTGAGTCTCCCTCATATTCGGCAATATCCCCAAATGCAAAACTCCCGAGTTAGTAAGAGTCGGGTAGAATAGAGCTAGAGTAAGCAAGCCGTCGGAGCAGCCAAGGGTCAGTCGATGGAAGAGCGAGGTCTGTGAGCCCTCTTTGTGGAAGGTTAATTAGGAAAAGGGTATAATTAACGCTAAGCGCTAAGCTAACGCAGTTATTTTAACCCTGTGCGTTTGAACAACCAGTAATTGTGCATGGCTTTGTTGTCGTCGTCTGTTAAAGACATGGTTTTGGGCATTGCTGGGTGCATTGTGCGCCTTGCTTCCAACGTATGGCGACCCTCGCTGGAGTAATGATCGAGGTTTTGTTTTTAATTGAAAATTTATTGAATTGCAAAACATTACACACATTTCACACGCTCCGCTGTCAACAAGTTACTTATAAGATGTTGATGTATTAATGCTCTAGACCAGAGGTGTCTTACGAACATATCTTGTCCCCTTTCCATTACTGACTGTAGCCACCCCAATACTTTCCATACAACCACCCCAATACTTTCCATAAAATAATTCCCCACGCTTTTATCCTTCTTTCACTCTTCCTCCAACTGGAGTAATGATAAGTTATTGATAAGGACAGGTTTCGGTAGTTAGGGTATGCATGTATGTGTATATATATATATATATATAGAGAGAGAGAGAGAGGGATACACACGAACATCCCTATATATCTATATCTATATACACACTCATCTCTCCATATTTGCACTTTATACACTATATATATATATATATATACACACACACACCTCTATATATCTATATCTATATACATATTTATCCTTCCATATTTGCACTTTATACACTATATATACACACACACACACACAAACACACACACATCCCTATATATCTGTATCTATATACACACTCATCCCTCCATATTTGCACTTTATACACTATATATATATATACACACACACATACATCTCTATATATCTATATCTATATACATACTTATCCTTCCATATTTGCACTTTATACACTGTATATATATATATATATATACACACAAACACACACACATCCCTATATATCTGTATCTATATACACACTCATCCATCCATATTTGCACTTTATACACATACATACACACATACACACACACCTGTATATCTATATCTATATACACACTCATCCCTCCATATTTGCATTTTATACACTATATATATATATATATACACTCACACATCCCTATATAACTATATCTATATACATACATACTCATCCCTCCATATTTGCGGTTTTGATATTTGCGGATTTGATTATTCACGGATTTGATTATTCGCCGATTTGATTAATAAGTTCTCTCTAGCAGTATTTGGGTCCTCCAGTACAACTCTGTGGTCAACTTTAATTAAAAGTTGCACTGAAAGAGCTAGAGATTCCTAGAGAGGACACTCTACTAGGCCTTTGTAGCTCCTCCAGCGCAGTTCTATGGTCAGTCTCTGTCAGACGTTGACCACAGAGTTGCACCGGAGGACCTAGATATTCCTAGAGAGGTGTCCTCTCAGGTTAAAAACGCGGTGTTTTTGTTATTTGCGGCTTTGCCATATTCACGGGGGTCTTGTGCCCCTAACCCTAGCGAACAGGGAGGGACAAGTGTAATTGCTTTTAATGCAAAAAAATCAACTTCATCCTCGGCACAAAAACTCTTATAATGATAATGCATAACGCTAAGCCAGAAAAGTCAATATTTTGCTCTTCCAGCTTCCAGGAAAGGGGGCATGCATCTCAGTGCCAGGGGCTCAAGTTCGGCTGCGTCCGCATTGCAGAAATAATCCAGGTTGGCGCCACTTTTAACCGCCCTGGCTCAGCGTTATGGAGATTGTCGTGTTTTGCACCAGCACACTGTAGTGGTTTGAGCGTTGGGATTATGACACTGGAGATCTGGGTTCGAGGCCGCGCTTGAGCATGGAAACCTGCTGGGGCGAGTCGCACTCTCTCGGCTTCGGAGCATGGCAACGGCAAACCCAATAAGTGGGTTTATTGTTATATTGTTTGGATTTTATTGTAAGCCACCTCGATCCTGATGGAAAGGCGAGGTGGTGGTGATGATGATGATGATGTCTATGAAAGCTCATGCTGCCAACTTCTTTCTTGAGTTAATCTCAAAGGTGCTACAAGGTGCTACATATCCCCTCTGACAAAGTTTGCGAAGGAAACCCTATGATAGGTTTGCCTTAGGGTCGCCATAAGTCAACAATGACTTGGAGGAACACAGTGACAAAATTTTGTGAGATGTTCAGCCTTCTCTGTCAGTGGGGCCACAACCAACTACAATTCCCAGGATTCCACTGCACTGAGGTGGTGTCAATCGGGATTATTTATGCAGTGCGGATGCAGCCTCAGGGGGAAAACACAGTATCTGAAATTTTGGAGCGCCTCTGCTATTCTTACCATTAAGCGGAGCAATCCAGTTGTCTCCGGTGGAATATATTGGCAGCAGGGAAAATAATGAGGTTTTGGAAAACCTGATCTATGGCAGTTTCCTTTTGAAGCGTCTGCGCATGGATTGCGAACAGTTGCACGGACCTGTAGCTGGCATTTTGGGTTGCTTCCAGTTTGCGGGGCTGTTTGCATCTAGGGGCGCGGGCCTGAAACCGTATCACTTTGTGCGACGCTAACCCTTCTCCGTTTGCCTTTTGGGTGCCGCCGAGGCCCCCCCCCCGACGGCAACCGTTTTTAGAAACCCGACAGCACCCAGACGATTTTGGTTTACATAACCCCCTCTGCGAACACGCCCTGCGTCTGGCACACGAGAAGTGCCAACTAGTTCCTTGCTTACGTCAAGAAGGCTCTCCAAGTTCTCTTTTCGCATGGCGACGCACAACACAACACCCACACGGCACAGTCGCTTGGGCTGAGACCATCCACCCACTCGATGCCGGCTGCCTGTTGTCTGGGTTGTGTGTTGTGTTGTGTGTGTGTTTTGGGGGGGGGGGAAGGCTTGCAAACAGATGGTTGTAGCGACCAAACATGGCTGGTTGCTGTAGAGATGGCTTGATGGCGGAGGAAACTTCCATTAGCGCTCTTGCGGGGAATGGTGGCAAACATTTTGGCCCGCCGACTCCTCCGTCGCCGTTGTCGGTTTTCTGCAAAAAGAAGGCTGTGTTGGGAGACTGTCACAGCTGGGTCAGCTGTCACCGGGGCCCGTTGCTGTGGAAACAGTGCCCCGGACGGATGATGGATTTGGAAGAAAATGCATCTGATGCTGTTCGAAATGTGCACTTTCTCAATGACCCGGCAGGAAAGTGGGGTATCCAGTAGCTGCGGTTGGTTGGGATCTGAGGAGCGAAGGCGTTTTGAGGTGCAAGATGGTCACTTTTTTACTTCTGGATGCAGGGTGTCCAGATGCCATCACTGTGGCCTCGTTCCCACTTACAAATAAATCGGTTTGCGATCCGAAGCGATGGATCGATTCGACAGCGGAGCATGGTTCACACTACATGTCCCTTGATCGCATTTCCCCCCCGTAAAATAACCCACTTGTGGTTCACATTCGTGAACGGATCCGTTCAAAATGGACCCGTTCCAGCCGGCCAAAGGGCAAATTTAAATCGATTCCGATCCGCATCTGGTTGACGTTTGCGCGGAATCGATTTATCCAAAAAGACGCGGGAAATATCAACATCAAAAAGACGCGGGTTCAATGGGTCTAGCGCATGGCCCCCCCTCCTCTCCGAATCGCTTCAGGGATTCGGTTCGAGTGGGGACCAGGGTCATTTGAACTGGTTCAAACTGATCTGCGATCCGGTTTAAAAGGTAGTGGGAATTTGGCCTGCAAAGGAGGACAAGGCACTGCAAAATGCAGAACATTATATGAATGCATGCTGCTTAGTCAGAATGGAGGACATTTGGGAATTCTTCCTGGAGAGAAGACTGTAATGTTGGACAGGTCCTGGAAAAAGGACATACGGTCACCCTATCTGCGTGTCACGTTAGGAGAGACGTTGTTAACAGTGGATCATTTTGGGAATAAGGGAACCCTCTCTGTCCAAGAGCTCTGGTGCCACAACTCCCAGTATTTCATTGCGTGGAGCCATGGCAGTCAACGCAGTGTCAAACTGGATTATTTCTGCCGTGCGGATGCAGCCTTCGTTGGCCATTTGAGACTAAGCCATCACAAAACGTACAGGGAAAGCTCACAACAAGTATATTACGGTGAGGAGAACCCATTTCTATCCCAGCGACTAAGAGGACCGCAACTAATGGAGAGAAGTGTGGGTTGGTTTGGTTGGCCAATGATGGCACTGTCCATGCGGATCAACTCCAACTGTGAACACTGACTTCATGGACATCATCATTCATAGCCAAGGAGGTCTGTTGCCCACCAGATAATGCATTGGCTGGCAGGTCTTTTGGTTCTCCCTTTACTGCCCCCAAAACAAAGAAGGACCGAGCATCCGTCCCAAATCCGTGGCCACGCAAAAGAAAATTCAGAAGCAAACTGGCAGCGGTGTTTCCGAGGGGCGCTTCCATCTCTGTGCTCTTCTGCTTCTCCGAGCGCCAAGTCGGGTGCCCTCCTGGCGCTGCCTATATTTAAACCAAGCAGCCTCTGGTCAGGTCATTTGCATGCTTGCTCACGAAACCTTGGCAAAGGAGGGAGGGATGGTTGGATGATGGAGGATTTCACTACAGACGCACACAGATAGGGATAGCTGCTTGTCGGAGTAAGGAGTGCCTGCGTGTCAACTGGTTTCTTCATTGCTACTTTTAGGTATGAGATTGCAAAGTTGTTGTAGGATCGCAGAGTTGGAAGAAACCCCAAGGATCATCCAGTCCAACCCCTTTCTGCCATGCGGAAAAACACAACTTCAGGACTCCGGAAAGAAGTCCATCCAACCTGTGTTGAAAGACCTGAAGAAAAAGGGAGTCCATCCCTTCTTCTCAAACAGTTCTTAAATACGTTCTTCCTAATGTTTAGGTGGAATTTTCTTGTCATTTGGTTTGTGTTCTAATCTCCGGAACTGCTGAAAACAAGCCCATTCCACCTTTTGCATGGTATCCCTTCAGATGCTTGAAGGCATCATCTCATCTTTCTCAGTCTTCTCTCCAAATTAAAATAAGGCTAGGTTTCCAGGCCTTTGGACATCTCAGCCATGCTTTTTTTGGAGATGTTCCAGTCTTCTCCTCTCCAAACTAAAATAAGGCTAAGATTCCTGGCCTTTGGACGCCTTGGCCACGCTGGGGTTCCAGTCTTCTTGTCTCCAAACTAAAACCAGGCTAGGTTTCCAGGCCTTTGGACACCTTGGCGACGCTTCTTTGGAGATGTTCCAGTCTTCTCCTCTCCAAACTAAAATAAGGCTAGGTTTCCAGGCCTTTGGAGAGGAGAAGACTGGAACATCTCCAAAGAAGCGTCGCCAAGGTGGAACCCTTGGGGTCCCAGTCTTCTCCTCTCCAAACTAAAATCAGGTAGGTTTCCAGGCCTTTGGACACCTTGGTGACACTTCTTTGGAGATGTTCCAGTCTTCTCCTCTCCAAACTAAAATAAGGCTAAGAATCCAGGCCTTTGGACACCTTGGCTACGCTTCTTTGAAGATGTTCCAGCTTATTGATGTCCTCCTTGAACTGGACATAGTATCCCAGGTGAGATCCAACCTGAACACCTTGAGGAACTGTGCCGTGAAGAGTCCAGGGGCGCTGAAGTTCAGAACGGCAACTTTTCTAAGCCTGCCACCGTGAACTGTTTGCAGGCAACCAGCGAAAACATCTTTTTGTGATTCTGTCGGTGTCTTTCCCTCCTGCGCACCGGCCAACTTATGTTATGGGTCAGAAGCTCAACCCCTGTAGGGAATTGTCTCTGACTTTTTCGCTCCCCTCTGGCATAGGAAGCGAGAGTGTGTTAAGAAAGAAGATCTGGAAAGGCATCCCTGCACAACGACCTTCTCCCATCAATAATACAGGTTGCGGCGTTGCAACTAATTTTTTTTCCCAGGGACTAGGACTGGGAAGAGCAGCTATGAATGAACTAGATTGAAAAGTGCAAAAATATAAAGCTGAGCTCATCCAAGCCAGTGTATTTCCCATCGCCATGTATAGATGCAAGAGCTGGACCGTGAAGAAAGCAGATAGGAAATCAGCTCATTTGAAATGTGGTGCTGAAGAAGAGTGCTGGGTGTCTATACAAATCTGGGTATTTCAAAATCCGAAGTACCTCTGGTCCCAAGCGTTTTGGAGAAAGGAGAGTCAACTTGTCTCTTTAAGACGGCTTTCTCTTTTGCAAAGACCAAGGAAGAACTTGGAGCCTTCTGCTCTTCTACTAAAGCTGCAAGCTTAGTTCATCCTTGCAGCATTCCGAACTACAGTCAGCCATCCACATTGGCAGCTTTGACTTTTGCAGATTCAATGGTTTGAGGAATTGGTTAATCTATTCTTTCTAGGAATCTCAAGATCCTCCAGTGGGACTCTGCCGGAAATTGACCAAAAAGGTTGACCAAGAGCAGTGACCTCCCCAAACTTTGGTCCTAAAGACGTTTCGAACTTCGGTTCCCAAAACTCCCAGCCGGCTTGGCCAACAATCAGGAATGCTGGAGGACCAAAGTTTGGGAACGACTGACCTGGAGTTTCCTAGAAACAACGTTGTAGTCTTATGTAGGTCCTACAGTGTGATTTGACAGTCAACTTCTGGTGGACGTGGAGCCTAGAGTTGTGTTGGAGGACCTAGAAATTCCTAGCAAGGTCTTTGGGTTTTCAAAAGTGTGGTTTTAGTGCTCAAGATAATAATAAATAAAGCCCATGCTCTTAGTTGCGGTGCTCAACTAGCCCCACACTATAGTCCTCTTTCTCTGCTCCGTCACTTCACCAGCTTCATCCAATTTGTGGAAGTCGAAGGCTTTCATGGCCGGCATCCATAGATGTTTGTGGGTTTTTCAGGGTATGTGGCCGTGTTCTGGAAGAGTTTATCCCTGACGTTTCGCCGGCATCTGTGGCTGGCATCTTCAGAGAACGCTGGCATGGAAGAGAGTTGGGTGTGTGTGTGTATGAATATATACACATACACCCAACTCTCTTCCATGCCAGTGTTCTCTGAAGATGAATATATACACATACATACATATATGCACACAATACGCTTAAAGAAATAGGATGAATAGATTTTTGTGGGGTGTTTTTTTGGGGGCTATGCAGGCATGTTCTAGAAGAGTTTATTCCTGACATTTTGCCAAAATCTGTGGCTGGCATTTTCAGAGAATGCTGGCATGGAAGAGAGTTGGGTGTGTGTGTGTGTGTGTGTGTGTGTATGTATATATGTATGTGTGTGTGTGTGTGTATATATATATATACACTGTGTGATCCTGGGTAGGGAGGAGTGCTTTCCATGTTAATCTACATATTGTTCTGTTGTTGATGGTAAGGCCTATATACCCAACTCTCTTCCGTGCCAGCATTCTCCGAAGATGCCCGCCACAGATGCTGGCGAAACGTCAGGAATAAACTCTTCTAGAACGTGGCCACGTAGCCCGAAAAACCCACAAAAATCTATCCATCCTATTTCTTTACGCTTATTGCGCCGCTCACCGGTTTGCCTCCGTCCCTCTCTCTCTTTCCCTTCCTATGCATCCCTTTGTTTATTCTCTTTCTCTCCCTGTATTTCCTTTTTTTACATCAGTCCTTCGTTATTCCCCCCTCCGTTCCTCATGTCATACCCATAGGCAGGCCTCTAGTAGTGCCCACCTGCCTGCTCCCATTAGCTTTGCTTCCCGTGATGGGTGCCGAGATCTTTCTTTCTCATATATTCATATATGTGTGTGTGTGCGCGCGCATATATATATATATATATCTCCTGCTGAATTGCTTTCCTTGTCGCAGGGGGCTCTGGGCCCAGCCAGGCTCGGCGTTCCCTGCAAGGGCAGCCCAAGGTCGGATGCCGAGCAGGGCTGCCAAAAAGATGCAACGGCACGCTGTGCGTGTGTGTGTGTAAGTGTATGTGTGTGTCACTCTCTCCTTTTATTTTCCCCTCCCGCTGGCGCATCTCCCAGGCCATGCTCCACCGCCGAGCAAGCCGGGCACCGCCAGGTGGCAATTGCAGAAATAATAATAATAATAAAACATGGTTATAATAAATAATGACATTTCTACTGGGAGGTTCGTTGCACCCAAACCCAGCCTTGGACACTAGAAACTGCGGAAGTGAGCATGAGAAAAGATGGTTTTAGTTGGCATTGCCTCGGCTGGCTGGCTGGCAGGGAGTCTTCAGGGTTATCTGATTTTCCCACACCTCTTGGAGATTCAGCCTGGCACCTCCTGCATACAGAATCGCCTCTGCTATACCTCTGAGTGAGTCAGGTTATGGACCTCAGAGTTGTGAATAAAGGAGTCATTTAAATTTTTTAAACAAGGAGGAGCTGCCGTATACCCGGGAGCATGGCTCCACTTGTGTGCGCATTGGCTGCGGCCAATGGAGAATCGTGTATTGTGGAGTCGAAGGCTTTCATGGTTAGTTTTTGGGGGAGCTTTCGGGCTATGTGGCCACGTTCTAGAAGAGTTCCTTTCTGACGTTTTGCCAGCATCTGTGGGCTGGCATCGAAGATGCCAGCCCACAGATGCTGGCGAAACGTCAGAAAGGAACTCTTCTAGAACGTGGCCACATAGCCCAAAAGCCCCACAAAAAACGATGGCGAATCATATAGTCCGTAGGTTGCACGCCATCCCCGAAAGACACTCTCTAGACCTTTAAAAAGTGGTTTTGAGCCACCGCAATAACAAGTGTGTATGTATGTACGTATATACACTGTGTGATCCTTGGTAGGAGAATTTAATAGCCGGAGTCTGGCTAGCTGCTGTTACTGCGTCCCTTCGAGTCGCTTCCGACTTACGGCGACCCTATCCTGGGGTTTGCGTGGCGAGATTTGTTCAGAGGAGGTTTGCCGTTGCCGTCCTCTGAGGCTGAGAGTGTGGCGTGCCCAAGGTCACCCAGCGGGTTTCATGGCCAAGCTGAGATTCGAACCCTGGTCTCCAGAGTCTTAGTATCATACTCAAACCACTACTCTGCTGTGTGTATAGCACTTGTCGGGGAGTGCAGTTGCGCTCATCCTCTAGTCGAGCTTTCTCAGATCTCATTCCCACTCGATGGATCGGTTCGGCAGTGGAAGGTGGTTCCCACTACATTTGCCCCCATCGCATTTTTCCGCCACTAAAATAATCCACTTGTGGTTCACATTCATGCATGAATCAATTCAAAATGGATCCGCTCCAGCCGGCCGAAGGGCAAATTTAAATCCGTTCCGATCCGCATCCGGTTGTTCACGCTTGCGTGGAATTGATTTATCCAAAGAGACGAAGTAAAAATCGGCATCGAAAAGACGCTGGTTAAATGGGTCTGGGGCATGCTCTCCCTTTCCGAATGGCTCCAGCGATTCGATTTAAGTGGGAACCAGGGTCCTTTGAACCGGTTCAAACCGAATTGCGATCCGGTTTAAAAGGTAGCGAGGCCTCAGCGATTCCCGAACGTTGCTCCTCCAGGTGTTTTGAACTTCATCTCCCAGAAGCCTCGGCCTTCTTGGCCAACAGTCAGGAATTCTGGGAGCTGAAGTCCAAAACATCTGCAAGACCAAAGATTGGGAATCGTTGCAGCCTAGGCAATTGGTTGCTCAAAAGTGCTGCAAGATCCCTTTCCACGGTGCTATTGCGGACTAGCGTGGCTATGTCTCTGAATCCTCTTTACCCCACTTGCAAGAAACTCTCCCTGGGTTTGGATAGTTTATCGGGGCAGGATTGCAACCCCCATAATCCCCAGAGACTTTGTGCAAGTGAATCTCAGGAAGGTTTGCAGGCACTGCCTTTTCTAACTTGGCTGCTATCCATGATCCTCTCCTTCTGTCACTCTGAATATTTCTCTCGCTGTGTTGCATGTTGTGTTTGCAACACAATTGTTGCTAGAAACCGCATTCCTTCCTAGTGTCTTTTTAAATTCGTCACAGTTGCGTCCCCTTGAATTCTCTTCTATTCTCCTTTGCAACTTTCCCGCAAAAGAGAGGCTGAAATCTGAGGCTCCGCACTGGAGGATTAATGCAGTTTGACTCTGTTTCGACGGTTGTCGCTCAGTGCCGTGGAATCCTGGGATTTGTAGTTTTGTAGTGGCACTCGAGCTCTTGGACGCAGAAGGCTCAACACCCCACAAAACCGAAATCCTTGGATTTTGTTGCATTGAACCATGGCTGTTAAAAGTGGCGTCAAACTGCGTCAATTCGGTAGTGCAGATGAGGCACATGTCTAAATCCTATTCCAAATTAGAGTAGGTCCATTGAATTAGTGACATTTACAAAAGTGTTTACTTAGCTGGTTTAATGAGTCTACCTAATATGGGACTTTCTGTTCCAAACTAGAGTAGATCCATTGAATTAGGAAGATTTACGCAAGCGTTTAATATTCAGGAATTGATTTAACGGGTTTACCCGACTTGAGTCTTTCTTTCTTTCCGAAAGCAATTTTTGGGTTCCCAAGATTTTAAGCACTTAGTCTTTTTTTCCCTTCCCTCTCCCTTTTCTTTTTTTAATACGTTATTTATATAGGCCTCCCAATACTAATGTTCCCTGGCCCGCTCACAAAACCATAAAATATTTAAAAATACAATAGTTAAATACAATAACCAAAAGCGAGGAGCCGAAGCATAAAACGTTGCGTCGGCAGCGGAGGGAAAATAAAGTCGAAATTACACAGCGGCGGCACGGGCGCACAAAGGCGCAAAACGTTTGCCTGGTTGTCTGGTGTCCGTTGCCCGCGCTATGGAGGACGTCCGGGCTTGGCTACTGTAGTTTTTCATAGCCGGGGCTGCCCTTGAAGGTGGTTTGGGGAGTTGCATTGACATAAAAGCCAACGGTCATCTCGGTCGTTGCGGCCAAGCGTTGCAAAAAATCACACCGGCCACTGCTTTGCCACATGCGCCGGCTCATGATCTGCTTTAAGGCCTGAGTTCGAGAACCCAAATTTGATTTTTTTTTCAGTCCGTCAGTGCCTTCTTGTTCATTCATTATGTGGTGCCAGATTATCAAGAATTAGGGATTACTTGGTGGTTGCACCCCATTCGTTTCTTGCGTTCTTCAGAGACGTTGCACACTTTCCATTGGCGCACTTGCAAATATTCCCCAAATGTACACGCGCAAATAAAGTTTGCACAGATTCCTCATCCACGGATTCAACCGTCCATGGCTTGAAAATCTTTAATATACAGCCTTTTCTGGGTCTAACATTTAAAGTTTGCACAGCGCTTTGCAAATACAAAGAAAACCCATAGATGCGTGTTATCCGTGAGCCACCTTGGGTCCCTCCTGGGCAAAAGGCAGCCTAGAAATAAAATAAAATAAAATAAAATAAAATGAATGCATATGTTGGTTGCCATTATGGACCAAAATCTATGGATTCTCAAGTACCATATATATATATATATATTCCCAAAAATAAACTTTGATTGTGCCATTTTATATAAGAGACACCATTTTACTTCGCCGCTGGATTTAATGGTACTTGAGCATCCATGGATTTTGGTCCATAATGGCAACCGACACATGCTTTTATTTTATTTTATATTTTATTTCATTTGTATGCTGCCTTTTGCCTAGAAGGGACTCAAAGTGGCTCACAGATAACATTTAATCTTTGTAAGCCGCCCCGATTGCATCTTGTAGAGGGGTGGGATATAAATACATATTATTATTATTATTATTATTATTATTATTAACATGCATCCATGGGTTTTGTTTGCATTTGCAAAGCGCTGTGCAAACTTTTTACAGTGCCGTATAAATAAATATTATACCAAGAAAAGGTTGTTGAAGAGAGGAGAGGTGCATTTAAACAGTGATCTCCGCATACAAAGTATGCCACCGAGTTGAACTTAAATTCAGTTTCCTGCAACCCAAGCCCCTTAGATTTAGTCCTTCTCTTTGGGGCAAAAGAGAACAAGATTTTCTTGTCTACAGTATGATAGAGTCCTTTAAGGATCTGAAGAGTCCTAAATATGTCCTCTCCGCCGCCGCCGTTTTTTCCCTTCCCCGGGGCGAAATATTCCCCCGGCGTTTTCCTTAGAGGATTGGTTTTCCGCGGGGGCAGATTTGCAAACGCTCCAAATGAGGTTTGTAATACGAATTTAAAAAGATGAATAACGTTGGTCGGAAAGAACGAAGCGATAAATCACGCGAATGGAGGCATTCATCATCGAGCTCGGAAAATGTGAATGTCGAATTCTCCCTGGACGGTTTCTCGGCTCCGATCCGGCATTGCTGGGGATAAGCCCGCGGCTTGCGACGACGAAAGGAAAGGCACTCGGCGCATGCTCAGGAGCAGTCCTTCCGTTTTGCTACTTGGGGGCCACCTCTGTGAATTGCAATATATAAATTGATGGCATATGCGTCCTGAATAGAAGTCAATAATAGCAAGGGCCGTAAGAGTGAATGCACGGAAAGGGATCTTTGGAGCACCTTGGAGACCATGCGTTCATACAGACAGGCCAAAATAAAGCAGCTTCGGGTCACTTTGGAGGCGTGCTGTTTAAATGGCGCATGCGTCTGAAGAGTCCCAAGGACCAGAGCGCAGCTTTCTGGCCTCGTAAGACGCGCGTGTTGTAAATAAAAAAGGACAAAACCGGGGAAATAGTCTGGTCTAAGGAAAGTGAAATGTATATAGAGATTAGGGGACGATCGTCACCAGAGTACAAATATAAAAATAATATACGTTTGTACCTTTTATTTGAAATAACACACGAAGCTTTCTCTTTTGCTAGAAATGAGGATTCGATAGGACTTTATTTTTTGCAAACGTAACCACTTTGTAAGGAGTAAAATACAGATGTATATATTTTGACAAAAGAGTTAAAACTGAAAAGTAAGGAAGACATTATATATATATATGTCATGGCATTGTATAGAACACATATAGAAGAAATTTATATATGTAAATAGGCACGAACACATATCTTGAATTTATGTTTTATGTTTAAATAAATAAAGAGTAAACTAAATAAATAAACAGCATGCTGCCAAAGCGACCCAAAGCAACTTTATTTTGGCCTGTCTGTTCCGGCCCTAACTCTGCAAAAGAAGTTGTAGCATCGGCTTTCGTAGACTTGCGCTACTTCCTCAGGTGCATGGAGCGAACTGGTGCCGAGGAAGGACCTTTAGAATCAAATGGCACGGATAGCCCTAGAAATGCAAAACTTGTGGATATGGGGACGAAACGACAAGTTCCGTTTCGGAACCTTTTCTTCCTTTTTGCTACTATAGGGCCACCTCCGAGGCTTGCAACACGTCCAAGCCGATCGCATGTGTGCCCTGTTCAACATTTCCCAATTTGGGACTGGAGAGATGTGCGTCTATGAATCGATTCGGAATCGATTCGCCGTTCCCGCTACGTTTTTAAGGCAGCGAATCTCTCTGTAGCATTTAAAACCCGGTCTGAGGTTCCCACTCGCCACCGTTCCGGATCAAAACGGAGGCGCCTCCATTTCCGGGACGGTGTCTGCGCGATCCGAACGGAACGGGTTTCACGGTCGAGCTGGGAACTGAACCCTGGTCTCCGGAGTCCTAGTCCGATACTCGAACCAATGTGCCACGCTGATTCTCAAAACAACAAGTTATGAGCAATATAAAATTATTAAAAAACCATGCAAAAACCACCTTTTGGGGGTTGTATATACAGTAGAGTCTCCGTTATCCAACCTTGGGTTATCCAGTGTTCCGGATTATGCGACGTCGCGGCTGCTGCGATATCTTTGAATTTTCTGTGATTTCTTTGAATTTTCAGAGGAGTAAACTGTTTATGTTGGTCAGTGATTTCTTCACATTATAGCCGTAGTTATAGTGTCTGACCTATGCTTGTACTTGCAATTGAAATGTAAGTGTAAATGATTGATTCTGTATATATTTTAACTGTCTTATTGATATTGGACTGTATGAGCTGAACTGTAGTATTACGCATAGGTGATATTGTGAATGTATTTTTGTTTATTGTTGATACTGCATTATATGCATATGTTGTTATATTAGGTTTAATTTTTACTATGAATTGCATATGTGTTTCATTGCTGTAATCCCGCCTTGATCCGACGGAAAGGCGGGAATATAAATAATAATAATAATAATAATAATAATAATAATTATCATCATTTACTTTTACTGTTACTGCAATAAAAACTTCAATACATTTGCAATTCATAGCGATTTCAAGGCTTTTCTTGGACCCTCTGGATTAGCCGACATTTTCGGCTATCCGACTATTGGCCGGTCTAGTTTATGTCGGATAATCGAGACTCTACTGTATATATATATGTGTGTGTGGGTGTGTATATATATATATATATATATGTGCATATATATATATATATATATATAAACATTTTCTTCGCAATGAAGGATGAGACTTAACTTTGTTTTCCTTCTTTCTTCCCTTGCTTTGCTTGGCTGCGTTCCTGCAGAAGAACTCACGATGGAAGGTGAGTACCTCTTTTTTCTATTTTAAAACCTTTCCTAAACTTTTCTTCGTATAGGGGTTTGGGTTGGGGGACGCCCGAGTCGGAAAGGATTGCAATGTGTTGCGGAGAAGGTTTGCGGTGAGTTCCCGAGGCTTGTTGTCTCGTGGAAAGACGTGTGTCTCACGCTTCGGAGCTCCCTTCCTTCGCTTGAAGATCAGATCTGCGCTCCAGAAAGGTTTTAAAAAGCCTCATTCTCTTGAGAATGAAAACAGTATTGGGGCTGGTGGAAGAGTTGGGAATAACGGTCTTGATATATTCGTAGTATTTTGGAGAATACTTTTAGGGTGGCTCATGCTTTGGGGTGGAGCATTGTCATCTGTGATAATGGCGTATTGGGAAAACTGGGATGGGAGGAAGGATTTTTGTTGGGTATCCTGAGTCGACGGAGTTTATTCGCTTGGGCATTTTCAACCCTTGAACTGCGCGTGACAAATCTAGGATATACGGCGTGCTTTTGGCATCTTCTGGGATTTGGTTCCAGGACTGCCCCGCCATGGATACCAAAATCTGGGGATGCTCAAGTCCTATTAAATACAATGGGTATTATTATTATACGAATACCAAAATCTCGGGGTGAATACCAAAATCTGGGGATGCTCAAGTCCCATTAAATATAGTGGCTATTATTATTGTTATTATTATTAATATTATTATTGGAGTGCCTGAGGATGCTCAAGTCCCATTAAATACAGTGGTGGTGGTTGGTGGTGGTGGTGGTGGTGGTGGTGGTGGTGGTGGTTGTTGTTGTTGTTGTTATTATTATTATTATTATTATTATTATTATTATTAAATCTGGGGATGCTCAAGTCCCATTAAATACAGTGGCTATTATTATTATTATTATTATTATTATTATTTTTATACCAAAAATCTGGGGATGCTCAAGTCCCATTAAATACAATGGTTATTATTATTATTATTATTATTATTATTATTAAATTACCAAAAATCTGGGGATGCTCAAGTCCCATTAAATCCAGTGGTGATTATTATTATTATTATTATTATTATTATTAAAATACCAAAAATCTGGGGATGCTCAAGTCCCATTAAATGCAGTGGCGATTATTATTATTATTATTAGAATACCAAAACTCTGGGGATGCTGAAGTCCCATTAAATCCAGTGGCGATGATGATGATGATGATGATGATGATACCAAAAATCTGGGGATGCTCAAGTTCCATTAAATATAGTGGCTATTATTATTATTATTAATATTATTATTATACCAAAAATCTGGGGATGCTCAAATCCAGTGGCTATTATTATTATTATTATTATTATTATTAGATAAGATATCTCACGCAATTTCGGGCCAAAGGGAAGTCATTCCGAATGCAATCATGGGTTTTACATTATTGTGAATTAAAGCATCTCACGCAATTTTGGGCAATGGGGGGGGTCACTTTCGGGTAATGAGAAGTCATTCTGAACGCATTCTGAACGCATTCAGATTTCACGTAAATTCGCTAAACTAGCAAATTCACGTGAATTCGAATTGGCTCCATTCGAAATAGAGAGAAAATTCCTCCCATCTGGTCAACTCCTGAGCTGGGCAAATAGTTTGACCCGGCGTAGAGCGACCTCCTCCGTTTCGGTTGTGTCGCCCTTCCGTTGTGACAGCGTTGTCGCAACAAGATGGCTTTCTTGCCTGCCTCCCGACCCTTTCTGTGTGCGTTCCCCTCCTTCTCTGATTAGAGGGTTTGCTGGCAACGAGGAGGTGGCTCTGCGCGGAGGTTACTCGCTCTCTGTTTTGTGTAGGAAACAATGAGTAACCGTGTTAGTAAAAGCACATCGCGCGCTGCAAGCATCCCTCTTTAATCCGCGCCGCAGGAGCAAAAATGCATGGTTCCTGCCCTACTTGCACCAACCCCAGCCATGTTTTAAGGCCAAATATTCAATGTTTGTATCCGATTTGGGTGGCTGGACTCTCTGTATCGGGTTGCTCCAAATCAGAACTTAATCCGAACTATGATAGCCCTGTTTTAATATTTGAAGGGGTGTCATATTGAGGATGGAGCAAGCTTGTTTTCTGATGCTCCAGAGAACAGGACCCGGAACAATGGATGCAAACTACCGGAAAAGAGATTCCACTTCAACATTAGGAAGAACCTCTTGACCCTAAGAGATGGTTAAGAAGTGATATGATCGCCCCGTTTAAGTATTTGAAGGGATGCCATATTGAGGATGGAGCAAGCTTGTTTTCTGCTGCTCCAGTGAAGAGGACCCAATGGAGCAACGGATGCAAACTACCGGAAAAAGAGATTCCACTTCAACATTAGGAAGAACTTCTTGGACGGTAATATTAGTAATATTAAATATTTGAAGGGAATACACATTGAGGATGGAGCAAGCTTGTTTTCTGCTGCTCCAGAGATGAGGGCAACAGATGCAAACTACAGGAAAAAGAGATTCCAGCTCAATGTTAGCAAAAACTTCCCGACGGTAAAAATTCTGTAGTATTGAGCCGTGACTGGTCAAAGCGGTGTCAAACTGGATTGTTTCTATATTTGTTTGTTTGTTTGTTTGTTTGTGGGTTTTTCGGGCTAAGTGGCCGTGTCCTGGAAGAGTTTATTCCTCCAGAATCTATTCGGCTTCATGTTGGATTATTTCCGCAGTGCAAAAAGCATCCTTGGAAATCTCTTATTAGGTTCTGCAAGAGGACTGTGAGTTTATGGAGTTTATCAGATGGGAGGAATTTCTCTTTATTTCGAATGGAGCCAACTGGAGCCAATTCAAATTCACGTGAATTTGCTAGTTTAGTGAATTTACGTGAATTCCAATTGCATTCGGAATGCTTTCAGAATGACTTCCCATTACCTGAAAATGACCCCCCCATTGCCCAAAATTGTGTGAGATGCTTTAATTCGCAATAACGTAAAACCCACGATTGCGTTAGGAATGACTGCCCTTTTGCCCGAAATTGCATGAGATGCTTTCATTCACAATAACGTAAAACCCACGATTGCGTTCGGAATGACTTCCCTTTTGCCCAAAATTGCGTGAGATACTTTAATTCGCAATAACGCGAAACCCCACGATTGTGTTTGGATTGCCATTGGATTATACTTCCAATTTCCAACGTCTGATAAACCATGTTTAATCTCTTTCTAAGTCTGATTTGTGTTGGTGGTTGAATGGTGTATGGACCTCGGTTCCTCTGAGCATAAGCAAGAGAATCCATATTTTTGTAGTATGTACGCCTTAGGCAGGTTTATTTTATATATTCTATTTTATTCTATTTCTAACTGATTGTATCTACAGCACTGTGTATATTTACAGCGCTCTATACATAAAGATATACAGTAATAATAATGAGGGGGTTTGAAATCAGACGTCACCAACTTGGTTGATGAATGATAAACAGTGATGGGTCCGGAAACCGTAAAACGTAAACCGTAAAAAGAGACTTGGATATGTTTAACCTGCAGAAGAGAAAGTTAAGAGGTGATATGAGAGCTCCTGTTTAAATATTTGAAGGGATGTCATGTTGAGGAAGGAGCAAGCTTGTTTTCTGCTGTTCCAGAGAAGAGGACCCGGAGCAATGGATGCAAGCTCCAGGAAAAGTGATTCCAGCTCAACATTAGGAAGAATTTCCTATCAGTAAGAGTTGTTCGATAGTGGAAGACGCAGCCTCTGAAAGTGGCGGAGTCTCCTCCTTTGGAGGTTTTCAAACGTAAGCTGGATGGCCATTGTTTTGTGTCCGTTTGTGTCTCCCTGCATGGCAGAATGGGGTTGGCTAGATGACCCTTAGAGGCCTCTTCAAACCCTATGGACCTTATCGCACGAGGCACTTACCGCCCTGCAATCGTGGCCCAAACGCTTCAGAAGCGCGGAGGTGGGATCGCTGGTCGTGGTTCTCAAACGCCATTGAGGCATTTCGCCGTTCTTCCATTGTCCAAGCGTTCGTGGCGAAGCCATTTTTTTGCACAACGGAAGATCCTGCTATTGCAGAAATGAGAAGAGCGGGATGCGCTTCAGGGACGCTTCGGAAGTGCAACCGGCAATCCCCCCTGAAATGTTTGGGCCGCAATTCCAGTGCGGTTAGTGCCACGTGTGATAAAGTCCTATGAGTTTGTGACCAGAAGGATGGACATGGCGTCATTCGATAAGGTGCTCTTATCCTGTTCAAAATCCTGCTTTATATACAATAAAAGTCCTGTGATTAAGTTTGGACCCAACCCAACGTTGTTTTTGGTTGCGACAGACTCGACGTCGGGAATTCTCTGCAGCAGATGTCTTTAGGGTTGTGGTTGTACATGTGCCAAACTGCAGATTTCAAAGTGCACATCCGCAGCCATGCGTATGGGCCTCACAAGGAGATCAACTCGCGATAGACTCTCCGGTTTTCCTTTTCAAGGCAGCCTGTTGTTGGTTTGCTGCCATGCGTTCCAAGGAGAGCATCAAAATATTGCATTTTTGTTTCGTTTCGGACTACGAAATCAACCCAGAATCAACCAGCTGCTACATCCAGCAGTCATACGGTTTGGGGAAATTTGGGAATCGAAGTAATATTTCCTGTCTTGGAGTGGTGACAACGATGGTGGTTGTTACTGTGTGCCTTCAAGTTGTTTCCGAGTTACGGCGACCCTAAGGCAAACCCGTCGCGGCATTTTCTGGGCCGGTTTCTCCAGAGAGCCTTTGCCGTTGCCATCCTCTGAAGCTGAGAGAGTGTGACTTGCCCAGCTGTGTCCCCTAATTTCTGGGTTGCCTTGAACGATACCTGCCATAGGAGTTGGTCATGCAAAGGAGATCGGGAGTTTATCCTGTGAATATCCTGGAAAAATCGTGCAATTACAGGAAACGATTTCGCACGACGTTGCACAAGACCCACAATTAAAGCGGTCACGAAGAAGCATTGACACGCATCTTTTTACTTTCGAGATTCCACCGAGAATGCATTTCGGATATCGCTTTATTGACGCAGTTGCCCGCGATGATAATTTGCAATTACTTGCCATTTTCGCTTTATTCACAGGATGCTTTCAATGCGCTTTAATCTCTCTTTAATGCCGAAATTCGCCCCAGTGTGATAAACTCCATAGTCCCCGAAAAGTAGCTTTGCCAGGCTTTGGCACTTCAGTGCAAAAACCCAGCGCAATTGCGGTTTATTTGTTTGGTGCACTGATTCTGCCCTTCATCGAACAAGATATTTTAGCATGCTTCCGTTGTCAGTTAACAAACGTAAAACAATAATTACCCGCCGAAAAAAAGAAAGCCCCATTAAAGCCGCGCCAGCAGACAAATTAAAAAGCTGCGTTGAAACAATAAGTGCGGCAACAGGTTTCCTTGCAAGTAAGGCTGCTCGTCCCTTTAAATATTCCCGTCTTGTCCTTTACGCAGCTGCCGGCATCCATTTCTTGGAATAACTACATTTGTTCGAAGATCTGCCGCGGCTTTGGAAAAGTCGGCGATAACAACAACAACAACAAATTGTCCGAATTGCAATTAATATTTTTAAACAATGCTGGAATAATTCCTGATGAAGGCTGACCTCTAATGAAAATGAGTGGAAAGAAAGGAGCGTGGAAGACGAATCTTTTTCTCGCTTTTTAAAAAATTGGGGAGACGTACCAGTAAATGTTGGAGACGACTGGATCGCGTCTTTCGGATCCTGGCTTTGGAGGAAAGGCGGGGTGTTAATAAAGTTAGCAACAAGAGCATTTGCACCCAAGCGATGGGATATATTATCCTTTGTTGGTTCAGTGCTTTGAGCATTATGACTTTGGAGGCCAGGGTTCGAATCTCCACTTGGAGACGACAAGTGATGGAAATGGGGACAAAATTTGGTTATTGGCACGAAGGACTCCAGACTCGGGCTGCTTCCCTATTGCGGAATTGACGCAGTTTGATACCACTGTCATGGCTCCATCCTATAAAATTTGGGGACTTTTTAGTTTGTCGTGGCGCCAGAGCGCTCCGACAACGACAGCTACACACCTCCCCAAACTACAATTCTCAGGATTGAGCCTTGCCAGTTAAAGCGGTGCCAAACTGCATTATAGTCGGGCCGGAAGTGATGGGACTTGGAGTCTAACGCATCTCGGAAGATGGCGCATACAAACACACAAGGCGGGTGTGTTGAAGGTTTCCAATGCAGCATCCAGCATTCAAGGAATGCCCTTTCTCTCTCTCTGTTTGAGAAGAAGTTTCCAATCCATTTCTGGGGCCTCCTGCGCCAAAGCAAAACAACACATCTCTCCGGCTACTAAACAACCTCTTTCCCTGGCAGCAAATGCCGGAAAATCAGAAACGAAAACCTGCGCCGCAATGCAACCCCACGGAGCGAAGATGCCGTTGCGGCTTGAGCTAAATGACCCCCCAACGGGTGCAGCTGGCAACGGAGTCTGACATGCACTCGGTCAGCCGTGCCAGGCGAAAAGAAATGCCTTTTTCAGAATTGCTACAAAGAACCGAAGGCTGGACAGTCCAGAAAACCTGTGACAGAGCGCATTTCTATATGAGCCAGTTTAAACCAGGCACCCCTTGCTCTTTCCATGACTTCTCTACCCAACCCAGGGCCACAGGTTGAACATGAGTCAACAGTGCGATGCGGCAGCTAAAAAGGCCAATGCAATTTTAGGCTGCATCAATAGAAGTATAGTGTCTAGATCAAGGGAAGTAATAGTGCCGCTCTATTCTGCTTTGGTCAGGCCCCACCTGGAATACTGTGTCCAGTTCTGGGCACCACAATTCAAAAAGGATGTGGAGAAACTGGAGCGGGTCCAAAGGAGGGCAACTAAGATGGTGAAGGGTCTGGAAACCAGGCCCTATGAGGACCGCCTTAGGGAGCTGGGGATGTTTAGCCTGAAGAAGAGAAGGTTAAGAGGTGATATGATAGCTCTGTTTAAATATCTGAAGGGATGTCATATTGAGGAGGAAGCAAGCTTATTTTCTGCTGCTCCAGAGACTAGAACGCGGAACAATGGATATAAATTGCAGGAAAAGAGATTCCATCTCAACATTAGGAGGAACTTCCTGACAGTAAGGGCTGTTCAATGGTGGAAGATACTAACTCGGAGAGTGGTGGAGTCGCCTTCCTTAGAAGTCTTTAAACAGAGGCTGGATGGCCATCTGTCGGAGATGCTTTGATGGAGAGTTCCTGCATGGCAGGAGGGTTGGACCAGATGGCCCTTGAGGTCTCTTCCAACTCTACGATTCTATGAAATCCCTCCCAGGTGATATAATATATATTATAATATAGTATGGTATAATGCCCAAATTTGGGCTGGTTCACACCAAAGATTCACCCGGTTTTGGAATTTCCGAAAATCAAGAGCAGCTCAAAAAATCCCGCTCTTCCTGCAAGGTCATCCAAAGGGAAAGCCTCCGAACGCTTTCCTTCCTCTTCCTCTTCTTTTTCATTTGATTCCTTAATTCTTCCTCCCACGCCATTTTATTTTTAAAAGCTTTCCTTTCAGGTCCACTTTCTCTTCATTTTGGTTGCATTACGGGGCCTGTGGCAGTTTTTAAATAGCCGTGCCAACTGCTGTAATGCACCTCGGGAATTTATGACTTTTTGCAAAACTTAAAAGACGTCGGCCTAAAACGCTTCCTATCGATAATACAGAGCCCGGGGGGATGAGCTTGAAAAGGGTACTTTTTTTTTGGACTATAGCTCCCAGAATTCACTGGGGGATTCTGGGAGATGTAGAGCCAAAAGTAACACTCTCACGCACTGCAATAATCTTGCGTTTGTGTGTGCGCACCTTCAAGGTGCTTGCCGACTTAGGAAAATCCAATGAACTTCATAGGGTTTTCTTCGGCAAGGAATACTCAGCAGTAGTTTCTCCAGTTTCTTCCTTGAAAATTTGGTGTATTTTTTTGGTATATTTTCAAGACCAGATCTGGATCTGGTGCCATTAGAGCCATGGTTCCCAACCTTTGGTCCTCCTTTTGTTTCGGACGTCAAATCCCAGCAACCCCAACTTGAACTCCACGAATTATGGAGCTGAAGTCCCAAACATCTGGAAGACCGAAGGTTGCAAATGATTGCTTTCGGGCATTTCGGTCTCCGCAGCAGTCTTAGGAATGCGTATACCTCTTCGTTGTGATTTGGCGGCGTTTGTGCAAAGCCCACATGCAATTTTCTTACAACTTTTGTGCCGTAGTGGCGTCGCAAGGTGTCGTCTTCCCTTCGCGCGCTGAAATTGGTGCCCATTTTTAGCACGAGAGGCCGTGATCGCTATGCTTTTGGAGGAACGCAAAGGTTGAAGTGTTACAGTGAGGTCTTACCTTGGTGCCGAGGAATGCTGTCATGGAGTCAGGGATCGCTAGGTTAGATAGCAAGGACAGCGATGCCGTCTACCTTCATCGCTCAGGCTTCCCAACCTTTGGTCCTCTTACAGTTGGCCCTCCTTATCCATGGATTTCATTTCCACGGATTTGACTGGCTCAAAAATATTCCCCAAAAGTATAAATTCCAAATCGTAAACCTTGGTTTTCCATTTTATATATGGGACACCATTTTCTCGTGCCATTATATTTAACGGGACTTGAGCATCCACGGATTTTTTTATCCACGGAGGGTCCTGGAACCAAACCCCGGCGGATAACAAGGGCCCACTGTATTTATTTTGGACGTCGGATCCCAGAAGCCCCAGCCAACTTGACCAAGAGTCATGAATTACGGAGCCGAAGTTCCAAACGTCTTGCTATTGCGTCCCTGTTCCTTTCGAGATTATGTGCAACCGGCACACATACAATAGAGTTGCCTCACAATCATATATTGTTGTGACCTATCTTTATTATGGGAGCCAACATGGCATAGTGGTTGGAGTCTTAGACTCCGGAGACCAGGTTTTGATTCCCAGCTTGGCCATTAAACCCACTGGGTGACCTTGGGCAAGTCACACCTTCTCGGCCTCAGAGGAAGGCAAAAGCAAAACCTTCCTGAACAAATTTTGCCAAGAAAACTCTGTGATCGGTTCGCCTTTGCAGTTGTGTGCCTTCAAGTCATCCCCGACTTACGGTGACCCGAATGCAACCCTATCCTGGTGTTTTCTTGGCCAGATTTGTTCAGCCTTCCCTTTGAGGCCGAGAGAGTGCGACTTGCCCAAGCTCATCCAATGGGTTTCATGGCCAACTTGGGAATTGAACCCTGGCCTCCAAAGTTGTAGTCCAACCCTGAAACCACTATGCCACGCTGACTCTCGGGTTCTCCTTATGTTGGAAATGACTTGAAGGCACGCAACGCCAGCGACAGCAATGGGGTAGCCCTCCGGGTGAGCGCCAACATAGCGTAGTGGAGTGAGCGTTGGTCGACAACTCTGGAGACCAGGGTTCGATTCCCGGCTCGGCCATGGAAAGCCACAGGGAGACCTTGGGCAAGCCGCACTTTCTCAGCCATGGCAAACCTCCTCTGGACAAGTCTTGCCAAGTAAACCCCATGATAGGGTCAACATACGTCGGAAACGACATGAAGGTACACAACGACCAAGTTGGTAGTATGAATAGTGTCCTGGGACGGATCAATAGGGCTGGCTAAAGGGACTGTCGTGAGTGTTTCCATTTTACAATTTACTGCTGCCACTAGATTCTGGCAACCCTGTGGTTAGCTCCAGTGTCTTCTCGCCCCCTTGATCCAGAGGTCTGGCTTCATCTTGGCCTTTCTCGGTTGTTCCTCCTGTCGCTTCTGTGCCTCCTGCGTGCCGCTCCGAGCGGAGATGATCGCTGCCAAAAGCGCAGCATTCATCTCCAAGAAAAATGACCCTCTGCCTCGCCTGGAGCAGGGGACCTGAGATTAAACCCGCCGACGGCGTCGCCGCGCACTCCATCACCTGGCGCTTATCTCCCGCGCGCGCCTTTTTCTGCGTTGTCTTGTTGGTGGCATCTTGACTTCTCGCGCCAAGGAGCCGGCTGGCTCTCTTGTTCGGGCAGACAGAGCCATTTTTTAAGGAGAGGCTGGGCCTGGATGCTGATGGAAGGGACACCGGAGATGTCCAAAATCCTGGCCGCAAAATTCTCCGTATGCGCCGGGTTAATTTCGCCTTTACATTATAGTTACCTCTCACCAGAAATCAATGCCCCTTTCGTCTATGCTACGGACCTTTGGTTATTTATTTCTGGAAATTTGGACTTCGGTTTGATGCAAATGAAGCTTCGAAAGGTGGACATAATGACAAAGGACAAAGTATCTATAGGTTGCAGATGCCTAGCATTGCATCGTTGCTGCTTCTGAAGCATTTGCACAATAGACTTTATTATATTATATATTGAACAATCTTTAGGTGAAATGGAAAATATCAACAAAAACAGGAAGGATGTAATTTAACTATATGGAAGTGTTTTTGGTATGGAAAATGAATATAAGGTTTGATATAAAGTAAGCTTAGAAAGGTGCACATAATGACAAAGTCCAAAGATACTTTGTCCTTTGTCATTATGTGCAGCTTTCTAACCTTAATTTATATCAAACCTTGTATTCATTATCTATAAAAAAAAATCCATATGGATCATATAGATACTTTATGCTTTGCTATTATGTGCACCTTTCTGAGTTTAAATTAATTTATATCAAACCTTGCATTCATTTTATTCATCTGTAGATACTTTGTGCTTTGCCATTATGTGCACCTTTTTAAGCTTAATTTATACCAAACCTTGTATTCATTTTCCATACAAAAATAACTCCTTATAGATACTGTAGATACTTTGTACTTTGCCATTATGCACACCTTTCTAAGCTTAAATGAATTTGTATCCAACCTTATATTAATTTTATTCATTCATTTACAGATGCTTCGTACTGTGCCATTATGTGCACCTTTCTCCGCTTAAATTAATTTATATCGAACCTTGTGTTCATTTTATTCATTCATCTATAGCTACTTCGTACCAAGTATCTATAGCAGAATATTCTTGTATTCTTGATCTTTCTCGAATGTTTGTTTTTCAAAGATGTGTCAGAAAAACGCGGACTTGTCAGTGGAATATGCCAAAAAAGGAAAAGCGAAGTGCATAGGGTCGCCCCAGTATTGGAGCCATAGCTATCCAGAACCTTTACTCGCTACTTATAAAATTTAGATTTTGAAACCAGAGATGGTTTTTGGCTTCACATACGTTGATCCAAACCAGCTTCCCCCCAAAAGGAGCGAATGCGACGGAGAGAATAGGTTTGGTGCAATCTGTCCCGTTTTTTCCAACTGGATCGGAGCCAGGTCTTGGCACCGTGGCGCAGCTCCAAAAATATGTGCAGTAATAACAGTGGAGTATAATAATGGGCATGTGCTGAGCGCCCGTCTTTCTATTTTTAAAGTGGCTGATGTGCCAAAGAAATGATGGCATGCCTCCTCTTTCAAGCTGTCGGTGCATTAAGGATAACCGGGCCCTTTTTCGGAGAGCTTTTTGCAGGACGGATGGGAATGTACACCTCTAGGAAGGGTCTTTTCAGCGTCGGCATCCTGACTTTGAAGGACCTGGCAAGACTGGCGCTGATTTTTGGTGCCAAGTAAAAAACAAAACCCCACCATTTTTATTTGGACGGATATCCTGAGCCGTTGGTACTGTTCGTCGGTCATTTCTCCCCACTTTTCAAATCTTGTACATGTTAAGTCTCCTTTATCGGGAACTCCGAAATCCAAAATAGTGTGCTCCAGAATCCAAAATTGTCTGTATGGGTGCCTGAGATAGTGGCACTTTTGTTTTCTGGTGGTTCAGCGTAGACAAATTTAGTTTCATGCACAAAATTATTGAACATATTGTGCATAAAATTACCTTCAGTCTATGTGTATATTAAAACATAAATGAATTTCGTGTTTAGACTTGGCTCTCATCCCCAAGATATCTCCTGAAGTATATGCAAATATTTCAAAATAAAACTCCGAAAACCAAAACACTTCTGGGTTCCAAGCATTTTGAGTAAGAGAGACTCATAGATAGACAACAGATCTCTATCATCTATCTATCATCTATCTATCTAAGGAGTTTATCACACTGGGGCTAATTTCAGTATTAAAGAGAGATTAAAGTGCATTTAAAGCATAAAGTGAAAATGGCAAGTAATGGCACGAATGATTATCACATGCAATTGTGCAAATAAAGTGATATCAGAAATGCGTGGTCGCTGAAATTCCAAAAGTAAAAAGATGTGCATTAATGCTTCTTTGTGACCACTTCAGTGGCGGCTTCTGTTGGTGTTTTGCGAAATCATTTTGCATAATAATGCAATTTTTCCGAGATATTCACAGGATAAACTCCCAATCTCCGTTGAGTGATAAACTCCTATCTATCTATCTATCTATCTATCTATCTATCGTGGTGATCTGAGTCTGAATTAAGGAATGGAGGTTAGAATACAGTTGGCCTCCTTATCCACGGATTTTTTGTCCACAGATTTGAGCACACACGGCTTGAAAATATTCCCCAAAAATATAAATTCCAAATCGCAAACCTTGATTTTCCTTTTTTATATATGGGACACCGTTTTGTTGTGCCATTATGTTTAATGGGCCTTGAGCATCCACGGATTTTGTTATCCACGGAGGGTCCTGGAGCCAAACCCCAGCGGATAGATAACAAGTGCCCACAGTATTTTTAAAGAAAGAATAAAACCCCATATTTTAAATAGGCTGAGATAAAATATGGCATAGTTGCTAGACTTAAGAGCATGGATTTGGCAGATCTGTTACTGAACCCAAAGAATTGTTCAAGGGATAATGGGATAGTCGGCTCCTTTCTCAGGCTGACCGACCTGAGGGGTTTGTCGAAAGAATAAAAGGTCGGGTCTGTGTCCGTCGCATGATGCTCATTGGAGGAAAAGTTGTACATCTAAGGAAAAGAAAGAATGGGAGAAAGAGAGAGAGAAAGAGAAAATCAGGACTAGGCCACATGCAGCTAGCTATCATGGAAGAAAGAGCTTGCAAATGGAGAGGAGCAATGATGCATGGTCTCTTCCAGTTCTTGCTTTAGAAATGTAGTAGCGTCAGCTGAGAGATAGCATAGCATAATGGTTTGAACGTTTGGACTACACCTTCGGAGATCAGGGTTCGAATCCTCGTTCGGCCATGGAAACCCACTGGGGTGTGTGACCTGGGGCGAGCCGCATACTCTCAGCCCCAGAAAGCCCCATGATTAGGTTTGCCTTACGGTCGCCCTAAGTCGGAAGCAACTCGAGGGCACCCGGCAACAACAACGCACCCAACTCGGTGAAGCGATGCTATGGGTTGCTACCTGACCTTTACACGATTTGTGCAAGATGCCGAGACTGTTTTGCACCGGGTAGTCCCTCCTTAATGTTCGGACTAAACCCCAGAGCAGATTGTGCCAGTTGTTGTGGAAATGAACTCTTGTGTCCCTGCAACCCATATGGTTCAGGAATATATATATATATACATACACACATACACATATACATTTACTCATTTGCTTTGGGATGAGCCCTGGAGTATACCTTCATTGGCATCGTATTATTGACCGGTTTATTCCATGCACCAGTTACGCTTGCTGTATGGGGATGGTGGTGCACCATTACCAAGGAGCATGCCTTTTGTGTGTATGTGTGTGTGTGTGTGTGTGTTTCCAGCCGCCTTGAGTGTGTGTTGTGTGCATGCACACCCTTCTCTTGCTGGCCCTGTGCCTTGCAGCGGCTCCTGCGTTGCAAGTGGCATGGGTAGAGGAACACAACAGGCAAGCGCCTGTGCCGGCGAGATAAGATTTGGTGCCTTGCGCTAGGGCTTTGACTTTGACTTGCGCTTGATGTCGTGACTTCCTGGAACAAAAACAAAAAGAGGAGCAAAAAAACAAAGAAGGAGGGAGGTATATGGAAAGAAGCAGTTGCCCAGTTTTCCCCCATAGAATGCAAAGGGGCTGCCACACCTGGTGCGCATAAGCCTGCGACGGAGACGGTGCGGGAAGCGTTGCACACATGTCATACAAAGCAGTACATGTCCGGATGTCGATTCTGACTTCATTGCAGGGAATCATGGAATTATAATCCCACATATAAATAAACAGTCTTCGAGGGGTTCGAAAGCTTTCACAGATGGTGACCAGGGCTATGTGGCTGCGCTCTGGAAGAATCTATATCTGACGTTTCACCTGCAACCGTGGTTGGCCTCTTCAGAGGATGGTGGCATGGAAGTGTGTGGGGTATATATACCTGTGGGACCCTTGTTTGGGAGGAAGGGGTTTTACATGTTAATGGTGGAGTTAGTTTTGTGTGTCGTACTGTGTTGAATGGCGCAACCTGGTGCCGGCTGAAGATGCCAACCACAGATGCAGGCGTACATTCTTCCAGGACGTGGCCATATTGCCCAGAAAACCTGCAGAAAACGATAGTTTTCAACAAGACAGCCATGCCAGTCTGTTTGGTGGCAGGTCTACACCGAGCTTCTCCTGGAGTATTCTGGCCCCAAAGTTGCCCCAAATTCCCCCCATTACGTGGGCACTCCAGGAGAGCAATGCCAGGCGGTTGTCTATACACGCGCCCTCCTCTTTTGCCCACTGCCTCTGGCATGACTCAATCCCTGCAAAGTTGAAAACATGGTGCCCAGTGTTGTTCGTGCGGCTGGGCGCCTTGTTGCAACCTCGGAAAGAACGGCTTGCTCCAGTGGCAGCGGTGCCAGGTGGCACAGCGGGAGGTTTGTTTAAACAGCCACCCGCTGTTGTTGTGGTTGTTAATTGTGTGCCTTCTGGCCTATGGCAATCTATCCTAGGCCTGCCTTGGCCAAATTTGTTCAGCGGAGGTGTGCCGTTGCTCTGAGGCTGAGAGAGTGTGACTCGCCCAAGGTCACCCAGCGGGTTTTCATGGCCGAACTGGTCCAGCGCTCAAACCAGTATGCCATGCCGCTTGACCAGTTTCTTTGGGTTTTCCTGGAGAAAATCGGGAGCAAAAGATAGCATGGTTTTAAGCTGGTTTAAGGGAAGGACAGTCCCAGTTTGGTGGGGAATTGGTCTCTCATCGTGAAGACAGTCCACCCTCGAATCGGGGCTTTGGCTCTGCGTTGTCACCTTTGACGGTGGGAGGAAACCGTTTTAAATAGTCCATGTAGACATCGGTATAGAAAGAAGAGGAAAAAAACCAATCTCGTGGAACTTCCGTGGTTCGATTTAGATTAGTCTGAGCCTTTGTGGATTGCAATCCACTTCTTCAGATGCGGCGATGGAAGGCGACGTTTATTGACTCTTGGACGTGAGACAGGCGGTGGAATGGGATACGGCAAAAGGGAATTGTAACGCTAGGCATGGACGTTCAAAGGGCTGGGTTTCGCATAAACATTTGGCACCGTTCAGCAAAAACACAGGTCTTTCTAGGCTGCTAATTGGCTCCGAAGTGTGAAACTAATACGTTCTGCTTCCAGGAAAGTTACTTCTCTTGAAAGCCGAGTCTTTTCTTGAAGGTTTTTTCCCCCCGTTTGTTTGTTTGTCTTACGCGCGGCTATAATGAAAGCCGGCCTATTAATATATGTAATGTGCTAAAAAGCCATTTTCTCTGTCTGTACGGCTGCTAATAGATTGCAATTTGCAAATGTATCCTAATTTGGCACTCTCCTTTCCTAGCCTTCCCTTGCAATGCCTTGGTTCTGCAAAGGGACTAGTGGGCAGCTTTTTATTTCTGGATCCCGTCACCAATGCACCCTGCCACCCCAATAAATAAAGAAACAATTAACAATTTTGCATATTCTTCAACATTTCGCACACACAAACCAATATGCATGTGGCCAGGCAACATCTGAACAAATGACAAAAGTTATTAATGAAGAACGGATAAACCTAAGGGAGGGTGCAGCGGTTTGCTTTTGCCTGAGCCAACTGGGAAGGGCGAGTTTCTTCCCTTTTTTTCTTCCGGTAGCAAATTTCGTGCAGATTATTTTTATGCTTTGGACTAAGTTTGCAGCGACGGAAGCAAGCCGAGGATGAAGAGGGGAAGTGAGAGAAGGAAAGAGAAACCAAGGCTTTTTTTTTTTGGAACAGAAAGGACCTTTGGAAAGGTCCGACTGCAGACCATAAATCCGGACTGTCCCAGCCAAATCGGGACAATTGAAGGGTATGAATTTTGGGATATTTCTATTCCCTACAGGAGCAGTGATCTCTCCTTAAAACAAAACGCAGGCCTCCCTGGCATCTTTCGCATCTAATGCGGATAGCTGTGTAAAAACTGCTCCATCTCGTTTTTTGCTGCACTTACCCACATTTTACTACATTCCCTTCCCGTCCATTTTTGGGTTCCAGGTTATGGAGCTTTGCCCTTTTCCCTCCTTGAGGAATTTGCATGCGTTTTCCATTTCCATTTTCTATATAGATTTATTTATGCGTATTTCCCACGTACCCATTTTTGCCATTTGTTTCCCCCCCCCCATTGATTAAGGGGTGCATAATTGTATGAATTTTTAACTGTTCGCATTCAAAAGTGCATGCGCGACTTTATGCATGCAAACACAGTTTGCAGATATGCAAAGTTTTGCCACGAACCGGCCTTGCAACAAATCTCAGGAGGTTTGAAAGGGGTAATTTTGGTGAGAATCTTGAAACCAATGAGATTCTTCCTCATCCCTCAATGCAGCTTATATGAGATATTAGAGAATATAAGAAGTTGGATCATGCAAAAGACTTAGTCCAGAAGCACATGTGCGACATGAATGCAACAGCAGCATCTCACTTGTCTTTCCCAAAACCATGAATTCATTCATATTACTACTGAGGGTCATAGAGGCCTCATTCCCACTTACTGATAATCGGTGTGTGATCCGAATCGATGGATCGATTCAACAGCGGAGCGTGGTTCCCACTATGTTTGCCTCGATCGCATTTTTCCCCTCTAAAATAACCCACTTGTGGTTCACATTCATGCATGAATCGATTCAAAATGGACCTGCTCCTGCCGTCCAAAGGGCAAATTTAAATCGATTCCAATCCGCATCTGGTTCGCATTTGCGTGGAATCGATTTATCCCAAAAGACGCAGAAAAGTGTCAAAAGTGTCACAAAGATGCAGGTTAAATGGGTTTCGCGCATGGCCCCCTACTTGGAAATGCTTCAGCGATTCGGATTAAGTGGGAACCAGGGTTGTTTGAAACGGTTCAAACCTGATTTGCGATCCAGTTTAAAAGGTGGTGGGAATGAGGCCATAGAAGCATTATGACAACAAACCATAGTTCCCAGATTCCCATAGCATTAAGCCACGCCAGTCAAAGTGGTGTCGAACTAGATTGTTTCTGCAGTGCGGGTGCATCCGACGAAGCCAAACTGCTTTATCCTGCGCCAGACCCTCTTGTCCATCGTCTTCTGTAATTTGTGCATTGGCTAGCAATGCCTCTCCAGAGTTTCCAACCGGCATCTTTCTCAGCCCAATCTTTTCTCAGCCTCCTGCCTGCAAAGGAGGTGCTCTCCCGCTGAGCGACAACCTGTTCACAGCCGTTCCTGCGCTTCTTTCTTCCGCAATCTGATGGCGGGGTAATGGGACTGTGGGACGACCACCCTCCCTATAAATCTCAATCGAATCGGTGAGGTCTTATGCCGGGAGGCATTCGGCTCACCTATTTTCTGCCAGGTGGAGGCTGCGCCTGCCTTTCGTAGCCTGTTTCTTGCAGGAATTTCGTTGCACCACTCCCAATCTGCTTTTCAATGAGTAGTTAAAGCGCTAGTAATTTATGGTGTACCTACACTATACGGTCCTGTGCCACTTGGTGGCTTTATCCTATAGGACCCGAGGAGTTATCCTTTATCCTACAGAACTCTAGTATTTGTAGTTTGGTGAGGAGCTTAAAGCTTTAGGTCGATAAACATGAGCATTAATTCTAAGTACATGTTGTTGTTGTGTGCCTTCGAGTCATTTCCGACTTACGGCAACCCTAAAGTGGGGTTTTCTTGGCACGTTTCTTCAAGAGGGGAGTTTCCATTGCCATCCTCTGAGGCTGAGAGAGTGTGACTTTGCCCCAGGTCACCCAGGGGCTTTCCATGGCTGAGCCGGGATTCGAACCCTGGTCTCCAAACCACCATAGTTGTGGTTTAACGCCACAGTGTATGTCATGTTCTTTGTCCTCAACAGCGAAATGTCTTGCGTTAGATTGCTATCTACACTTACACAAAGTGTAATATTTGCACAAAGTGCAAATCAGTGTCTCAGTCTTCAAGAAAAGGCAATATATGGGAAGGGTCTGTCTCAATGCATTTGGGTACCGGTTGTAGTGGGGCGGCTACACACAATGGTGCATGCAATGAACTTTGTTGTTGTCGTCGGGTGCCTTCAAGTTGAATCCCCGGCTTGCGGCAACACACAATTGTGTGCATAATATGAACTACTACAGCTTATTATTGCAACGGGAAAAGGCAGGTGTTGGGGGAAAGATGTGCGTTGCTAGCACGCACCCTCCTGTTGCATGCGTTGGGAGTGTGTATGCGAAACGATGAACCGAGAAGGGCTGTGTGTGTTTGTGTATGTGACGCCAAAGGAGACGGTGGTTTTGTTGCCTTCCCTGGCTTTCTTGGGCACTTCCCTCTGTGGCACGAAGGCTGGGCAGGGCCAAGCGTCGCTGCCTGGATTCACCTTCGAGATTTATCCTTTCCACTTCACGACGGAGACTGGAAGAGTGGGCGTATACGTGTGTGTGTATGCGCGCCTTTGTGCATTGCACAAAAGTCTCTTTGTGTGCAAGAAAGAGAGCAAGAGACTGGGGAAGAGTAGGAGAAAGGAATAGGAGAGAAGAAGGAAGGAAGGAAGGAAGGAAGGATTATATAGGGGCTTTTAGGCAGGCCCTATATGGGGAAGTGAAAACCCAGCATCATTGTCAGTGTGCACACCTTCTTTTATTATCTGGGTGCACCAGTTGCAAATGTGCAAACGGCAAGTTGCGCGTTTGCAAACGGCGACACCCCCCCCCTTAATTTTGTCCGGCTGCAAAACCCGTACCCCGAACCCGAGCCAATTCTGGCTCCCTTAATGGGATGGGATGGGATGGGATGAGATGGGTGAGGGCTGCAGCAGTCGGAGCAATATGGCCGCCGCCGTCATGCCTGAGGGATCACTGGAGTGGTCTCCATGGCAACGGGAGGAGAGCCGCAGCATCCTAATGTGCTCGGCATCCTTTGCCGGCTCGGCTAGGGCTGGGTTTGGGCGCTCGATGGGCCTTGGAAGAAAGAAGGAGGCTTTTTGGACAGGGCTTCACGCCTGCCTCCACCCCCCCCCCCCCAAAAGCAGCCTGGCTTCCAGATTTCCCTTCAGGAAGGGGTCCGACAACTGCCCCATGCTCTCCCCACATGTGTATATGTACGTGTTGTGTGCGTTTTCGACTTACGGTGAACCCTAAGGCGAACCTGTCCTTGGGTTTTCTTGGCGAGGTCCGTTCGGAGGAGGTTTGCCACTGCCTTTCCCTGAGGCCCAGAGAGAGCGACGTGCCCAAGGCCTCCCAGTGGGTTTCAAAATACCTGCATTTGCATATAAGTGTGTGTGTTACGCACTTTCAAGTCATTTCTGACTTACGGCGACCCTATATCTTTGGGTTTTCTTGGCAAGCTTTGTTTGGAGGAGGTTTGCCACTGCCTTCCCCTGAGGCTGAGAGAGTGTGGCGTGCCCAAGGCCACCCACTGGGTTTCGTGGTCAAGCCCCGATTCGAACCCTGGTCTCCAGAATAGTATCCCAATGCTCGAACCACTACGCCATGATGCCTCTCCTAAATACATCTTTGTTGTTGTGCACCTTCAAGTCTTTTCTGACTTATGGCGATCCTAAGGCGAACCTATCGGGAGGTTTTCGTGGCACGTTTCTTTGGAGAGATTTTTGCCGTTGCTGTATTCTGAGAGAGCGTGACTTGCCGAAGATCATCCGATAGGTTTCCATGGCCAAGCCGGGATCTGAACCCTGGTCAGATCCAAACCACATCACCGCACTGGAACCTAAAAATACCTCTAAATGCCCTCTCCCTGTTTTGTTGGAATAAAATATGTTTTAGGGGTCTTTAAGCAGAGGCTGGATGGCCATCTGTCAGGGATGCTTTGACTGGGAGTTCCTGCATGGCAGGGGGTTGGACTGGATGGCCCTTGTGGTCTCTTCCAACTCTATGATTCTATGATTCTATGATTCTAATCATAGAGCGGGAAGGGTCCCCCCAGAGACCATCCAGTCTGAGCCCCTGCTCAGTGTTGGAGGTCCAGCTAGGTAGCTGTTTAAAACGTCCGGAAAAAGAGACTCCCAAACCTTTCTACCTGACCGGCTTGTTGGCGAAATCATTGGCAACGTTACATGGCCCCTTAAATGTGACATCTTTATAAGGCCCCCATATGTTTTAATCGGGTCCTGGAGTATGAAATCAGGGGCATTAATTTCTGCAGGTTTTTTTGGAATTGCTGGGATGGGGAAAAGGAGGATTTGTGAAGTCGAAGGCTTCCATGGCTGGCGTCCATAGATTTTTGTGGGTTTTTCGGGCCATGTGGCCATGTTCTAGAAGAGTTTCTTCCTGACGTTTTGCTAGCATATGCGGCTGGCCTCTTCTAGAACGTGGCCACGTAACCTGAAAAACCCCACAAAAACAAAACAAAAAGAGGATTGTTTTGCAGCGGTTTGCAAAGAGAGACAGAGGGGAACGCTAGGGAAACGTTTTGTATCAGTCCAGCAGCTTTGCACCAGACAATATGGAAGGAGCGCATGACGCCGCCTCTTCCAAAGCTGTGGCCACTTGACAGATTGATTGGGATGGATGTGTGTGTGTGTGTATGTGTCTGTGTGTGTTTGCATGTTCGGGGAGGGAGTGCCAAGCCCTTATTTGCATGAAATTGGGTGCTTTTTCGGAAACAGCTGCCACTGTGCCGGGTCTGGAGCTGACACGGTGATGAATGGTGACGGAAAGGGGTGGCGCAAGAGGAATAGTAATGGCATCTCTGTCAGTTGCCAGCTGCTTACCTCGGCAACATGATTTTGTGTTTTTTTGAGGGGGGGGTATATGTGGCCCCATGTTGCACATCATCCCCTTCTTTGTGGCCCCATGTTGTGTACCAAGACCTTGCTGCCTGTAGTGGGAGTAGGTATTACTCAGTGCTTGTAATGGGAGTAGGGTGGGTGGTCTTGGCCTTACTACTGCCTTACTTGGCTTTCCTACTGCCTGTAATGGGAATAGGATGGTGGTCTTGGCCTTACTACTGGCTTACTTGGCCGCTACTGCCTGTAATGGGATTAGGATGGTGGTCTTGGCCTTACTACTGCCTGTAATGGGAATAGCATAGTGATCTTGGCCTTACTACTGTCTGTAATGGGAGGAGGGTGTGTGATCTTGCCCTTACTACTGCCCTACTGGGCCTTACTACTGGCTGTAATGGGAATAGGGTGGGCAGTCTTGGCCTTACTACTGCCTTACTGGACCTTACTACTGCCTGTAATGGGAATAGGGTGGTGGTCTTGGCCTTACTACTGTCTGTAATGGAAGTAGGGTGGGTGGCCTTGGCCTTACTACTGCCTTACTGGACTTTACTACTGCCTGTAATGGGAATAAGGTGGGCAGTCTTGGCCGTACTACTGCCTTACTGGACCTTACTACTGCCTGTAATGGGAATAAGGTGGGCAGTCTTGGCCTTACTATTGCCTTACTGGACCTTACTACTGCCTGTAATGGGAATAAGGTGGGCAGTCTTGGCCTTACTACTGCCTTACTGGACCTTACTACTGCCTATAATGGGAATAGGGTGATGGTCTTGGCCTTACTACTGCCCGTAATGGGAGTAAGGGGTGCACTTTCACCGTTTTTAGTGTAGACAATACTATATTGGAAGAACTGAGTTTCTAACTAAATAAAGCCAAGTTTGTTTGTTGCTAATGTTTGGGAAAGGGTTGCATCTTGGTTGCAGAAATCCTTCTTGGCATCAAGAGGTTTGATGCCCGACATCGTCCGGTGCGGTTTGGAGCTGTGGTCCCCCAACTTTGGTTCTCCAGATGCTTTGGGCTTCATTTTCCAGAAACCCTAGCAGCCTTGGCCAATAATGGGAGATGAAGTCCAAAACGTTTGGAGGTCAGAAACCACTGGTTTGGAGAAAGCCTGATCTGCTGCATTGGAGAGCCATGAACGCTAGTTACAGATACAAAATGAACCTTGTACGCCGTGGCTTTCTATACGCTTTTTCAAATCAGCTCTTTTATTCATGGGGGAAAAAATCCTAAATCAGTGGTGGCTACTAATGCTTTGCATGCAAGAGGTCCTAAGATCAGACTGTGAGATTTCCCAGTAAGGCTGGACGGAGGATGCTGGAACCCAGTGGGAGACTCCAGACAACCCTGGAGTTGATGGACTGAGAATCTGGCTTCTTGTACGCCAAATCCCTACGTTCTTCCAAGGTGACCAGATGTCCTAGGAGGACAAAGCACTGCAAAATTTAGGATATCGAAGAAGAACATTGGACCTCACCAAAGAAAAGCTAAAGACGCTCGTATAAATATAAACGCATGCTTCTAAGTCATGCTCCAAATGGAGGACGTTTTGGGATTCCTCCTGGGCAGAAGGTTGCAATGGGGGGACATGTCCTAGAAAAGGCGGACATCTGGTCACCTTGCGTTCTTAGCCATTTCTTTTCTGATACCCGATGGCTCTGGTTATGATCTTCCACCCAAAGCGGTGGTCGGTCTCTGGGACCTCCACAATCTTAATGTAATGTTCATGGAGAATATATGGGTTGCAAAATGTGTTTCGGTTTCTGGGTGAGAGACGGTTGGTTGGTTGGTTGGGATTATGTCTTCTGGTCCCATGGTCACCAAGGTTGAGTTGAAGGGTCTGGTTTTGTCCCCGAATGTGACATTGACTGCCCTCGTTCTCCACCAAGAGAGGCCTGCAAAGACACACATATATATTATATATATCTTTTGCACCACTAACAAATTTTCCTTCCTGGAGCTCACGCCGAGTCTTGCCGGCTGCAAAACACAACACCCTCCCTGCAAGGCGGCTTGGTTTGTGTAGTTCTCCCCGCCACCCGAACCCCGTTTTTGTTGTTTTCCTCCCCGAAAAAAAAAAGCATTTTTTCCCTCTCACTGGGCAATGTGGCCGTATGCCCAAAAATGCTTTTTTTTTTAAACAACCCCTTAAAACGAACCAAACTTTTTTTATTATTTCGTATTGTTTTGTTCTGGTCTCTTTCCCCCCCTCTTGTTATCGTTTTGGTTCTGTCTGGCTCTGTCCGGGTTTTTCATTTTCTTCTCTCCTCTCCTTATTTTTATTTCGTTTCGGCATCCGACCCTCAAACTCCCTTCCCCTCTCTATCTGCTGGGGGACCCGGATGTCTGTCACAAGTTAAAAAATGCTTTTAAATTGTGGCATAGAGGGGAAAACCCTCCTTTTTTCCGTGCGTTTATATGACTCGTCTTTTTTCTTTCTTTCTTTTTTTCCTTCCTTCCCCTTCAAGGTCCGGCTCACCTGACGCTAAACAGCCAAGGTATGGTTTTATGTTTCTTTTCCGACAAAATGGAGTTTTTAAGTTTCTCCTCTTCTCCTTCTCCCGAGCCTGTTGCCATCGCTCTTTCTGTCTCTTTCTCTCCTTTCCTTCCTCTCTTTCTCCATCTCTCGTTCTTCCTCTCCGACCATCTGCCTCCACCATCTCATTGGTTTCTGACATTGCCTCAAAATCTCTTGCTCATGCAGCTGAATTTTGTAGATATTTTCTCTCCATTTGGTTGTTTTGTCTGTAAACGTTTCTTAGAAAGAAAAGCATGTTTCAGAGAGAGAGAGAGAGAGAGAGAGCGCAAGTGCGCCAGAGAACCACTGTTTCATCTCGTGCCGCTTCAGAGCTTTGATGAACTGTGTGACTTATGCTTATGATCTGATTATTAACAGCCTTGTGCATTTGGCTTTTTGTTGATTGCTTTGGACGCGGTTCTTGGGGGACTCATCCACCGGCTGCTGGCGCGCGCCAGCATCGCTCGCACAAGAAGACGCAATGGGCTGGTTGGGCCAGCATCTGCCAAGCCGGGGCCTGAGCTTGCATGCTGGCGGTAGGCTGCGGCTGGACAGGAGGAAGCATAGAATCGGAGAGTTGGAAGAGACCCCCAAGGGCCATTCAGTCCAATTCTGCCATGCAGGAATACATAAAATCATAGAGTCAGAAGAGACCCCCCCCCCAAGGGCCATCCAGTCCCATTCTCCCATGCAGGAATGCATAGAATCATAGAGTTGGAAGAGACCCCCAACGGCCATTCAGTCCAATTCTGCCATGCAGGAATACATAGAATAATAGAGTTGGAAGAGACCCTCAAAGGCCATCTTGTCCAATTCTGCCATGCAGGAATACATAGAATCATAGAGTCAGAAGAGACCCCCCAAGGGCTATCCAGTCCAATTCCGCCATCCAGGAATACATAGAATCATAGAGTTGGAAGAGATCCCCAAGGGCCATCCAGTCCAATTCTGCCATGCAGGAATACATAGAATCATAGAGTCAGAAGAGACCCCCCAAGGGCTATCCAGTCCAATTCTGCCATCCAGGAATACATAGAATCATAGAGTTGGAAGAGATCCCCAAGGGCTATCCAGTCCAATTCTGCCATCCAGGAATACATAGAATCATAGAGTTGGAAGAGACCCCCAACGGCCATTCAGTCCAATTCTGCCATGCAGGAATACATAGAATAATAGAGTTGGAAGAGACCCTCAAAGGCCATCTTGTCCAATTCTGCCATGCAGGAATACATAGAATCATAGAGTCAGAAGAGACCCCCCCAAGGGCTATCCAGTCCAATTCTGCCATCCAGGAATACATAGAATCATAGAGTTGGAAGAGATCCCCAAGGGCCATCCAGTCCAATTCTGCCATGCAGGAATACATAGAATCATAGAGTCAGAAGAGACCCCCCAAGGGCTATCCAGTCCAATTCTGCCATCCAGGAATACATAGAATCATAGAGTTGGAAGAGATCCCCAAGGGCCATCCAGTCCAATTCTGCCATGCAGGAATACATAGAATCATAGAGTCGGAAGAGACCCCCCCCCCAGAACCATCCAGTCCAATTCTGCCATGCAGGAATACATAGAATCATAGAGTTGGAAGAGACCCCCAAGGGCCATCCCGTCCAATTCTGCCATGCAGGAATACATAGAATCATAGATTCAGAAGAGACCCCCAAGAGCCATCCAGTCCCATTCTGCCATGCAGGAATACATAGAATCATAGAGTTGGAAGAGACCCCCCCCCCGAACCATCCAGTCCAATTCTGCCATGCAGGAATACATAGAATCATAGAGTCGGAAGAGACCCCCCCCCCAGAACCATCCAGTCCAATTCTGCCATGCAGGAATACATAGAATCATAGAGATGGAAGAGACCCCCAAGGGCCATCCCGTCCAATTCTGCCATGCAGGAATACATAGAATCATAGATTCAGAAGAGACCCCCAAGAGCCATCCAGTCCCATTCTGCCATGCAGGAATACATAGAATCATAGAGTTGGAAGAGACCCCCCCCCCCCCCGAACCATCCAGTCCAATTCTGCCATGCAGGAATACATAGAATCATAGAGTTGGAAGAGACCCCCCCCCCGAACCATCCAGTCCAATTCTGCCATGCAGGAATACATAGAATCATAGAGTTGGAAGAGACCCCCCCCCCCCGAACCATCCAGTCCAATTCTGCCATGCAGGAATACATAGAATCATAGAGTTGGAAGAGACCCCCCCCCCCGAACCACCCAGTCCAATTCTGCCATGCAGGAATACATAGAATCATAGAGTTGGAAGAGACCCCCCCCCCCCGAACCATCCAGTCCCATTCTGCCATGCAGGAATACATAGAATCATAGAGTTGGAAGAGACCCCCCCCCCCGAACCATCCAGTCCAATTCTGCCATGCAGGAATACATAGAATCATAGAGTCGGAAGAGACCCCCCCCCCCCGAACCATCCAGTCCAATTCTGCCATGCAGGAATACATAGAATCATAGAGTTGGAAGAGACCCCCCCCCCCTGAACCATCCAGTCCAATTCTGCCATGCAGGAATACATAGAATTATAGAGTCGGAAGAGACCCCCCCCCCCGAACCATCCAGTCCAATTCTGCCATGCAGGAATACATAGAATCATAGAGTTGGAAGAGACCCCCCCCCCCTGAACCATCCAGTCCAATTCTGCCATGCAGGAATACATAGAATTATAGAGTCGGAAGAGACCCCCCCAAGGGCCATTCAGTCCCATTCTGCCATGCAGGAATACATAATATCATAGAGTTGGACGAGACCCCCAAGGGCCATCCAGTCCAATTCTGCCATGCAGGAATACATAGAATCATAGAGTTGGAAGAGACCCCCCCCCCCGAACCATCCAGTCCAATTCTGCCATGCAGGAATACATAGAATCATAGAGTTGGAAGAGACCCCCCCCCCCGAACCATCCAGTCCAATTCTGCCATGCAGGAATACATAGAATCATAGAGTTGGAAGAGACCCCCCCCCCGAACCATCCAGTCCAATTCTGCCATGCAGGAATACATAGAATCATAGAGTTGGAAGAGACCCCCCCCCCCTGAACCATCCAGTCCAATTCTGCCATGCAGGAATACATAGAATTATAGAGTCGGAAGAGACCCCCCCCAAGGGCCATTCAGTCCCATTCTGCCATGCAGGAATACATAATATCATAGAGTTGGACGAGACCCCCAAGGGCCATCCAGTCCAATTCTGCCATGCAGGAATACCTAGAATCATAGAGTCAGAAGAAACCCCTGTTTCAAGACTTCCAAAGAAGGAGACACTACATCTCCAAGGCAGCATCTCCCACTGTCTTAGCATCAGGACGTTCCTCCTAATGTTGAGGTGGAATCTCTTTTCCTAGAGCTTGCATCCGTTGCTCTGTGTCCCAGTCTCTGGAGCAGCAGAAAACAAGCTCGCTCCATCCTCAATGTGACACCCCTTCAAATACTTAAACAGGGCTATGTAGTTACCTCTTCTCCAGGCCAAACATACCCAGATACCTATAAAGCATGGTTTCCAGATCCTTCACCATTTTGGTCACCCTCCTCTGGACACTCTCCAGTTTCTCCACATCCTTTTTGAATTGTGTTACCCAGAACTGGACGCAATATTCCAGATGAGGCTTGACCAAAGCAGAATAGAGTAGCACTATGACTTCCCTTGATCTAGACACTATACTTCTATTGATGGTCCCTAGAGTCGCATTGGCATTTTTTCAGGAGCAGTCCGATCCCATTGCCCCATAGTAGATCATGGCTATCACATCTGTGGAGTAGTTCTCCATCTGGGGGTCTTAGTATCTTGAGATTTGGAGGAGCTGCCCAATGTCCTGAACACTGTCCCAATTACTATACAGTCACCCCTCCACGGCTTCAGCTTTTGCGCATTTGTTTATGCACAGATTTAATTCCTATGGAGATTATCGCACGCGGTGCTTCCGTCGCCCGAACGTCATCAAAATGGGGCAGAAGCGTCACAAGCGTGATTATGCCTGGGGCTTCTAAAGTGAAACATTATTGTTAGCGCCTTGAAATCGTTATTGGAGAAGTCCTTATTATTAATGGATTAATCCGTTAATAAGAAAAGGACTGCTTCCCTGGCGATTCTGTGGCGATAACGCTTCCGTTTCACTTTAGAGGCGCCAGCGGCGTGATCACACTTGTGATGCTTCCGATCATTTTAATGACGTTTGGGCGACGGAAGCGCCACGCGTAATAATCTCCGATGTCTTTTCTAGGAATTGTTCAGTCCTCCAGAATGAATGTTCTAGGATTTGACCGTGCTGGAGGACCTAGAAGTTCCTAGAAAGAACACAGAGGTTAACCATAGAGTTGTGCCCGAGGTTCCTAAAGAGGTGACCTCTCTGGTTGAAAAACCAAATGGTTTCTTACCTGTAGTTTGAGCCTTCACCCCAGCGAACGTAGTTTGGTGCCGTGTGCCTTCAAGTCCTTTCCGACTTGCGGCGACCCTATCGTGGGGTTTTCTTGGCCAGATTGGTTCAGAGGAGGTTGGCCACTAGCTTCCCCTGAGGCTGAGAGAGTGTGACTTGACCAAGGCCACTCGAGGGGCTTCGTGGCCGAGCTAGGAACCGAACCATGGTCTCCAGAGTCCTGATTCAACGCTCAAGCCGCTACACCACATTGGCTCCCATCTATATTTTTAAAATACAAGTATGATCCCCATATCTAGGGAGGTTACGTTCCCAGAGAGCCCTGTGGATACCTGGAACCACAGATAACGGTGAACCCTTCTATTATCAATGGGATGAATGGCTTCTGGCGCAGGCATACCATAGAATCACATTGGAGGACCTAGAAATGCCCAGAAAGGACATTACTCTAGGGACCTTACCCCATTAGCAAAATTCCAAAGAGAAACAGGATTGAAACGATATTTAAATTAGTAAAAACCCGCAATTGTGGGAAGGTTATCATGCGACGTTACTGTCAATGTGACATAACGTGAAAATAAACCGATGGCAAAATGGAGAAAAACGGCAGCTTTTTTACTTTCAGAACTTCCCAAAAGTAAAAAGGTGCCGTTTTTTTCCCGCCGTTTTTCCTTCGGTTTATTTTCCGCCTTATTCCACATTGGCAGCAATGTCCTGTATTAGGCTTCCCGCATTTGCGGGGCTTGTTTTTGTTTAAATTTAGTGTAAATCCTGTTTCTGAATCGGATTTCAAAGGTGTGAAAATTCCAGTGCAATCCTATGGTACGCTTGAGCTGGAAGGTGACCATAGAGTCACACCGGAGGACCCAGAAATGCCTAGAAAGAACATTCCTCTAGGCGCTTCTAGGTCCTCCAGTGCTATTCTATGGTATGTTTGGACCAGAAGGTGTCTGGACTATAACACGCTTGCAACATGTATATGTTCTGGGCTACAACATGCTTGCAACATGTCTGTTTTTCTAGACTATAACATGCTTGCAACATGTATGTTGTTCTTGACTGCACATGTACATTAGTCCCCCTCGTCCCCTTCCCCAAAATCCGCCGGAAGCTGTAGTCTAAAAAGTAACTTCTGGCAATGGAGGAGATGCCCTTTTGCCCTCTGCCTCAAGCCGTTTGGTGTCCTGGGAGGCAACTCGAATTCAGGACTGTCCATCAGGACGGGACGATTGAGCAGTCAACCAGCCGTGGCAGCCGGCTGGCATCACAACTCCCTTTTATCGGGCACAGCTTCGAAAGCCATACTCAGTCAAAGGAGGGGATGAAATGCTTTCTTGGGGGGCATTTACCGCCCTACCCGGGAGGTGCCAGGTTTCTGTAGGATCAGCTCTAAAATTGCCATGCCCCTTAATCTTTCCAAAAACTGGTACGACGCCAGCATCTGTCCTTCATCGCTTGCCACCGCTCCGTTTGTTGTTGCGGATTTACAGATTAGAGCCCAGGCATGTGTGTATCGCACCCAGCCAGGTTGCGAATGTTGGGACGAGGTGGCCGCCGCGGCTTCGAAAAATGTTCACAAATAATGCTTGGACGACAGCTCCCAAGACAGCTGCGGGACGCTAGGAATTGTGGCCCAGAAAAAGAGACAAGGAAATGTTTCCAGATTCACTGAAAAGCCCATCAGCCTTAACCGGTATAGGTTAAGTATAGGTTATATAGGATATGGCATGATAGGAACTGTGATCCAAAAACGTCACAAAGCTGATGGACGGCTCATCCCGATTTCGACGAAACCCTTTGCAAAAGGGGTTTTGCTTAGGGTCGCCTCCCTCTCCGGTTTTCAAAATTGCCCAATACTTTGTGGATTGTGGGTGTTGTGCCCCTCTGAATCAGGGCTTGGCACTGTACGGATTTCCAGATGTTGTTAGATGGCAGCTCCAATGATGGTCCCTTACCATTGACTGCAGTGGCCAGGGATGATGGGAGCTGCAGCCTAAGAAAATCTGGTACGGTACCAATGGTACATTTCGACTCTTTCCCCGCACCTTCCAGATGTATTGGACTACAGCTTCCAAGAATGGCGTATGACACAGCTGGGAATTACTGTTATTTTACCCAACACAAATGACTTTGTTTCCGTTGTGTGCCTTCAAGTCGTTCCTGACTTACGGCGACCCTTCCATAAGATTTTCTTGGCAAGGTTTGTTCAGAGTTGCCATCCTCCCAGAGAATATGACTTACCCAAGTGGGTTTCCTTGGCCGAGCCGGGATTTGAACCCTGGTCTCCAGAGCCAAAGTCCGATGCGCTAACCACTACACCCCACTTGCTCTCACAATGTGATGGTACCTAGCGATTAAAAACCACGTGATACACGCAGGGAGTTGGGCAAAAAGGCAGAAGGCCATCTCATGCGTTTTCTGGCCAAGTGGGAATTTTAAAACCCAGAACTTCTAAGTCCTGCTCATTTCCATGGACAGCGCATGGGTTTTATGAGTAGCTAAAAGGCACCCCAGGATTGTAAACCAATGGCAGATCCAGCCGCTCCTCAGCTGCAAGGTGCATACTTTTGCGGCTTGGTGCAGAAGGTCTCGCATTCACATTTTTGGTGCTGGAAAAAAAGAATCTGAAAGTATATATGAGATTATCACACTAGGGTAGATTCCAGAACCATCCCGCAATTATCCCATTATTGGCAATAAATATCCCATTATTGGTAATGGGACAATTGTGGGATGGTTCTGGAATCTACCCTAGTGTGATAATCTGAGAGAGCCATATCCAATAGTAGTAATAATAATAATGATAATAATAATGATAATTGATTTATTTATATTCCACCCAATCACAGGGAATCAGTGCAGATACCACGGAGTTGCATGAGAAGCTGGAATCTCGTAGCCCAATTTATACTGTTGGACCACAACTCCCATCATTCCTCACCATTGGCGAAGCTGACGAGGGCTACTAGCATTTGTAGTCCGATACTATTTGGAGGACCAGATGATTGCCTTGCCTGGGTTAGATATAGAACAAGGGCCCGAAAGCTATAAGACAGCTTCCCATATTTCTTTTGAAATTCACAGTCTTAAGAACTGGAATCTTGCAATAATAATAATAATAATAATAATTATTATTATTATTATATAGCACCATTAGTATACATGGTGTTTTACAAGTCAAAGAACAACAAAAGCAGCTGGTCTAACACACAAAACCCACATCTATTGGGGAGTGAGTAATGCAAGACAAATTGTTAAGGCGCAAATGCAGAGCAACAATAACAGTGCAATACTATATAAAGCAAACTGAAAAATATGCGTAACCCAAATATACAAGATTATAACACAACTGTTGTGTATCCGCCCTCGAGTTGCTTGTCTTGATTGTACGGCGACTCCGTGAATTTCACAGGGTTGTCTTGGGCAAGGAATACGCGTAGGTTTCGCCAGTTCCTTCCTGTGAAATACAGCCGATCGCACCTGATATTCATTGGCGGTCTCCTCTCCAAGTTCTAACCCATGCTGACCCTCCTTAGCTCTGAGGACCAGACAATCTAGTGCCATGACAAACTACGATTCCCATGATTCCATAGCAGGGAGCCACAGAAATTAAGGCAGTGTCAAACTGCAAGCATGGCATTGTGGTTTGATTATTGAGTATTGAGTACTGCAACTCGGGAGACCAGGGTTCGATTCCCAGCTCAGCCATGAAACCCACTTTGGGCAAGTCACACTCTCTCAGCCTCAGGGGAAGGCAAGGGCAAACCTCCTCTGAATGCCTTTTGCCCAGAAAACCCCATGATAGGTCCGCCGCCAGTCAGAAATGACTCGAAGGTGCACGACAACAACGACAAATTGCGTTATTTCTGCTGTGCAGATGCAGGCAGAGAGTCCGATCCAAGACAAACTCAGGCAAGCTCAGTGGCTCAGCGGGAACGAAAACCTCAATTTCCTAAGCGTTGCATTGCAACTGTGACATTGCGCCGGCTCAATGGATGCACCTGTGACATGTCTTTGAGCCAGATTCTGGAGACGGTTGAGGAACAAGGGGGAAAAAGGCATTATGGGGATGAAATAAGTAGGATGCTTGCCAACACGCGTACTTAATGCTGCCAGGCACAAATACGGACCTGAATCCTATCACTTCGTCCCAACTAGAGTAAAATCATTGAGTCAATTTGAGCCAACATGAAAATAAATCCCATTGTTCAAAGTGCACGTACCCTATACTTTTTTTGGTGGGTTTTTCAAGCTTTGTGGCCATGTTCGGGAAGAGTTTATTCCTGACTTTTCACCAAAATCTGTGGCTGGCATCTTCAGAAAATGCTGGCATGAAAGTTATATATATGCCCAACTTTCTTCCATGCCAGCATTCTCTGAAGATGCCAGCCACAGATGCCAGCGAAACATCAGGAATAAACTCTTCCCGAACATGACCACATACTGGTAACTTGAAAAACCCGCCAAAAAAGTGGCATGGAAGAAAGTTGGGTATATATACCCAAAGTTGGGTCTGTGTGTGTGTGTATATATATATATATATATACACATATATATATCTTCCATGCCAGCATTCTCTGAAGATAAATTATACACACACACACACACACACACACTCACACCCAACTTTCTTCCATGCCACTTTTTTGGCGGATTTTTCAAGCTATCGGTATGTGGCTATGTTCGGGAAGAGTTTATTCCTGACGTTTTGCTGGCATCTGTGGGGCTGGCATCTTCAGAGAATGCTGGCATGGAAGAAAGTTGGGCATATATATATATATATATATATATATCTTCCATGCCAGCATTTTCTGAAGATGCCAGCCCCACAGATGCCAGCAAAACGTCAGGAATAAACTCTTCCAGAACATGGCCACAGAGCCCAAAAAAACCCACCAAAAAAACCCACCTATGGATGCCAGCCGTGAAACTCTTCGACTTCACATTGCACATATTCTAGTTGGGCACAACAGAGGAATTGTTGCGAGCTACCTTGGGTCCCAATTTGGGAGAAAGGCAGGATAAAAATAAAATAAGAATTGAGTCGGTGGTATTTGGGAACTTGTCGGTCTCATCCAAGAAACCACTAATTCAGTTTGCGTCCACTGAACCAAAGCATTACTCTCTCAGCCATCCACGGGGACAATTTTGGATTATTTTGGATTACGTGAAATTGAAGGCTTTCATGACCGACATCCATAGTTCCTTGTGGGTTTTTCGGACTGTGCGGCCCGTGTTTTAGAAGAGTTTATTCCTTATGTTTCGCCAGCATCTGTGGCTGGCATACCCAACTCTCTTCCATGCCGGCATTCTCCGAAGATGCCATCCACAGATGCTGGCAAAACGTCAGGAATAAACTCTTCTAGAACATGGCCACAGAGCCTGAAAACCCCACCAAAAAAAACTATTTTGGAATATTGGATAATTCTGTCTGTTAGGGGAAGGAGCATCACTTTTTTTCTCCCTCCCTGATCTCCAATTTTGGGGCCCAAAGTAAGTCTTGGAGCAGAAAGTTGGTCCAGTTGCCAAATGCATCAAAGAAGTCAGGACGAAGCCGGAGAGAAACGGAGGCTGCCGGTTAAATTCACGCAACTCTTTCAATCTAAATGCTGCCGCAGCACGTTCTAGACGGGCTTGACTTCCACTGTTGTTATTTTTCAAAATAATGTTTTCTATACTTTATTGCAAACCTTGACGTTTCCCTCCGACCCCCAAAAATATGAATCCGGCTGTCTGCTCAAGTCATCCGAGGACACCCTTCTGTCTCTTCTGCTGCCCTCCAAGGCACAGTTGGAGGGGATGTGCAAGAAGGACATCTCTCTTTGGTGTCACCCAGAAGGTATCAATCTCCTAATAAAATAAAACGATGCAGCAGGCCGTTATGCAACGGAGGCGAAAAGCAACACATCGCTAAAGTCGTAGGTTGCAAATTTTTGGATCTGTCCTATTTTTATAAAATGCTCATGGGATGCATCCTGGGTCCAAGCGTTTCAAAGGTGCGCAGACACAGGCCACACACAAAACTAATTATTATTATTATTATTATTATTATTAATAAAACTAATAGCAATAATAATAATAATAAATTTATTTATATTCCACCTTTCCAAAAGGATCAAGGTGGGTTACAAGAAAATACATAAACAGATACATGTGCACAACTAAAAATTGCATATCCCCTTATCCCTTACCTTAACTAAAGCAATGACAATGAATGAATGATTTATCAATTCATTGAATTAGTCTTGGACTCTAACTCCCAGAATCCCCTTGCCACCCTGCACAGTGACTAAAAAGATATAGTTCAAATAACCAAATTGTTAAAAGTTTGTTAAAGCGCTGCTCCGTATAAAAAAAGCCATAGCTCCAAAGGACATGATTTTGTTGTTGTGTGCCAAGTTGATTTTTGGCTCACGTCGACCCGAAGTCGATCCGATCGTAAAGTTTTCTTGGCACGTTTTGTCGGAGAGGGTTTATCGTTGCCGTCCTCTGAGACTGAGACAATGTGACTCACCCAGTGGTTTTTTAATGTTTGAACGGGGAAATCGAACCCCAATCTCCGGAGTAGGAGTCCAATGCTCAAACCACTACACTATGCTGGCTGTCTCCCGAATCATTACAAATGATAACACACTGCAAATAAAGATAAAAAATACTACAATATAGTAATCATTTTTCAAAAGCCCATTAAAATGACACATTATATTAAAGTAACGGTGAACCAAGAGAGTAAGCTTGACGTAGTGGTTTGAGCGTTGGACGATGACTCCGGAGACCAGGGTTCGAATCCCAGCTCAGCCATGGAAACCCATTGGGTGACCTTGGGCAAGTCACACTCTCTCGGCCTCAGAGGGTGGCCATGGCAAACCCCCTCTGAACGAATCTTGCCAAGAAAACCCCTTTGGGTTGCCAGAAGTCGGAAGTGACTAGAAGGGACCCAACAACAGCGAACCGGAGTAGAACTAAGCCACTAAACATACGCCGCTCTTTGCACCGCATTTTCCCTTTAACTGGAAGCCTATATAATGTCAAATTATAAACCGATCCCCACCAAGAAATCCCCCACAAAGCTTAGGCTGCTGCCCCATTGCAGAAATAAACCCGTCTGACACCACTTTAACTTCCATGGCTCAATGCAATAAAATTCTGGGATTTGTTGTGTCCCCGGCGCTCTTTGGCAGAGAAGCCGAAATATCTCACGAAGTGTAATTCCCGGAATCCCATAGCGTTGCGCCGTGGCGGTTAAAACGGTCTCGGACTGCATTATTTTTGCAGTGCGGGTGCAGCTTTAGATGGATCTCAGACCAAGCAAAGCAAAGGTGGTGAGAAGAGGACCTGGGCCAGGCACGGAAATGGGAAAAAGGAGGATGTTGATGTTTGCGCAGGTTTGCTTGATAGATAGGCTTGCCATCCCTCGCCAACCTGCTGCTTGGCATAGCTGCTTTTGCTCTGTGGATAATTGCAGCTTTCAGATCCGAGGTGGGTAGAGTCGGAGCACCTGAAACCCAGAATTACTTGCCTTTGCGGATGATGCCAGGGCCAGGAACCGGCTTTTTGCACTGTGCAAATACGTAGCTGGAGTATGAGATGCTCAACGGGGATAACCTCACGGCGGTTGTCCTCGCTTCCCAGCTGTTCTGATCGGGGCTTGGTTTTCACACCGAAACACGGTGCCACTGCAAAACATTGCGAGTTTATCGACGTTGCACAGCCAGAAGGTTCCATGCCACTTTTAACTGCCGCGAGGACATTGCAGCATAGTGGTTTTAAGCGCCAGACTCCCAACTCTGGAGACCAGGGTTTTTATGGCGAGCCGGCATGGAGTAGTGGTTTGAGTGTCAGACTCCAACTCTGGAGACCAGGGTTCGATTTCCAGCCCAGCCGCGAAACCCACTGGGTGGCCTTGGGCAAGTCGCACTCTCTCAGCCTCCGGGAAAGGCCATGGCAAACCTCCTCTGAATAAATCTTGCCAAGAAAACCCCAGGATAGGTTCACTTTAGGGTCGCCGTAAGTCAAAAACAGTTTGAAGGCATACGACAGCAAACGACAGGAGGCACACAGCGACAACAACAACATGAAATCCCAGGTCTGTGTAGGACTTCAAACGGTCTGCTAGATAGCTCTCAAAGGAGCGCAGAATAGACTCAAAGTGGTTCTCAACTCCAGCAGCTAGAAGACCTCAACATTTGAAAACCACCGCAGTTTAGCGGACTCCTCCTTTAACTAGTACCAGTGGTGTTGCTAAGGGGGTGCGGGAAGTGCGGTCCGCACCGGGTGGCACCCAAAAAGGGGGTTTCACACCCCGTCTGGCCCTTGCTACGTGTGTGTATGCAGTGCCGCTGCCATGCAGCAATGGGTGCATGCCAGTGCCAACCGTTCCTGCTGCCCTGGCTCCTTTCGCCAAGAGAGTCAGGGCAGTGGGTACATGCATTCATGCTCCTGCTGGCATCCCTACTGCCCTACCTCCTTTCCCCGAGGGAACCAGGGCAGTGGGGAGGAAGGTGAGAGTGGCAGATGCATGCATGCCCCTGCCAGCGTCCTCGCTGCCCAAAGAAGAAGCCCTATCCTCTGTCCCTACTTCACATGCCTGGCATCCCTTTCCGGGTGTCACTGGGCAGCAGATGACCGCCAGCCAAGGGACTGGCAGCGAGGCACCAGGACAGGAGAGATGAAGTGGGCACCACACGGGGTGACGCCAACCCTAGTGATGCCGCTGCCTAGGAATCCCTTTTATTCCCTTCTGGTGGGAATCTCAACCTTGCCTAACTTGCCAAATCAGAAGGCGTTGGGTGGTTGAGTTTGAGTTCAGGGTGGCAGAATTCAAAGATATAGCTGTGCTTTTAGTAAAATCAGGATGCGAAGAGATCCTGTAGCACTTTTGAGACATGCTGAAAGAAAGAAGTTGGGAGCATGAGCTTTCATAGACTCAAGTCTAATGCATCCGAGGAAGGAGACTTAATGCATCTCAGGAAGTAGACTTAAGTCTACGAAAGCTCACACTGCCAACCTTTTTCTTTGCATTAGTGCCCAGCTTCTTGGGAGCAATTCACTTACAGGCTGTAAACTGCTTAGAGGAGTTTATCACACTGGGGCTAATTTTGGCATTAAAGAGAAATGAAAGCGCATTGAAAGCATCCCACAAGTGAAGCGAAAAGGGCGAGTAATTGCACAAATGATTATCACATGCAATTGCGCAAATCGAACGATATCGGGAAATGCATTGTCGCATAAATCCCCAAAGCAAAAAGATGCGCGTTGATGCTTCTTTGTGACCTCTTTAATGGTGGGTTTTGTGTGACCTCGTGTGAAATCGTTTTGCGTAATTGCGTGATTTTTCTGGGATATTCACAGGATAAACTCCCGATCTCCTTCGTGTGATAAACTCCAGAGAGTGCTGAGTTGGCTGATACGCGGTATAGAAATGTAAATGCTGTTGCTATGGCTAGTCTCAAAGGTAATGTTACAAGATCTCTAGATTTCTGTGGGTTTTTCGGGCTCTGTGACCATGTTCTAGAAGAGATTATTCCTGATGTTTTGCTGGCATCTGTAGCTGCCATCTTCAGAGAATGCTGGCATGGAAGAGAGTTGGGTGTGTGTGTGTGTGTGTGTGTGTGTGTGTGTGTGTATATATACACTGTGTGATCCTGGGTAGGGTGGAGTATATATATATATATATATATACACACACACATATACATACACACACACACAGAGTATATCCCACTCTCTTCCATGCCAGCATTCTCTGAAGATGCCAGCCACAGATGCTGACGAAACATCAGGACCAAACTCTTCTAGAACATGACCACATAGCCCGAAAAAACGCACACACAAAAATCTATGGATGCCGGCCATGAAAGCCTTCGACTTCACGTTGTTAACAAGATCTCTTTACACACACCAGGGTGGTATAACTCCCTGGTTGTCTGCATCCGTCTGAAACGGTGCAGCATTACAAGGCTGGCATAGATTGCCAGGGCCGGCCCTACCGTTAAGGAGAATAGAGCAAAGTGGAACATGTTGGGGAGGCTGTTCCCATCTTCCTCTGTTGGCACATAAAGCCACCCATCCTGCCGCCTTTAAGCCAATAATAAATGTATTATTATTATATTATTATATATTCTCATGTGGGGTTGAGAGCACCGGCCGCATTGGCGCCACTGAAGGGAGGCTTAGCATGGCCAGACTGGACAGCTTCGGATGGCTAGCCATAGTTTGCAGACTTGATTTGTTGACTTACGGGTTAAGCGTAAATGCCGGTGCAGATGCCGAGCAAAGTCGGACTATAACTCCCCGAACCTCCCTGCCATCGGCTATGCTGACGGGGAGATTTGGGAAGCTGCCGCCAAAACAAATAAATTTCCCAAGCTCTGTTAAGGCAAGGCGGGATATCCGACTATCAATTACAAACGATTACCAAAACAACAGCCTCGTAGCGGCTTTACACGACGCGCACATTAATTGTGGCGGAGGCTTTAGTCAACTAGATTTGAATTCTTCTTCTTCCTCGGTGTTGTTTTCTGTGCGTGTGTACAATTGCGCACACAAACCCACAGCGAGAAAAATCGGAAGGAAATGGACTGCAAGAAAAAAAAGGGACAGACTGTGACCATTCCAGAAAAGCTCATAATGTTTGTGGAATAATTGCAGCGACCTACGTTTATGCTTTACGTCCATTTCGGCTTTAGGGAAATTGTCACAGCTTGTACTTTTTGCATTTTGTTCATTTTGTTCGCTCCTCACCGTCATCGTCCTTACGGTGACCACTTGGGCATCACCAAAATGAGGCACAAAAGAGGACCCAGATTTGCATCAAGTCTGCCTATAGTAATTTTTTATAGAGATGAACATTTGGAAGTAACGGTTACTATAATCCAAATAAGAATATAAGGCATCTCAGCTTATCCTGTGAATATCCTGGAAAAAACCCATAATTACGCAAAACAATTTCACACGACGTCACACAAAACCCACATCTCGCTTTAATGCTGAAATCAGTGTGATAAACTCCCGTGGTTTTCCTGGGATGATTTGTTCCAAAGAGATTTGCCTTTGCCTTCCTCTGAGGCTGAGAGAGTGTGACTTGGTCCAGCAGGGATTTTGAACCCGGGTCTCCAGATCCAGTGCTCAAACCACTGGCTCTTAGGGCATTTTGGCTGCATCCGCACTGCAGAAATAATCCCTGATATTATATGCTACAAAGAAGCATTATCTGCATTTCATTGCCAATATTTAACAATTCCTTCGGAAAAGATATAGTGGCATCCATTGCACCCCTACCATCATTTTTGGTGGCACCAAAAGCACTTACAAATCTCTCCCAAAGCGTGCCGGTGACCCACGAAACTACAAATCCCATGATGGAGCTATAGCAGTGAAAGTGGTGTCAAATTGCATTATTTCGGCAACTCCAGGGAAATTTTAAACATTGCACCCAAATGATCTCTGGGGTTATGAAAGCATTTTAATCTTAGGAAAGGCTTTCTTTTACCAATGCCTTCCCAAGGGAGACCTGCCCAGCGTCTTCATTTCATGCATTTAGAAACTATAAGCTCTTCCTCTTCGGTCAGGCCTTTAAACTTTAATCTGTTGCTTTTCTTCTCTGTTTCGTCGTTGGATTTTTTAATGGGTTGTAATATTTTCATATCAGAACGGGCTCTCGCTGTTATAGTGGCTAGTTTGGAGTTTTTGCAATTCTCAGCTGCACCGGAGGCAATGGCCGGTTGGGCAGCGTATCGCTTAAGGTCATAAATAAATATGACGACAGCCACAATTTTATGTGTCTTAGGTGGAGAAGGGGGATAGGGAGATTTGTGGCATGCAAACAAATGAATAGATAGAGACGTGAAAAACCTAACTTTTTAATATAGGTGATTTGTCTGAATCCTAACTCATCCCATCCCATCCCATCCTTTGTCCGTAAAAGTTGGAATTTCCTCCTGTGCGGAATTTCATGTGCATTTTCTACTTGCATTTTCTGCAGCGCACACATTTATCTACACATTTTTCTGGACGTAAACGTTTAGACTTATTAGAGATCTCGCGATAAAAAGGCTTGAGAGGTGACATTGTTTTGGTAAAGGATCAATATTACAAGTTTGGCTGGAAATTGGCCCAAGTCGTTCCCCGAATTTGCTGGAAGTCTGCCTCCGACTTTGATTTTTTTGGGGTTGTTTGGGGAGGGGGGTTTGAGGCAGGGCCAAGGGAATGTTTGTGACGAAATCATCATTTCCCAAGTGGCCTTTTGGTACATTTTTAATTCCTTCCTTCCTTCCTTCCTTCCTTCCTTCCTTCCTTCCTTTTTTGCTATTTGGAGATAGGATTTTAGGAACTTTTGGGGTACTGGAGGTCTTGGTAGCCAAAGAAAGTGGTTGGACCCAGGGCTGTCATGGGGGGGGGGGAGTGTGGCGGGTACGAATCACGCTGGGTGACACCCGAAGGCAGCGGTTCCCAATCTTTGGTCGTCCAGATATTTTGGACTTCAGCTCCCATAAGCCGCAGTTTGCTTGGCCAAAAGTCAGGAATTCTGGGAGCTTCAAAACATTTGGAGGAACAAAGTTTGGGAACCATTCCCCAAAGGGAAGGCGGCGACGCCACTGGTCCCCAAGCATCCACCTTTGCGCAGAAACTGGCTGTGATGTTCATCTGCATCCCTTTAAAATGCTGGACCAAAACTCCATGGAAGGAAAAAGGAGAGGCCTCTTATTATTATTATTATTATTAGTATTATTCATGTGAAGTTGAAGGCTTTCATGGCCAGCATCCATAGTTTTCTGTGGGTTTTTTCAGACTGTGTGGCCATGTTCTAGAAGAGTTTATTCCTGATGTTTTGCCAGCATCTGTGGCTGGCATCTTCAGAGAACGCTGGCACGGAAGAGAGGGGGATATATAGGCCTTGGCATCAACAACAGAACAATATACAGATTAACATGGAAATCACTCCTCCCAACCCAGGATCACACAGTATGTATTTATACCCAGCTCTCTTCCATGCCAGCATTCTCCGAAGATGCCAGCCACAGATGCTGGTGAAGCATCAGGAATAAACTCTTCTAGAATATGGCCACAGAGCCCAAAAACCCACAAAAATCCCTTCTGGATCTGGCAGGATGCTGACATGGAAGATATATATATATATATATATATATACACACCCAACTCTCTTCCATGCCAGCATTCTCTGAAGATGCCAGCCACAGATGCTGGTGAAGCATCAGGAATAAACTCTTCTAGAATATGGCCACAGAGCCCGAAAAAACCCACAGAAAACTAATAATAATTAAATTTTAACATCTGAAATTTTCTTTAAAACACTTCACCTCTTACCAATTTTTTACTTTAACCCCACGAAACAATGGAGACGTAAACCCATTTATCCTGTGCGTATGCTGTTGCAAATTAATTTCTGTTTAATTTTTCCGGGTTTGTTTGTGCGACAGCTCTTGCCGTCGCGTTCAGTGATCTACGAGAATTGCAATTGATGAGTAACGTTGGTGCAAATATATATATATATATATATATATATATATATATAAATTTAAAATATAAAAATATTCTGTATGATGTTGTTATTGCAGGAGGTCATTACAGATGCTGAGACACTTTGTGTTTTAATACTGCAAGCTTTTTAATATTGTTAAAGTTGCATTGTGTTTTAATGCTCACTTTTTGCATGGCCCTTTTAAATTGTGAGCTGCTCTGAGTCCCAATTTGGGGGGAAAGCAGGATATAAATAAATGTAGTAGTAGTAGTAATAGTAGTAGTAGTAGTAGTAGTAGTAGTAAGGGTTGCCATAAGTTAGAAAAGACTTGGAAGCACACAACAACAACAATAGGAGAGGAGGGAGTGGAATGTTTTTATGTCTGTTTTTAACGTAACTATATTTTATGTGATTTTATATTATATTTTATTGTATACATTTTATGTGTCTTTATATACAATATAGATGTTTTAATGGTTTTGAATTTTACGATAATTTTATAAGTTTTATCTGTGAGCCGCCTTGGGTCCCTCCGGGGAGAAAGGCGGGATAGAAACGAAATTATAAACCAATAAATTCCCTTCTCAAATAGGCTCAGGCCAAAGCGAACCGCTTGCTGCAAACAAGTTAAAGGTGCAAAAGAAATTTGCATTCAATAAATACATCAGGGGCAGAATCTTGCCCTTCCCAGTTGGATCGGGCAAAAGCAAACCGCTGCAGCCTTTCCTTATGTGTTCCTCCTTACTAAGTACATTCGCCAGTCTTGAGCGCCTTCTGATATTGCTCAGTCCTACCTCTCCAGGTTGTGAAATGTTGGTGGGTACGATTTGTGTATCTTTGTGCATACGGGATGGGGGTATATATGGCGTATTTGGGGATGGAGGATCTTCCTCTGGCCCTTTTTTTTTACCCTAATGCTATGGTTCTCCTTCTCTAGGAGGGTCCCTACTCTACTCCGAAGGGGGGGCAGGGAGAGGAACCAGTGAGGTGCACCAGACATCGAAAGGTCAGTGTAAAAACCCCTCCGTCCCCAAACCCACGTTGGGACCTTTGAGACGCAAGGCCAGTGTGTCCCGTTGCGGGATCGCGGTGCTCAGATTAGCGCAACGGGACCCTTTCCTCCCCTTCGCTGCAGCGGCCGAGTTGCTTGTGCAAGTGCCCCGAAAGCTCGGACAGGTGGAGCGTTCACGATTGGAAGACGTGGAAAAGGACATTGCTCCCCGCCATGCATTTGTGCATTTGTGCACTTTGCAGTGAGTAATCCCCAGTTTTTTGGGGAGCTTTCAGGCTATGTGTCCATGTTTCAGAAGAGTTCCTTTCTGACGTTTCACCAGCATCTGTGGCTGGCATCTTCTCTGAAGATGCCAGCCACAGATGCTGGCGAAACATCAGAAAGGGAACTCTTCTAGAACATGGCCACATAGCCCGAAAGCTCCCCAAAAAACTATGGATGCCGGCCATGAAAGCCTTCGAATCCCCAGATTGTTATGCGCTCACGCAAGCGTTTATGTTTAGCCCGATTCTTGGTCCGCAGATGATCCGGAGAGGCAGCCGTGTCGTACGGGGATGCTGTGCATATGGCGACGAGAACATTTCTGCAAATGAACATAACGGGAACACATGGGCATGTGTCGCAAAAAAGGGTCTGTTTGCATTTTCTCGTCGCCATATGTACCCCGCCATATGACACGGCTTCCTATAACAGTAACCTGCGGACCAAGAGTCTGATGGAACCCGAAAGCTTGCATATGCTCAAATTATGCGCTCTGTTAAATGCATGGCGGGGACTTATCTTTGTGGCCTCACAAGGAAAGGCGCGAGGGACGAATTGCGGTGGCTATACTGCAAAAAAAAATCCCAATTTCAGATACGTTTTTGAGCTCATCTGTTAAAAATTACAAACAAAATTACAATCGGGCAGCACAAGTTTGTGAATGTGTCCGTGGGGCTGTCTACACTGCAGGAATAATACATGTTGTATTTTATATTGTATTTTATTTGATATTGTAAGCCGCCTTGATCCTGTGGGAGAGGCGGCATATTAATACTAATACTAATAATATTTTAACTGCCATGTGAAATTCTGGGAATGGTAGTTTGAGGAGACATTTCACCTTCTTGGCCAGAAAGCCCTGGGGCCACTGCAAACTACAGATCCTAGGTAGCACTGAGCCGTACCCAGTTAAAGCGGTGCCGAACCGGATTATTTCCGCAGTGCGGATGTAGCCCTAGAGGTATTTTGCTGGTGTGTTTGTGAATGTCCCGTCCAGAAATCCATGCTTCCGTAGCAAAACATGAAAACTTGATCCAGAAACCAAAGATGTTCACAGCAGCCGTAAATTGTCAAAACCGAGGCATGAGTGGCTGTGCATTATGATGAAAGCGCATAGCAGTTCGGATTTTGAATGGCCTTATATATTTGACTATAGAACTAAATATTCCCTTTTTCCTGGGGTTGATCCTGCTTCGAAGTTTTATTTTTCTTTATCCCAACCAAGATTTCACGGGACTGGCCTTGCAAATCCCAGTCCAGTCTTTACTCCCCATAGCTTTGCGCATGCACCCTTCCAAGGAATATAGGCGGCTATATGCTCCTCTGTAACTTGCGACAGCGCATCCCATCGCCCAAACTACGTCAAATGCACACAAAGCGTATTTCTGTAAACGGCGGCCGGAAATCTAAAGGATTCTGACCCTTGGCTTTCCAATAGTTTGCACCACCGGCCTCGGACTCTCTCGCACACTCTCGCACACACACACATACACGCCCCTGCAAGCCAGCTGTGCAAAGCGCAAAGCATCCCGGCCTTAATATTTAATTACAACGCGAGCAATTAATACGCTCCGTCCAGGGAGGGGGGAAGACTCCAAGGGACCGTTAACATTAATGATGCATTTAGTACAAATAAGATGCCATTAATATACAGAGGCCTGTGGTTGGGTTTAAAGAGGGGAAGGCCATGGACAATATGGGTAGGGGGGATCTTTGTACGACTACAAATCCCAGATTCTGGGGGATTCTGGGAGCAGCAGTCCAACTTGAAAAGGGGGGATATATTTACAGATTTGCCCCGAGCCGTTGCGCATGGTTTTGCCTGCAATGTGGGAACGAGTGCTGCATGCATGCGTGCGCATATTAGGTAGTGTTTTTAAACGGTTTCTGCCTCGCCACCCAGTCCCAGCCCTGTCGAGGTTGAGCGTTGCCCGGCTTGACCCTCTTCAGCCGTCTGGAAAAGCATAATTCGTACTGGCAGAGCGACCCGCCGACCTCAACCAAGGCGGGCTCGAAAGCCTTCTTAATCGGAAAGATTTCAGCTTGTCCCTCGACCCCAAAAGGCAAGCCGGGTCCAAAAGGAAGAGGGAAAGTTGATTTGGTGGTAACGTCAAACGAAACCTAATCCAATTAAAAACGTACAACGCTGGCTGGAAAAAAAAAACAGATAAGAACAACACGATCTCTTCCCCGCCGGCCTCAAGGCTCCGAGGTTGGTTCAGGAGGTTTTGCTGTCTGGAAAAGACTAGCCTTTGCTTTCTTGCGCCCGTCCAAGTTAAAGCTGCGTAGTGCCCTGAAGCGGCCAAGTTAGAGAATCGTCGACTGCAGCCAAAAGGTTGTGGGTTCGATCCCGGGGCTCCAAGGTCCGCTCGGTTTTCCATCCTTTTCTAAGTCGGTAAAATGAGTACCCAGTTTGTTGGGGGCGATTGGGTTTACGGGTTCGAAACCGCTTAGGAGTTTATCCCACTGGGGCTACTTTTGGCATCGAAGAGAGATTAGAGCGCAGTTAAAGCATCCCGCGAATGAAGCGGAAATGTCAGGTAATTGCGCAAATGATTATCACACGCAATTGCACAAATAAAGTGATGTCGGGAATGCATTGTCGCTGAAATCCCGAAAGTAAAAAGATGCGCGTCAGTGCTTCTTTGTGGCCACTTGAATGGCAGGTTTGGGGCGACGTCTTGTGGAATGGTTTCGCGTAATTGCGCGATTTTTCCGGGATGTTCACGGACTAAGCTCCTGATCTCCTTTGTGTGATGAATTCCTTAGAGAGTGCTGAGTTTACTGATAAGCAGTATAGAAGTGTAAATGCTATCGCTGTTGCTATGAAAGAGATCCTCAACGGTCATCCAATGCAACCCCCTTCTGCCATGCAGGAAGACACAGTCAAAACTATGACAGATGGCCATCCAGCCTCTGTTTAAAAACCTCCAAAGAAGGAGACTCCATCCTCCTCCAAGGCATCATATTCCACCTTGAACAGCTCTTGCCATCAGAAAGTTCTTCCTAACGTTTAGGTGGAACCTCTCTTCCTGTAGTTTGCATCCATTGCTCCATTGTGTCCTATTCTCTGGAGCAGCAGAAAACAAGCTTGCTCCCTCCTCAATATGGCATCCCTTCAAATACTTAAACAGGGCTATCATGCCACCTCTGAATCGTCTCTTCTCCAAGCTAAACATATCCAGCTTCCTAACTCGCTTTTTATAGGACTTGGTGGTCTCCAGACCTTTCGCCATTTTGGTTGCCTTCCTCTGGATGTGCTCCGGCTTCTCCACATCCTTCTTGAATTTTGGTCCCCAGAAGGGGGAAAAAATCCCTCAAACACCTCTTTCCAACTCTGGCAATCCCAACTGAAAAGAACATGCAACAATAGCACGCAAAACATACCAAGCAACAACACATTTAATAACCATCTGTTGCCTTTTCAGGAGACCGAGCCTGGATCCTCATTAGTCTTAAGCAGGAAATAGACCAAGCCCACGTAAATGTATATTACGAATCCTTTCACGCGGTTAGTCTCAAAGGTGCTGCGAGATCCCTTGGTATACTGATAATCCAGACTGATACGGCTATGTTTCCGAAGTTGCAAGTAGAGAGTATGTGTGTATGTGCCGTCAAGTCGCATGTCAATTTATGGCGACCCTATGGGGTTTCATAGGGTTTTCTTAGGCAAAGGATACTCAGAGGTTGTCTTCCTTCCTACAACATTTGTTGATGGTCTCCCATCAAAGTCCTAACCAGGGCTGACCCTGCTTAGCTTCCAAGCTCAGATAGGATCGGATGCCTTTAGGATATTTAGGCCCTCTTGCACCTCTTGAACTAACTACAATATATAGAGGGATCTCACAATTCAGCCTCTGATTCGATGGATCTGAACACCAGCATGTTGTTATGGTTTGCATATTAGACTGCAACTTTGGAGACCAGGGTTCGAATCCCCGCTCAGGCGTGGATGAACTTGGCCAAGTACTCTTTTGGTCTCCGAAGGGTGCAATGGCAACCCGTCTCTGGACAAATCTTGCCAAGAAAACGCCATGACAGGGCCGCCATGCGTTAGAAGCAACTTGAAGGTGCACAACGACAACAACTTCAGTTGGGATTGCCAATAGGAGAGAATAGTTTCTGCATTGCTTGGACATGGCAGAGTCAGAGATGGGGAAACCGTTTGCGTCTCTGAGTGTGTACCAGACAGAGACAGAGAGTGACTTTGGGACCGCTGGGAGTTGTATTCCAAAAGGCTAACCTTTCCGAGCGACGAATCTTTGCTGCCAGTCAGGCGAGGGGGGGGAGCGTGTGCCGAAATGTTGTGCTCTTCTTCACAGCGGGAGTTGGCGCTGCTAAAGCAGACACTCCAGATTCTCCGGAGAGCTTGTGCAGTCTTTCTGTGCCAAGAGAAACCTTGCTCTGTGATCCCAATAAATCCATGCGCAGAAGACACGTTGGTGCACATATTCGGGAAAGGGATGGAAGGAGGAGAGAACGGGGGTATCTCTTATCTCCCCAAACCTGACCCACTTGTTTTTTCTATCCATGCTTCTCTTTGCAACCGTGCCATGCCTTCCAACTGTTCCAGTTTGGCACCATTAATCCTCCGTCGTCCCACTTTTTCACCTCCATTAAAATGTCCTGGTTTCTCTTTCCTTCTCCCACTCCCTTGTCTTCAGCTTATTTCACTTGCTGCAAACCCATAGAATCATAGGACCTTGTCACGTGAGCCAAAGCCCGTTCAGAAACGGGATTGAAACCAAATTTAAATTTTGAAAATTCTGTACATGCGGGAAGTTTATCAGACGACGCTCCTGCAAGCACGAAATAACGCGGAAATAAACCGAAGGTAAAACGGAGAAATATGGCGGCATTTACTTTTCGGAACTTCCCGAAAGTAAAAAGCTGCCGTTTTTCTCCCCTTTGCCTTTGGTTTATTTTCGCGCTTGCAGGAATGTAGTGCGATAAACTTCCTGTGTTTGCCGTTTCTTTTAAAATTTAAATCTAGTTTAAATCCCATTTCTGATGGGATTTCGCTAGTGTGATAAGGCCCATAGAGTCGGAAGAGACCGCGGGGCGATCCAGTCCAATGCGCTCCATGCAAGGACTCAATTCAAAGTGCAAAAGTACTTGATGCTCCATGAAATGTCTGGCTTGTCTGTTCTTCCTAATGAATAACTTTTATCCCCTATTTTGATCTCACTCTGATGTTGCTTAGCCATATGCGCTCCAGTTTCCATCTCTGATATGCCACAAGGACTGGCACCTTTTTCTTTCTGTTCGCTGGGCATGCAAACTGGCATAAAATGGGCATGGAAAACCAGCGTAGGCACGTTTCAGGCTTGCCTTTATGTGAGAGAATCTTGCACGATGTCTGGCTTTCTCTGGCTTTGGAGAGAAAGCTGCCATAGTGATGGTGCAGGATGTTTATTCGCTAGGAATAGATATGTGATTGTGAGAGAGAGAGAGAGGAAGGAAGGAAGGAAGGAAGGAAGGAAGGATAATAATAATAATAATAATAATAATAATAGGATTTATTTTTATTTCCCACCTCTCCCTACGGATCGAGGCAGGATTACAAAACAAAATAATAAATACAAACAAGGAAGGACAAAAGAGATATAGACATAGAAAGATATGGCATGTGTCTGTGTTGTGTGCCTCCAAGCCATTTCTGACTTTATGGCGACCCTAAGGCAAACCTATCCCGGGGTTTTCTTGGCAAGATTTGTTCAGAGGCAGGCTTGCCAGTGCCGTCCTCTGAGGCTGAGAGAGTGTGACTTGACCAAAGTCACTCGGGGTTTCATGGCCAAGCCAGGAATTGAACCCTGGTCTCCAGAGCCATAGTGCCACAATCAAACCCTCTCCGAAAGATGTAGCAGGATCCGAATGGTCTATAATATATATTCTGCCGGGCATCCAAGTTAAGCTTTCTCCTTTCCAAAGCAATAGGACAGAAACAGGAGCAAGGGGGAGAAAAAACAAATATCCTGACGGAGCTTACAATTTGGTATACGGGACCTATTGGACTTTTGTCCCTTGCAGTTGCAGCCGTCTCCCCTCTTTCCTTCTTTTTTCCCCTTTCCCCATCCCTCTCTTCTCTCTTTCTTTGCAGCAAAGAGCGAGAGGGCATGGATGTCCCCGGATCAGGCTGCTGGCTGGTTGCTATGCCAACCATGTGCTGGGATGCAGGCGGGCCGGGTCCCCGGGGGGGCAAAAGCAATAGGATTAATTGTCCCAGAGTCTGGAGATGATGAGCTAATGACTGAAACTGGCTGGGCATGGAGTGTATTGCGGGGTTTGGAGAGATTTTAGCATTGGCCTTGGCACTTGTGCCGTCCCTGGCACGGTTGTGGCTCCTGCCAGCGCCGGGTGTGTTCTGTGCATTGGGTTTGCAAAGCGTGGCAAACTTCTGGCCCACCAGCGGCTGCGAGTGCTCATGGCACAGGGCAGTTTTCACTTTGCGGGGTGGGCACGGGCATTGGCAATTCTGGCTGGCTAACGTTTGACCCTTTGCCAGCTGCGGCCACTGTCTGTGTGGTCAAGGTGCAGCAAATATCTGTCTTTTGCATCCAGCGCTCGTGCACTAGGCATGGCAGGGGGCAGTTTTCTCTGCGGGGTGGGCATGGGCGTTGGCAATTCTGCCTGGCTATCTTCAGCCCCTTTGCCAGCTGTGCCCACTGTCTGTATGGTCAAAGTGTAGCGGATGTGTGACTCGAGCATCCAGCACTCATGCACTGGGCATGGCATAGGGCAGTTTTCTCTTTACAGCATGGAGATGGGTATTGGCAAATCTGGCTGGCTATTTTCTGCCCCTTTGCCAGCTGTGCCCACTGACTATGTGGTCAAGGTATAGCAGGTGTCTGTCTTGAGCATCCAGGTCCTGAAATGGGATACGGACTCCTTTTCCATATGATAGCCCTTCGGATACCCGAAGATGGCTAACATAGCACCTTCAGATCTTCATTTCTGTAATGGTAACCATACCTACCTCCTCGGCCGTTCCTAATAGGACTTGGTTTCCATCTTGGTTACTTTCCAGCTTGTTGATACTTTTGGTGGCCTGGACTGGAGGAACCAGGTCCAATCTGATCTTGGAATCTAAGCAGGGTCAGCCCTGGTTAGTACTTAGATAGGAGACCGCCAATGAACTCCAAGTACTGTAGGCTCTATTGCAGAGGAAGGGATTGGCAAAGCCACTTCTGAGGATTCCTTGCCTAAGAAAACCCTATGAAATTAAATCAACAGGTAAGGGCCAGCGTGGCATAGTGTCTTGAGTGCTGGATTGTGACGCTGGAGGAAACTTGGGTTCGATTCGCAGCTTGGCCACGAAACCCAGTCGCACACTCTCAGCATCACTGGAAGGCCGTCCTCAGCACAAATCTTGCCAAGAAGATCCCACGGTAACTTTGCCTTAGGGTCACCGTAAGTCAGAAACAGGCACACAGTGACAACGACAAAACCAACCAACAACTTGAAAGCGCACACACATTAACTGGGCACCACAATTCGATGACAATTAGATGACACTAAACTGGGAGGAGTAGCTAATACCCCAGAGGATAGGATCAAAATTCAAAATGACCTGAATAGACTAGAAAGCTGGGCCAGTGCTAACAAAATGAAATTCAATGCGGAGAAATGTAAGGTTCTGCACTTAGGGCGGAAAAATGAAATGCACAGATATAGGATGGGGGACACCTGGCTGAACGAGACCACATGTGAAAGGGATCTAGGAGTCCAAGTAGACCATAAGCTGAACATGAGTCAACAGTGCGATGCGGCAGCTAAAAAAGCCAATGCAATTTTAGGCTGCATCAATAGAAGTATAGTTTCTAGATCAAGGGAAGTTATAGTGCCACTCTATTCTGCTTTGGTCAGGCCCCACCTGGAATACTGTGTCCAGTTCTGGGCACCACAATTCAAAAAGGATGTGGAGAAACTGGAGCATGTCCAAAGGAGGGCAACTAAGATGGTGAAGGGTCTGGAAACTATGAATCCCTATGAGGACCGCCTTAGGGAACTGGGGATGTTTAGCCTGGAGAAGAGAAGGTTAAGAGGTGATATGATAGCCCTGTTTAAATATTTGAAGGGATGTCATATTGAGGAGGGAGCAAGCTTGTTTTCTGCTGCTGCAGAGACTAGAACGCGGAACAATGGATGCAAACTGCAGGAAAAGAGATTCCACCTCAACATTAGGAGGAACTTCCTGACAGTAAGGGCTGTTCGACAGTGGAACACACTCCCTCGGAGCGTAGTGGAGTCTCCTTCCTTGGAGGTCTTTAAGCAGAGGCTGGATGGCCATCTGTCAGGGATGCTTTGATTTGGAGGTCCTGCATGGCAGGGGGTTGGACTGGATGGCCCTTGTGGTCTCTTCCAACTCTAGGATTCTATGATTCTATGATTCTATGGCCGGCATCCATAGTTTTTTGTGGGTTTTTCGGGCTCTGTGGCCATGTTCTAGAAGAGTTTATTCCTGACGTTTCGCCGGCATCTGTGGCTGGCATCTTCAGAGAACGCTGGCATGGAAGTGAGTAGGTTATATATTTGACCCCACTCTCTTCCGTGCCAGCATTCTCCGAAGATGCCAGCCACAGATGCCGGTGAAACGTCAGGAATAAACTCTTCTAGAACATGGCCACAGAGCCCAAAAAACCCACAGAAAACTAAACAAGGTTTAGGATTTTTTAAATTTTTTGGCTATTTGGTTTGGCTACCTGTCCTGAGAAAGACCAAAATCAAGACTCAAGGTAAGCAAATGAGCATCACCCAGGCCCAAGGGGTTTCGATGCAGATTTGATGGATTACCAGTTAAATAGACACAAATCCTCCATACAACACACCTCCAAGCTGCGCTATAGCACACAAACCAACTCCACCTTTAACATGGAAAACCACTTCTTCCTAAACAAGGGTCCCACATGTGAAGTATATAGACTCCACTCACTTCCGTGCCACCATTCTCTGAAGATGCCAGCCCCAGCTGTGGGTGAAACGTCGGGAATAAATTCTTCCGGAACATGCCACACATGCCGAAAAACCCACAAAAACATAATGCACTGTACCGATCTGATTGGGATGCAGCCAGGACCCCGAAACTGCCATACCTGTATTTTCTGGAGGAGATGCAACCCCATACAAAAGCGGCAACACCCCGCCATCCCCACCCGACGAACCGGAAGCAGCTGAGTCTTGCCAGGGCCTGGCAAGGAGCTCTTCTGCCACGCCTTCCACCTTGCATGCTGCCCACGCAGCGAAGGGGATGCGGTGGCAGAGGTGGGCGGCTTCGCAGATCTTGACAAGCCGTGATTGACGCGCGGCGCGAGGCTGGAACGAGAATGATAGGTTTTTGCCAGGGAAGCGTGAAGAGTGGTGGGTGAAGTGTCGAGGGCTGGCATGGGAGCGGGCACCTGCCTCTGGATCACCTCAGCCCCCTCCGTACAAGCCCAGCTTATATTTAGCAGGGAAGGCGGCGTGAATTGCGCGTGGATTTCTGGATTACAAACAGCCACGCAGGCATCTTGTTGCACCTTTGAGACTAACGAAAGAAAGAAGTTGGCGGCATGAGATTTTCTAGACTTTAGTCTCCTTCCTTAGATGCATTGGGTCCAAGTGCATTTGCAGAAAGAAGTTGGCAGCTTGAGGTTTCCTAGACTTAAGTTTACCTCCTCGGATGCATTTGGTCCAAATGCAGAAAGAAGTTGGCAGCTTGAGCTCTCGGAGGCTTAAGTCTACTTTCTCGGATGCGTTTGGTCCAAATGCATTTGCAGGAAGAAGTTGGCAGCATGAGATTTTCTAGACTCAGGTCTCCTTCCTTAGATGCATTGGGTCCAAATCCATTTGCAGCTTGAGGTTTCCTAGACTTAAGTTTACCTCCTCGGATGCATTTGGTCCAAATGCAGAAAGAAGTTGGCAGCTTGAGCTCTCGGAGGCTTAAGTCTACTTTCTCGGATGCGTTTGGTCCAAATGCATTTGCAGGAAGAAGTTGGCAGCATGAGATTTTCTAGACTCAGGTCTCCTTCCTTAGATGCATTGGGTCCAAATCCATTTGCAGCTTGAGGTTTCCTAGACTTAAGTTTACCTCCTCGGATGCATTTGGTCCAAATGCAGAAAGAAGTTGGCAGCTTGAGCTCTCGGAGGCTTAAGTCTACTTTCTCGGATGCGTTTGGTCCAAATGCATTTGCAGGAAGAAGTTGGCAGCATGAGATTTTCTAGACTCAGGTCTCCTTCCTTAGATGCATTGGGTCCAAATCCATTTGCAGCTTGAGGTTTCCTAGACTTAAGTTTACCTCCTCGGATGCATTTGGTCCAAATGCAGAAAGAAGTTGGCAGCTTGAGCTTTCGGAGGCTTAAGTCTACTTTCTCGGATGCATTTGGTCCAAATGCATTTGCAGGAAGAAGTTGGCAGCATGAGATTTTCTAGACTTAGGTCTCCTTCCTTAGATGCATTGGGTCCAAATGCATTTGCAGCTTGAGGTTTCCTAGAATTAAGTTTACCTCCTCGGATGCATTTGGTCCAAATGCAGGAAGAAGTTGGCAGCTTGAGCTTCCGAAGACTTAAGTCTACTTCCTCGGATGCATTGGGTACAAATGCATTTGCAGAAAGAAGTTGGCAGCCTGAGATTTCAAAGGCTTAAGTCTACTTCCTCCATTCGATCCTATGGGGAAGGCAGGATAAAAATAAAACTTATTATTATTATTATTTGGTCCAAATGCATTTGCAGGAAGAAGTTGGCAGTATGAGCTTTTGTAGACTTAAGTCTACGTCCTCAGATGCATTCAATCCTATGGGGGAGGTGGGATAAAAATAAAATGACTACTTATTATTTTTATTATTATTATTGTATCATTATTATGTCCAAATGCGTTTGCAGGAAGAAGTTGGCAGCATGAGCTTCCATAGAGTTAAATCGACATCTCTAGATGCATTTGGTCCAAGTGCATTTGCAGAACGAAGTTGGCAGCTTGACCTTTCCTAGACTTCAGTCTACTTCCTCAGATGCATTTGGAGCGCGAGTTTTTGTCGACTTAAGTCTAGTTCCTCAGACGCATTTGGACCAAATGCGCCCGCGGAAGTGGACTCAAGTCTCCAAAAGCTGATGCTGCCAACTTCCTTCTGGAGTTAGTCTCAAAGGTCCCTGTACATACTGATCCTAAAGGATCTCTGTGATACTGATTCTATAGACTAACACGGCTAGATCTTTGAATTGTACCACCATGCAGCCATGTGTTGAGTCCTTCTGCAAAATAATAATAATGATAATGATAATTAATAATAATAATAATAATAATAATAATATTTCTTGCCGCCTCTCTGCATGGATTGAGGCGGGGAGCAAGAAGAATGAACGAAGAAACATCCTCAGTTAAAACACACCAGTTTAAAGCGACAAACCACATACGCACATATTAAAACGATCTCCGTTTCAAATTTTGCGTTTGCAAAAATTTGGGATCGCTCTTCTTTGCTAGTCGAGGAAAGTGGCAAGGTTTCAGGTGACGCCGGGCGACTGTTTATCCCTTTGTGATTTTTCTTCCAAGAGCTTGTCAGTCTCTTGGGTTCCTTTCCAGGAGACCGTTTAAATCGTTGTGTTTTTAAAAGAAAATCCCACACTGTCAAATTACTAAAGAAAAAGATAATATCCTTTTGTGCGCAGAAAATTGCGTGCCCGCCATTGGGATAAAGACCACTTTCCTGGAGAAGAGATCTCTGGCATTGTCCTTTGTCCGTAGCAAAATTGCAACTGGAAACTAGAGGAGTCTGTGCCGATTTCACCCGATTTTTCATTAAAAATATCTCTGCTTTCCCTCCGGTTACGAAGAAACTTTGCATTCTTGATAAATTATTCACAACGACAACTGCAACGAAAATTTCTTTTTCGTTGTTCCCAGCGTGCAGAGGAGCCTTTCGGAAGAAAAAAATGTGGCAACTCTCAATTCGGCACCAAAAGAGGTTTATGGATCTCAACCTAGATTTGAAAGCTGTTAATACGGAGCCCCGTGTTTAACATCCCAGGATTTCCATCGTCTTACTGTTATATTAGCATTGGATATTATTTATCATTACGATTATTAATTGGGAATTTTAAGGGTTGTGTTGGAGGGAGGGATAATGGGTTTTATTGGGTATTTTGTTGTATTCTGTATTGTATTTTATTCTCATTGGAAGCCGCCTTGATCCAACCAGAAAGGCAGGAAATAATAATAATAATAATAATAATAATAATAAGCAATTAAAGGCGGGATATAATAATAATAACTGAAGGCAGGATATAAATATAATAATAATAATAATATAATAATAATAACTAAAGGCGGGATATAAAATAATAATAATAATAATAATAATAATAATAATTTATTTATTTATACCCTGCTTTTCTGTTGCCAAACAGTCAAAGCACCTTACACCTAAAAATCATTCTAATATAAAAAATCATCTAAAAAATCATTCCAATATACAATACATTGTACATATAATATCTCCATCCCCTCCTAAAAAGAATTAAACACATTACAATTAAAATTTATCAGTTAAAATAGACTATTAATAATAAAATAACAAGATGGGCGATACACAGTGCCTGATGGGAAAAGGATTCATTTTTGGCTGTTTCCATTCAGGAAAAAATAATAATAATAATAATAATTATTATTATTATTATTATTATTGGCTTAAGCACTGCAAAATCTGTATAGGCAAATCTGAAATTTCCAGTTTTCCCAACACTGATTTTGCCATGATTCTTCTTATTATTCTAATAATAATCTAATTTAAGATTGTATATACAGCACTGTGTAAATTTACAGCGCTATATAAATAAAATTTATTATTATTATTATTATTATAGGCTTAAGCACTGCAGAATCTGTATAGGCAAATCTGAAATTTTCAGGTTTTCCAACACTGGTTTTGTCGAGCAACGTCGGCCACCAGACCCGAAATTCTCTCCCCAAATTAAAATTTTTGCAAATTTCGGTATAAATCCTTACCAAAGCCCGACGGAAATAAAATGCCAACCGATCAAAAGGTGGGCATTTTGGAAGACATCTGGAAATGTATGCCCACCAGCAAGGCTCCTCTTTGGAGCGATCTGGGGCTAATGTTCGCTGCATACCATTTTATTCGGCTCCATTGCACAACTGAAGCCGAAGGGGCTCTCGACAACGTTTGGGGTCATCTCGCGCCGGATATCTCAGGCCGAATTCATAACCATCACTCATTCCCTTTTATATAGGGCATCTAACTCAGTAGCGGGTGAGACGCAAGGTATGGCTTCGCAGCTGGGTTTCGAGGCAATTTGCAAGAAGACTGCAAAGGATTTGAAGCTTTCTGTTGAAAACGGAAATTTGCGACCCGGTTCATTTTTGTGCGGCAAACAGGAGACATTTTCCTCCGATGGGAGCAGTCATGAGATGGCGTCCTTTTTGTGTGTACGGTTGGCCCTCCGTATCCACGGATCCGTTATCTGGGGATCGAACCATCCACGGCTGGCAAATATTCAAAAAATATATAAATCCCCCCAAACGGATTTTGCCATCTTGTATAAGGGACACCATTTGACTCGGCCGTTGTATTTAATGGGACTTGAGCATCCACGGATTTTGGTATCCAAAGGGCTCCTGGAACCAAATCCCAGCGGATACCAAGGGACCACTGTATGTTCCAAAAAGCAAAGTTTAAATGCATCATTTTACATAAGGGACATCATTTGACTCGGTCGTTGTATTTAATGGGACTTGAGCATCCACGGATTTTGGTCTCCACAGGGGTCCTGGAACCAGACCCCAGTGGATACCAACGGACCACTTCACTGGTTTTGGAGGAAATGCGAATTTGAGTATCTCTTATCCACGATTCCAAAATCCGAAGTACAGTTGCCCCTCCAAGTCCATGGACTTGGAAATTTGCGGAGGGGCAACCGCTATTGAACTTAATGAGGCGTGCGCCATGCGTGCACCCCATTCAAGCCTATGGGGCTTGCACATGTGCAATATTCGAACTCGCAGGGGAGTCCGGAGCAGATCCTCCAAAATCTCCAAAATCCAAACCATTTTTGAGCTGTGACACAAATGGCATAGTATATAGAGGAAGCCTTATTGGTATATAGATGCTCAAGCCCCATTAAATGGATGCTCAAGTCCCATTAAATACAACGGCCTAGTAAAATGGTGTCCCTTTATACAAGGTGGCAAAATCATGGTTTGCTTTTTGGAATTTATATAGGAAGCCTTATTAGTACATGGAGGAAGCCTCTATATCCTAATAACAAACAAGCCTCCGCTTATTTGAAGGGTTAGGAACCAGAAAACTGTTAGAAAGCGGAATCGGTTGAGAAGTGGAACCTGATGGGACTCTTTTTTTTTTTAGCTTGCAAATTTAATTTTTGGCCACTGATAACCAAAATAACGCACTCCGTAACACTCTCGAATGCGCGGAAAAGCTAAAGTAACGTACTATGCGTGTCCAAAAGTGTATGGGACTTGTCCCAAGCGAGCCTTGTAGGGAAGAAGAACTGACGGAAGAGCGAAACCCCCGTCAGATTAATGGAATGTGTCTGTAATCCGTAAGCGTCGAAAGAGCGAGTTGTCGGAAAGCGAGGCGTCAAAAGGCGGAGGAAGGCCATGCTTGTACTATCTTTGCGAGGCTGGGGAGAAAGACAAGGATCTGTGAAAGGGACAGATATAGTTGACAGGTTTTTATAGATCTGGGTGAGCAAAGGGTGCCCCCAAAATGCCATCTGCGGGGGGCACACGTATCATTTGCCACATTTTTGCCGATCTCCAAGGGTCACCCGTTTCATTTTCTATTTCCTTTGGGTTCAGTTGGACTCTTCGCAGGAGGTTGGTGGAGAATGGATTTTTTTTCTCAGCAACAGAATAGCGTTGGGTTGTCATGCCAAGTGTTTTGCGTTGCAGGGTTGTTGGTTTTTTGTGGGGGTTTTGGGGCGATGTGGCCATGTTCTAGAAGAGTTTATTCCTGACGTTTCGCCGGCATCTGTGCCTTTGGCATCTTCAGAGAATGCAATGTTTTGCGTTGTCTTGGAAGGACACTCAAGAACCATTCCTTTCCCAACGGAGATCAGCAACGCAACGGTTGCTTTGTTGTTATGGACCCACTGAGCCATCTACAATTTGTGCGGACTGGCATCAGTACATGAACTTACCCAAGTCCTCCTGAAACAACAACAACAACAGAATTATTATTGGGAAGGGTCCTTTCCCGTCTTTCCATAGCACCCTCTCCGTCCTTTCTGCTTTCTTCCAGTCTCGGTTCCTTTCGTTTTGACTGCGGTCAACTGGTATTTGTGTTTGCTTGTGACCCTTATGGTTTAAGTGCAGTCAGAAAGTGGAAATGAGTCAAGAAGTGGAGCCCAGTGGGATTTATTTATTAAAGCTTACAAATGCATTTTTGCAAACCTAAATAACGCACCCTATATCGCTCTTGAATGCGCGGAAAAGCGAAACGCAGACCAGGGTTCGAATCCTCGTTTGGCCACGGAAAGCCATTCGGTGACTTTCGGCACACCATACATTCTCAGCCCCAGAAGTCTCCATAAGTCGGAGAGGACTTGAAGTCGCACAACAACAACAACGACAATAAAGTAGCTCCCCCTCCTGTCCAACAATTTGTCCTCTTTTTTGCTTCCGAAGGCTGGAGCTTGATGGGATCGGGGAGGAAGAGTGCCAGGGGGCGACGCTGCGTTCCTTGTGAACGGCTGTGCCAGCTTGCGGGGACGATGGGCGCAATCGGGGGACAGAAGGCGGAAGGTGCCCCCAAGGCCAGCACATTGTTTTTGGCTGATCCCAGATGGAAATGCATTTTGGAAAGATGCCATCTCAAGCAGAACGAGGAGGAAAGGGAAGCTTTTTCAAGGGTTATGGTACAAAACTATGCCCCCCTCCAAGCTGGTGCCCATCCATCCGTCTCCATCCATCCATCCCTTTGCTTGCATTTCTCAAGAGAGGCCTGTTTTATTTGATGTAGCAACTTGGAAAACGACTTATACAAATTTGTAAGGATGTGTAAAATAAATAAAAATATTTACAAATGAAAGGAAGGAAGGAAGGAAGGAAGGAAGGCCTAGCATTACCAGTTCTCTGGGTTCAGCATTCGCAAGTCACTTTTCTTATTAGTTTCTGGTCCTTCCTTGAAACTTGTTCAGAGCAGAGAGGAACCCATGGCTTCCCAGGTCATTGGGCTGGTGAACCCGTTCCGGATTTTAGTCTGAATGTGAAAGGAGATAATTTTTGCAAATAAAATAAAATAAAATAAAATACTTGTTTACACACAACCTTCCCCCAATAGATAGGTTTTCTGTTTTGCAAAAAGCATGAGTTTTGCTGCAAAAGTGTTTTTGTATGTGTGCACAAACATAGACGTTGCAAAAAGGACCGTGTCTGTTTCTGTGCAGAATGGTCTCCTGAAAGCTTTCAGAGCGTGTGAACCTCAGGCCAAAACTGTGCAAAATTCTCGCGTATGTATTATTCCTCCCAACTGGGTTTGCGGAGTTCTTGGAAACCCGTTGTTCGGTTAGGAAATGAATAACAGCGCTATTCTTTCCATCCCCGTTGGCCTTTTTTCTAAGAGATGTGCTGGGAAACCGAACATGAAATTGTGGGGGTTTTTTTTCGCTTCTCTGGAAGGCAGGAATCTGTTTTACGTCGGGTCGAACCATTTGTCCGTCTTGCCCAATGTTATCTGCTCCGACCAACAGCGGCTCTCCGGGGTTTCAGATGGACTTCTTCCCTATCTCTTCCCGCGTGTTCTTCTAGAAATATCAGAGATTGAATCCAAGGCGTTTTTCATGGAAGGCGTTCCAAACCTTCTCAACATTTCACGTATACAAACCGTGGCTAAGCGACACCAAAATAAGGGAAGAACTGAACAAACTAGGATGCAGCAGTTTGCTTTTGCCCAAGCCTACTGGAAAAGGCAATATTTCCTCCCCCTTTTCCTTGCCCCCTCTTGGCTTTGCAATGGGTTGGACTGGATGACCTTTAAGATCCCTTCCACATACTTTCCAATATTTCCCAGGGGACACCTGGGAAAACACGTGGCCATGCAATGTCAAGAGTGTAATCCAGATGTCAAAAGTTACAAATGAGAAAAAACAGCCTAGGAAACCCTGCAGCGGTTTGCTTTTGCCTGAGCCTACTGGGAAAAGGAAGATTCTACTTTCCCCCATTGAATTATTATAATTTTTTATTAGTTTAATATTCAAAATACAACATTAAAATCTATACACGCAACGTCTCAACATCATAACCGCCGTGCAACAGACAACCAAAGCCAAGCAAATATAAAACAAAACAATCTAAGATCTCCTATCCTCCAACGATCCAAAATATTCTTCCCGTTTTCCATTGTATTTCCTTGTCATATTCGTACATCTTACTATCATTATTGTTGACCCTACATTCTATTCATTATTCTTTCCTCCTCTTATAATAATCTGTATCTCATACACAAACTGCACAATAGTTAATTGCGTTTTGTTTCGGTACTATAATACAAAAGAAGGGAATTTCCAATGTACGTATACATATATACTTCCAAACCAAATTTATACTTTTTCATGCACCGTCTTTATTTCTAATAATCTTTCCCAGCATTTATACCAAACTAATATCTAATGCTGAACTCGGTTTGTAGCAATTCACTTAAGCAGAGACAGAGGGACAAGAGGGGGAAACCGGGACGTTTTGAAAGCGGTGGAGAAAATGGGACGACGGAGGACTCGTCTGGACGGTCCTTACCAAATTGGTTGGAAGGCTTGCTTCCAAAAGTCTGTAATTCTAGGTTTTTAACAAGACAAAGGAATTGTAACAGTTCTCCGCACTGGAAGCTTTCAGCTTTAATAGTCCTGCAGGACGGCTCAAATGGAAAGAAAGATTGCTTTTGGTTTCACCTGGCTGCAAAAAAGAACCTGCTTAACGTGGAAGGAATAGTCCGTTCCTTTATGCTCAGGGGAATGCAGCTAGCAATATGTATATATATAATTTTATTCTTTGCTAAAAAGAACCGTCAGTACAATTCTGAGGCTGCTGTGGCCAAGCCATTGCCTGATTCATTCCCCAAAGGAATTGTGGAGTTGGCTTCTCTCTCGGAGAAATTGTTGAGTCATTTGTTAGGGCTTTGCCTTGCGGAAACCACAAGAAAACTAGGAGTCTGTTCCGGATCTCCAGAACCGGCCGTGCTCTTTGGGGGACGATGGGGCTTGTTCTCCACATCTCCGGCTGGCGCTCGGGTGTGGAAGGCTGCAGTAGACCCGGGATAATGCTAGCAGCAACGCTATGCAAATCGATGCCAACGCAACTGGTGGCATCCATGTCGGTGGGATGATGCACCCGCTCCAGATTTTCGTTTGGAGACACCAAAGAGCCTGTTTAGAGGATAAGCATTCAGCGCCTCGGACACCTCTTTTAAAGTTGGGTCTAAACCCCAACGTTGATTCACCCTCCGATCGACACGGATGCCACCAGCAACTTTGGGTTGGTGCGATCAGGTTATGCCATGTCGCTAGTGTTAGTTTTATTTATTTATATAGCACCGTCAGCGTACCTGGGGCTTTGTGTGAGCTTTTTGCCATTTTTATTTGGACGATTCCCTGCCCGCAGACTGACAATCGAATAAACGCACAATGCAAAGGTAGTGAGGGATCTGTGCCCGGCTGATGTTCTTGTGAGATGTTCACTTTGTAAGATGGTTGGTGATGTTGCTCACAATTCCGGTCGTCTTTTGCTTTGGTGACATTATTAGGAATCTTCCAAAGATGGGTGCACCGTTGCCCAAACTATCAGATGCTCCCATGGTGCTATTTTCTTTAATTTATTTTTTCTTTAACTTGAAGTGGTCCACTATGGATAAACCGTCACCACACCACTTTCTACCACCCATGGGACCTCCAACGAGACATTTCAAACCCTCTTCCGTGACATTTCGCACCCCAAAATACCCATTGCTCTTGTCGCGGTTGTCATCACGGTGGTTCTTGTTTCTGTGTCATGGGCATTTGTCGATGCTTCGAACCGAGAGGTCTCCGCGTATTTAAATAAATAGCCTGGCTGCTGTTCAGAAGTGGTGCCCCAAGGCTCCGGTTCAACGCTGGAGGCGACACATCCGCCTGGTAGATTTGCCAATGCAAAAGCATACGGCCTGAGCGGTGCTGCTTTCCTCTTGATCTCTTATTTTCTCTCAATCTCTCTCTCTCACGGGTTTATCACACGGGAGGAATTTCTCCCAATTTCGAATTGAGCCAATTCGAATTCACATACATGCGCTATTTTAGCGAATTTACGTGAAATCTAATTGCGTTCGGAATGCATTCAGAATGACTTCCCATTTCCTGGAAATGACCCCCCCCCCGGTTGGCCGAAATTGCATGAGATACTCTCATACGCATTAACGTAAAACCCATGATTGCGTTCGGAATGGCTTCCCTTTTGCCCGAAATTGCGTGAGATGCTTTAATACACAATTACATGAAACCCCAGGATTGCGTTCAGATTGCCATTGCGTTATACCCCCAAATTCCGTTGTACGATAAACTCCTCTGTCCTCTGGGTATCCAGGTTGACACACACCTGGCGCTGGGCAGGAGGTGCAGGAGACCAGTTTTAATTGTAGTGAACCAAAGGATCAGGCAGGGGACTACTGGCAGCAGAAGATACATATGGAACAGATGCATGGATAAGATGCATGAAAACAGTGGCATTGTCGGACTAGGTAGGATAGGTGCGCCATGTTGTGGCCTACCAGCTTGCTCCCTGGCAGGTCTGGTTGGACGAAAGGCAGAGAAGAGAGAGAAGGGGAAGGCAGAAGACAACGGCTGGAAGGAACGGATTGCTTTTCCGTTGCTGCGGGCACCAAGATGGGAAAGCAAAGCCTTCCCCTCCCCAACGCCGCAAATCTGTTCCATTTAAAATGTTCCACTCCACACGTCTGCCTTGAGGTGGAGAAGCCACACGCTTGGGCCGGAGTGGCTTGCGTCGCTCGGCGGAGAGGAAAACATATTCTTACCATAAAAACAACAACAACAACAACATCGTGCTCAGCGCAATATTGGCAGCTGCCACCCTTCCATATTGGAAAGAGGGAGAGTCACTTCACCTGTGTTTTGGTCATCATCATCATCATCATCAATGTATTTATAGCCCACGTCTCCCAGAAGGATCACCTCGGGTTACAAATAACAAATATAAAACATACGTAAATAAAAATTCCACGATGACAACATTATAAAATGCAATTAAATTGTTGTCGGGTACCGTGCTCCAATCTTGCAAGCAAGTGCCAGGTTGCTCAGAAGGAAACCTGGGGAAACAGCCGCTCTGGCATGGAAACGGAGGGCCAGGTCATGGATTGAGATCAGGGCAGATCCAAAATACGCCAGGCTGTCCGCAAAGTATCCTGGCCAGTGAAGACAGGTCCTTCGTAAATCATCCCATTTTCCAACTCGGGCTGAAGAAATAATCCGGTTTGGCACCACTTTAACATGGCTCAACGCTAGGGAGTTCTGGGAGCCGTAGTTTGATTTGGCACCAGAGCTCCACCGCAGTTTCCAGAATTGCGTTGCATTGCGCCACGGCAGTTAAAGTGGTGTCAAACCAGATTGTTTCTGCAGTGCGGATGAAACCCTCAGAAATGAACGAATAATAGAGAATATTTTTCCATCCCTACATGAGTCTCATGGGCAGGCTTTCGCCCCTGTGTCTCCCTTTCCTCCTCTGTTTTCCTTTCCCCCCTTTTCTTTCCTTTGTGTTCTCTCGTATTTCTTTTTTCCCCCTTTCTTGTACTTAAAATAAAAATCCAATAAACATGCAAAACAAGAACATTCTTAAATTGGAAGGAACCGGTCCCGGGTTTGCTTTCCTCCCGCCTTCCCTTTCCTTTGCTCCCCATCCTTTATTATTATTATTATTATTATTATTGCTGTTATTATTGTATTTGTTTTGTTTTGTGTTGCGCCTTTTGAGATGGTAAGCCAGCCTTGTTCTCATTGATTGCAAGCGAGCCACTCCGGGAGCCTTTTTTCTTTATTTTTTGTTTGGCACAAAAGCAGGATAAGAAAGAAAAGGTTATGATAAAATAAATAAGGGAATCGATAAACAATAAACAATGGGCTGCTAGGAATTTAATTTGAGCCACGAGTCTCCGGAGCTCAGGAGAACGTGATATGATGTTGTTTATATATGGAGATGGACAGTTCCAGTTTTGTCGCTCGCCATGTCCCAAAGATTCGGGGCGGACAGCGTTGTGTGGCCGAAATGAAAGGGACACAAACACACACCCACAACTTTGTCGCTTTATGCCTTACAGTGACTTATGGGGACTCTTGGAGTGCCTTTACGTCCTTTCCGACTTGTAAGGCGAACTTATCATGGGGTTTTCTTGGCACGGTTTGTTCGGAGGAGGTTTGCCATTGCCTTCCCCTGAGGCTGAGAGAATGTGACTGGCCCAAGGCCGCCCGGAGGGATTCATCGTCGACTTACTGTTAACTAATTACAAGTAACTAGTTGCCTTCACGCTGTGCCTGCTTCCCTTGCCTTTAATCCCTTGGCTCTTGTGCGCTGTCATTGCTCCCCTGCAAGCCTTGCTCACTTGGCGGCCTCTCTGTGCATGCGTTTTCTTTCTTTCAAAAAATGCATCCGGGAAGGTCAGCATTTGGGGTGAGGAGGATTGTGATGGGGAGGGATGCGCCTCCCAACGCACGGTCGCTCAGCCGGGGAAAGGGAAAAGTGCTTACGAGGCAAGGGTTCGGCTGTTGGGAAGCCAGAGGAGAGAAGGCCTCTGGTTAGCCGCAAATTAATAGCAAGGCCAGCACTCGGCGTGGATCTCGGGGACAATTTATCTCACGCCGGGACCACAGTCCCCTGACCCAGCACTTTGCAAGCTGGACCGTTGAGGAGGGGGGAATGGATGAGGCTTGGATATGAATGCTGGCCATGGAAGAGTTTTGCTTTCTCCAGACCCCGAGGGACCGGAGGTTGCAAGGCTCCTCGGCAAGCTCCCTTCCTTTCCGTTGCAAGAGACGTTCGGATGGTCCATGCCACTGCAGTTGCGGAGGGGAAACAAAAACGAACGGATTGGTTCAAAATGGACCCGCTCCACCAGTCGAAGGGCAAATTTATATCGATTCCGAGCCGCATCTGGTTCACCTTTGTGCAGAATTGACTTATCCAAAAAGACGCGGGAAAACGTCAGCGTCAAAAAGACGCGGGTCAAATGGGTCTAGCGCATGGCCCCCCTCTCCGATTCGGTTCAAGTGGGAACCACGGTCATTTGGAGCAGTCCAAAGCGATTTACGATCCGGTTTAAAAGGTAGTGGGAACCAGGCTGTCTTTACCAAATCTCTGGGCCTTACCTTGCAATGATTCTTATTCCCTTTTAAACCAGATTGCAAATCACTTTGAACCAGTTCAAACAACCCTGGTTCCCACTTAAGCGATTTGGAGATGGGGGGGGCCATGGCGCTAGACCCATTTAACCTGCATCTTTTTGACGCCGATGTTTTCCCCGTCTTTTTCGCTAAACCAATTCTGCACAAGTGTGTGAACCGGATGCGGATCGGAATCGATTTAAATTTGCCCTTCGTCCGGCTGGAGCGGGTCCATTTTGAATCGATCCATGCATGAATGTGAACCCCAAATGGGTCATTTTAGAGGGGAATAATGCGGTTGGGGCAAATGTAGTGAGGACCGCGCTCCGCTGTTGAATCGACCCATCGATTTGGATCGCAAACCGATTTATCTGTAAGTGGGATTGAGGCCTACGTGTCCAGAGTGCCTCTGCGGATATGCCAAGTTCCTTCCTCTCTCCATCGCTGGAGTTTTGGAAATGGCTTTGCAAGAAGCAATTGGTTTTGTTCCGCCCGGTGGCGGCTGTCATTTAATCTGTGAAATAAATTAGATGGCATCTACGACTTTAGTTTTAAAACTTCCCAACAGCAAGAGCCATGCGACAGTGGAAAATGCTCCCTCGGAGAGTGATCTTTGGAGATTTTTAAACAGAGGCTGGATGGTCATCTGTTGGGAGTGTTTGGTTTTGTCTTCTTGCATGGCAGAATGGGTTTGGACTGGATGACCTTTGGGGTTCCTTCCAGCTCTATGGACTTTATCACACGGGGAAAATTGGGAGGCTAACTGAAGGTTAATCTGGGAACGGCATCCAAACGCAATCGTGAGACATCCCAGGAATAGCTGGATTTGGGGAAAAAAATGCCGAATTTATAAATTCCCAACCAAGGTGATGGCATTGCAAACTCTCCCCAAAACGTCGCGTCGGTGCAGTTCCTCGAATTGCTCGATCGGGTCTGTCACCGAGCCAATCTTTATTGCATTTCACCAAAGGCCATTAGGATTTAGTGGGCAGCGTGGAGCAGGGATAATCCATAATGCGGTAAAAAATAAAACAAAAGCCCGTCTAGCTTTGAGCCTCTTTGGAATTGGGCAACAAGCTGCCCGCTGCAGCCGATATATATATAAAACCGCCTTTTAAAAAATTAACGATTTAAAGTCGCGAATAAAAGAACTGCTCCAATTCCTGGCCACTGCTGCGACAATCGAACCTACTATATCTATGGTATAAGGCTGTTTAGATTCCAGTGGTTTTGCCCCGCTATATCTTGGGGGATTTGGTCAGATCTTTCTGCCTTTATTATTGATTGGCTGATCTTTCGCGACGTCCAAAGTTGTGTCACGGCGTGACATTTCGGACCATACTTTCGGACGTAACCCCGAGATGTTTCATTATAAAATAAAAGATATGGTGACAAGCTGGGTCATTTCGCAAAGAATAATTATGCTTCCAGTAGGCCTGCTCTTTTTATTTGGCCTGTAATCCTATTTGAACGTTGTTGTTGTTATCGTTGTTGTGTTGTGTTGTTCTGTCGTCGATGTGTATCTCCAAGTCATCAAAGTAACTCTTACTTCTCCTTCCCCAATATCATTCTCATCTCATATATACAGTAGAGTCTCGATTATCCGACATAAACAGGACCGACTGATAGTTGGATAACCGAAAATGTTGGATAATCTGGAAGGTCCAAGAAAAGCCTTGAAATCACTATGAATTGCAAATGTACTGAAGTTTTATTGCAGTAACAGTAAAAGTAAATGTAAAGAAATCACTGATCAACATTGTGATGTGCAGTATAAACAGTTCAGTCCTCTGAAGATGTAAAGAAATCACAAAAATTTAAAGAAATTACAGCAGCCGCAACGTTGGATTATCCAGAATGTTGGATAACCGAAGGTTGGATAACTGAGACTCTACTGTATAAGATTCAAGTATTTCTGTATATGAGATTCGAGTATTTTTGTATCGTCCGTCATTTTGAAATTGTGTGCAATAGCTCAAGATACAGAAATGACTAGAATATATATATATATATATATATATATATAAAAATTTTCTAGCCATTTGAGTATCTTGAGCTATTGATGAACAAGTAGCTTCCAACTTGTCACCTTATTGGCATCAAAGTAACTCATAGAATCATAGAATCATAGAATCATAGAGTTGGAAGAGACCACTAGGGCCATCCAGTCCAACCCCCTGCCATGCAGGAACTCCAAGTCAAAGCATCCCTGACAGATGGCCATCCAGCCTCTGCTTAAAGACCCCTAAGGAAGGAGACTCCACTACACTCCGAGGGAGTGTGTTCCACTGTCGAACAGCCCTTACTGTCAGGAAGTTCCTCCTAATGTTGAGGTGGAATCTCTTTTCCTGCAATTTATATCCATTATGCCGCGTCTGCAGCAGCAGAAAACAAGCTTGCTCCCTCCTCAATATGACATCCCTTCAAATATTTAAACAGGGCTATCATATCACCTCTTAACCTTCTCTTCTCCAGGCTAAACATCCCCAGCTCCCTAAGGCGTTCCTCATAGGACATGGTTTCCAGTCCCTTCACCATCTTACTTGCCCTCCTTTGGACACATGGCTCCAGTGTCTCCACATCCTTTTTGAATTGTGGTGCCCAGAACTGGACACAGTATTCCAGGTGGGGCCTGACCAAAGCAGAATAGAGTGGCACTATTACTTCCCTTGATCTAGACACTATACTTCTATTGATGCAGCCTAAAATTGCATTGGCCTTTTTAGCTGCTGCATCACACTGTTGACTCATGTTCAGCTTATGGTCTACTTGGACTCCTAGATCCCTTTCACATGTGGTCTCATTCAGCCAGGTGTCCCCCATCCTATATCTGTGCATTTCATTTTTCCGCCCTAAGTGCAGAACCTTACATTTCTCCGCATTGAATTTCATTTTGTTAGCATTGGCCCACCTTTCTAGTCTATTCAGGTCATTTTGACTAGAAAGGTGGGCCAATGCTAACAAGATGAAACTGTTAATTCTGCTTCCCCAATATCATTCATATGATTAGGAAATATGTATGTATGTATATATGTATGTATATATGTCAGTGTCTTGAGCTATTGAAGGACACAATTTCCGAAGGATGGACATTACAGAAATACTTGAATCATATACAGAAATCATGCAAATGAATGATATTTAGGAAGCAGAATTAACAGTTACCTTGATGCCATAAGATGACAAGATGGAAGTCGCTTGTCCATCAACAGCTCAAGATACTCAAATGGCTAGAAAATGTATATATTATATATTTGTGTGTATGTGTGTGTGTGCAGTCTAGTTGGATGGACATTGAAGAAATACTCGAATCATATACAGAAATCATGCATACAGAAATACTTGAATCTCATATATATATATATATATATGAATGATATTGGGAAGGTAGAATTAACAGTTACCTTGATGCCATACGATAACAAGTTGGAAGTCGCTTGTCTATCAATAGCTCAAGATACTCAAATGACTAGAAAATTTATATATTTATATATATATAAACTAGTCAATTGAGTATCTTGAGCTTTTGATGGACACAATTTCCAAATGATGGATGTTGCAGAAACACTTGAATCATATACAAAAAAAATCATATATACAGAAATACTTGAATCGCATATATATATATATATATATATATAATATGAGAATGATATTGCAGAAGTAGAATTAACAGTTACTTTGATGCCATAAGATGACAAGTTGAACAAGTCAAGATACTATATATATATATATATATATTCATTTGAGTATCTTGACTCAGTTTTCAAATGTCGGGCGATACTCTGAGAATGATTCAAGTATTTCTGTACCACCCAGCATTTGGAAATGGTGTCCATCAATAGCTCAAGATACTATATATATATATGTAGTCTAGCCATTTGAATATCTTGAGCTATTGATGGGCACAATTTCCAAATGTCGGGCGATACCCTGAGAATGATTCAGGTATTTCTGTACCGCCTGATATTTGGAAATGGTGTCTATCAATAGCTCAAGATACTCATATATACATATATCGTCTGGTCATTTGAGTATCTTGGGCTAGTGATGGGCACCATTTCCGAATGTTAGGCGACACAGATATACTTGAATCATTCTCAGGGTTGCAAACTGGATCCCTTGTTCTGCGGAAGAGGTGCAAAAATGCCAATTTAAAGATCTTTTCCCCTTTGGAGAGCATCTTAGTCTAGACGGCAAATAGCCTCCCAGGCGCTCTCCTTCCTATTCAGCCGCCTGGGGTTTATTTTAAATTATTATTATTTTGTTCTGTCTTTTGGCTTATGTAACTCTGTGAGGCAGGATGCCATATAAATAATAAATCCTCGTACATACAAATTTGGAGTTTCGGATGGTGTCGAAATTCCCTTGCGTTTGGCTTTGAATGAGCAGATTAAGATGCCATCCTCATACGGTTGGCCAACATACGACCAGAAGGGCTAGGATACATAATCCATAGAGGATTATGACTCTGGAGAGCAGGGTTCGAATCTTGCCTCGGCCACGGAAACCCACTGGGTGACCTTGGGCAAGTCACACTCTCTCAGCCTCTGAGGATGGCCGTAGCAAAACAACCTTTTATGAGAAACTGGTGTGTTTTACAAACAATTGAAAAAATTGTTCATTATTTATAAGTATTTCTGTGTTGTTCGGAATAATAAGAGGATTAGTTAGGACCGTGTGAGGGCCAGCATGGCATAGGGATTTTAGCGTCGAGACCAGGGTTCGAATCCTGGCTGGGCCACAAAACTCATTGGGTCACCTTGGGCAAGTCACACTTTCTCAGCCTCAGAGGACGTCAATGGGCAAACCTCCTCCGAACACACCTTGTCAAGAAAACCCTATGATAGGTTCGCCTTAGGGTCTCTGTAAGTCAGAAACAATTGGCCACTTACAAATATATTGGTTTGCGATCCGAATCGATGGATCGATTTGACAGCGGAATGTGGTTCTCACTACGTTTGCCCTGATCGCATTTTTTCCCTGTAAAATAACCCACTTGTGGTTCACATTCACAAATGTATCGGTTCAAAAACGTACCCGCTCCAGCCGGCCGAAGGGCAAATTTAAATCGATTTCCGATCCGCATCTGGTTCACACTTGCGCTGAATCGATTTATCCAAAAAGATGCGGGGAAAAATCAGCGTCAAAAAGACGCGGGTTAAATGGGTCTGGCGCATGCCCCCCCCGAATCACTTCAGTGGGAACCAGGGTCATTTAAATTGGTTCGAACTGATTTGCGATCCGGTTTAAAAGGTAGCGGGAATCAGACTGTCTTTACCATATCAGGACAGTTGGAACATATGAAGGATCGGCCTTTGCCACCTCCCATAACAACATTGCAGGAGATTTACGCTCCGCCGGGATGTCAGATTATGCCCTGTGTTGGATTATGCGTTCTGTTCCAGCATGGCTTGTCTTATGTGCTTATATTATTATATACTTACATTTATTCCTTGGAGAGAGAGAGAGAGAGATGCAAAAATTAGAGCCGGCACGCCAAGCGGAAAACCATCCAAATTACCCCAGTGTAAATGCAAACCCTCAAATCTGGACAAGGAAGGAGACAGCGTGGTGACCATATCATGTCTGTGCATGTGCAAATCCGAACACACAACACACACGCGCGCACCCTTTCTCCCCCTTCGTGGACACCCCCAAAGGGTCCAACTGTCCTTCCCAGGTTTTTTGCATCCATCCTCTCCTGTCTGCCCGAAGCTTGCAAAGTGTGTGTGTGTGTGTTAATGCCGCAACAATTGGATGAGACGAGAACCTCCAATGGTGCACACACATATATATATATATATATATATATTTAAATAAAGAATTGGATTGACTTTGCCCCGCAGCTTCCTTCTTTCCTCCCTGCTCTCCCCTTTTTGTCTGATCCTTCCCGGGATACGAGGCTGGAGGAGCGAACGGCTTTCAATGACACGATGATTGTGGGGGTGACGGGAGAGAAGACGACAGCCAAATTTGTTTCCCAGGCGCCAAAAAGGATGGCAAGTTAATTGGCAGGTGTCATCCGGAGAGGGACATTTTGCTGCACGGAGTCGCATCATCTGTGCGAATGCGTGGGGGGGGGGGCGGCGAGGCGGTGGGGAAGATGCGGGGGTACTTGCGCAGTCCGGAGGCGGCGTGATAAATCCATTCTGGTCACAAGCCAAACCGAATCCGGCGCCTGCCCACCCTCCGTTGTTTGTGTGCTTCGGGCTTTCTGGGACGGATAAGGCAAGAGAGACGAACAAACGGCGGAAGAGCCATCATGGGTCAAGCTAAGAGCTCTTGTGGACCGTTCAATACAGTGGTCCTTCCACATTCGCTGGGGTTCGGGATGAAGGACCCCCTTGAATGTAGGAAAACCGCAAATAAACAAACAACATTTTACCTAAGGGAACACCTCCCTAGTACTCTCCAGGTCCTCTAGTGCAACTCTGCGGCCAACATCTGCCAGAGGTCGATCGTGGAATCATGCTGGAGAACCTACAAAGGCCTAGAGAGATGTTTTCTCTAGGAACGTCTAAGTTCTCCAGCATGATACTATGGTCGACTTCTGGCGGAGTTGCGCCGGAGGACTTGGAGATTCTTAGAGAGGATATATTGATCAAAACCACAAATGATCAAAGCCGCAAAAGTCAAAAGTTCCAGATGTGGAGGGCCAACTGTAGTTGTTGGTAAGAAGCCTGTAAACCCAAAGGTATGGTGGATTGTGGACCAAGGGCCGTGGCCCGAGTGATGTCCTTCCAGCCCCCAGACACCCCAGAACATTGCCATTTCATAATCTGTTATACAGACTAACATATCGTCCAAGTAAGGAAAAGGATGCACTTGATATTGCCTTGGATACGCTGTTGTTGGCACTAAAACCTTTGTGAAAATCCTTGGGGGGTGAAGGCAGAGCAAATGGCAGGGCCCTGAATTGGAAGTTCCGTTCCCCGTATCCGAAACGGAGGAACTCCCTGCAATCTGGAGGCATTAGACATGAAAATATGCTTTCCTCAAACCCACAGGAATTAAGTAACAACGATGATGATGATGATGATGATGATGATGATGATGATGTTTATTTATATCCCGCTCCTCTGTCACCACTTGGAGCAGGTTACAATGATTAAAAAACATCAACCTTTAATGCAGGGATGGGGAATCCATGGTCTCCCAAATGGTGCTGGACTGAAAGTCCCATCACCCATGACTATCAACCTGGCAGGTTGGGAATGATGGATGTTGGGGTGAAATGTTGACCTTCCCAGTTGGCTCAGGCAAAAGCAAACTTCTGCAGCATCTCCTAGCTTTGTCGTTCTTTCCCATCAATAACTTTTGGGCACACTCTGATGTTGCTCAGCTGTACAGTGGGGCCTTGGTATGTTTGGTTCCCAAATCCATGGAAGTTCAAGTCCCATTAAATAGAGTGAATGGTGTCCCTTAATAAAATGGCCAAATCAAGGTTTGCTTATTGGAATGTATATGCAATATATATTTGAATATTTTCAAACTGTGGATGGTTGACTCCATGGATTTAAAAAAAAAAACATTGATATGGAGGGCCACCTGGACGTGTCCCGATTTTCATTTGTGAAATGTTGGCAGGTATGGAAAGCTACCTTAGGAACAGGGTTTAGCCAGAGATTAAGGACATGTGGGATATTCTTAATGCTCATGATGCCTTTTTGAGTCTCCATTGCCTCACCTTTTTTGGCGTCACCTCTCTCCGCTGCAGGGAAAGAAGAGTTTGTGGCGACTTTCAAGGGGAACGAATTCTTCTGCTACGACCTGTCGCACAACCCCATCCAAAGCAGCACCGACGAGATCACCCTCTCCTTCCGCACCTTGCAACGCAACGGCCTGATGCTCCACACGGGCAAGTCGGCGGACTATGTCAACCTCTCGCTCAAGAGCGGCGCCGTCTGGCTGGTCATCAACCTGGGCTCGGGGGCGTTCGAGGCGCTGGTGGAACCCGTCAACGGCAAGTTTAACGACAACAACTGGCACGACATCCGCGTGACCAGAAACCTGCGCCAGGTGAGTGGCGCCTGCCGCGCGCATTGCCCCTTTGCTTGTGGGTTGGGGGCGACAGTGGGAAGGCAGACCTGCGGTATCCTCAGTGGGGGCGAAAACAAGGCATTTGGTTGTTTGAGTTTCTAGATCTGTATGTATTTCTTCCCCGTTCCAGACACCATCAAGAGAATGGGTTTTGACGGAAACAAACCAAAGTCCAGGCCCGTGGTTCCTGACGTTGGGCCGCCACATGTTGTTGGACTACAACACTCATTGCATAACTTTGGGCTGAGGAATATGGGGGTTTGGGTACAAGAATATCTACAGTCCCATCATTGGGAAGCGTGGGTGCAAACCCAACATAGTCCTGGCACTTCTGCATGGTGCCACCAAGAGTACCCTCTCCGTTGCAGAATTTCTGGCAGCGTCTGCCAGTGTTAGTTTGGGGGAAAGTTGCTCCAGCAGGTTCCCCAAAAACGGTCCCTTCTTCTCCCACTTTTATCTCCACCTTGCATGGCTGCTGTTCAGCTGGGCTGACCTCCCCTAGACCCCCCCCCCCTTCTTGCTTTGCAGCCAGGCTTTTTGGATAGAAGGGAGCCGTGATGGGGCTTGCTCCATACACGTTTCTTCCGCCACCTTGGCCTCTTCTCTTCATTCAAGTTGGCAGCTTCCAGCCATGCGATGCTCATTACGGTGCAGTGTTGGTGCCAAAGCGATGGAGGAAAGAAACCCTCCCTCTCCGTCAGTTGCTCTGGGCCTCTGCTGTGAGCTGTCTCCCAACTGGATCTCTTGCACCTACATTTTATATTTTTACAGGAACTCATGGCTGCATTGGTTCGTTTCCCCCACATTTTGGGAAGTGTAGCATCTTGATCTTCCCAAGCTCTAAAGCCCTGATGGCAAACTTTGGCGGGTCTTGAGGGTGCACCTTGCACCCTGTTTCCCCTCCATAGACCCTCACTGGCCCCATCTTCCCATCCCTCCAAATGAATGTGATAGGACGCTCTTCTGAAAATGCTATTCTAAAAGACGTGGAGATGTTTAAAAGTATTCAAAGGCAAGTCGCCCCCCTGATAGCCTCCGGAGATCCAATTCTCCCATCTTTTCCTCCCCTTCTAGAAGGGGCCTTCAGCTGGTTCATAGGCCAGACGCTCTTCTTCTGCCCTGTGGAATTTACTGCACCCTTTCTCAGCCTGGTGCCCCCAAATGTCTTTGAGTATGACTCCTATCATCCTCATCAATAAGGGATAATGGGTATTGGAGTCCAACATGCCCAAAGGTAAAGAGTAGTCTTTTCCGAGAGTTGATGGTTGGGAGGAGATGGCACTCTTTCCCCAATCCAAATGATGATGATGATGATGATGAAGTTTCTATTCCTCTCTATATGGTGCAAATTCAGCTCACAAGGTTACCCTCCTTCATTTCTATTAAAGGACTAAAACAGAGTTACACTGTTTTCCCTGACTTCCTTCCTTCTCTTGCACCATATAGGGAGGGATAGGAATATCATCACCATCATTACCATCATCATCATCATCATCATCATCATCATTATTATTTAGCACCCGATCCCCTCCTCTGCTTGGTGTCTGGACTCTAGGGCTGCCCTTCCTGGGCATCATTTGCTTGACAGGATGCCATTTTATTGAGCTGGTTTTCAGCATCTCCTACGAACCTAAGAGTGTGTTGCATACCGAGGGTTGCGTTTGGGTTGTTGGAGCACTGCTCCGGGTGGGAACGGTGGACAGGGAAAAGGGAGCGTCTTTGTTCTGTGAATCCTAAGGGCAAATAAATTATGGGGAAGAGACCCCCACAAAACCCCCTTTTATTTGGGTGGAAGAGGCAGATGAGCAACTAAACCAGTGCCAGGGGTTTCAACGGCATCCAATTGAACGGAGGGCAAGAGAGATGATGTGCGTGTTTGGGTTTGTGTGTGGGTCTGTGCATGACTGTAGTAGGGCTTGTGCTTCCTTTCCAAACCGAGGGCTTGTCTAAGCTGCTTTCAGATACGTTGTGATGGTGAGGAAAAGGGGACCGTAGAGTTTAGTAAGAGGCAGCCTTTCTGACTTCACGTTCTCCAGGGACAGTGTATATTTGCACTACACAGTTATAACACTTTGATGCCACTTTAATTCCCATCTTATGGAATCCGGCGGCTTTCCTTTTGGGAATGGACTTAAGAGTTCTTTGCTAGGGAGCTGTGTTATGGTAGTTTTGGGGAGTGCATTGAACTGGGGCTTCTTAAGTTATAGTGAAGCAGAAGAGTTTCCAACATGCCAGGGCACAGCACCATATTTGTGCCCATTGACTATAACTCTTTCTTTCAATTGCTTACGGACCAGCATCAGTCCACAAGCTACCACTATGAGTAGAACTGCAACTTCATGGTTCTCGAAGCTGGGTCTACTAGGGACTTCAGCTCCCAGAATCCATCACCACTGGGGCGTCTGGAGCCCTGTCCGCACAAGCCAAGTAAAACATCTTCCACCTCGATCCCATTGAGACCAGTGTGGAAAAAGCAGGACCCAGTCCCCGGTTCTAGTGCGAACTGTCCAAAAGGCATGCGGTCAGTTCAGCACTGAACCCAAGGCATCACACCCTTTGCTGTTGTGTGCCTTCAAGTCACTTCTGACTTATGGCGACGCTCTCGTGGCGTTGTCTTGGCAAGATTTGTTCAGAGGGGGTTTGCCCTTGCCTTCCCCTGAGGCTGAGAGGGTGTGACTGGCCCAACGTCACTCACTGGGTTTCATGGCTAAGCTGGGAATTGAACCCTGGTCTCCAGAGTTGTAGTCCGGCACGCAAACCACTACTCCATACTGGCTCACCATAAAAACACGCATCATTTGGTCTGGCTGTTCCCGGAAGATCCGGAGCCTTCCGTTGTGATACCGGGCAGCTGTTGGCACCCCTATGCTGCTGGTGCAAATCACTCGCTCGGAGGTCAGAAGAGAGTGACCAGCCTTGTGATAGATGCTGGACCTCAGAGCGAGAGACCCGCACCAACAGCAGTGGCACTGGGTGGCACAGTGGGACATGTGTGCAAAGAGCCGCCCAGTGTTGCAATGGAGGTTCCAAGGTAATTGGAACGTCAGGACAGTTTTAGGACCGGAATATGTTGGGCTGCTTCTGGATTATTCTGGCCTGTGCGGACCCGTCCTGGGACCTGAATTCCGATATAACTGGAAGAACAAAGGCTGAGACCCACGGCAGATTGGGGCACTCCTCTAGGCGACGGCAGCAATGCTCTCCAGCAACGAATCTCGATTTCGTTACCAAACTATGCATTCATTCTCAAACTACAATTGAGGTAGGATGGAGCCGTGGTGGTTAAAGTGGTATCAAATTCCAGCGACTTGGACATGTAGACAGGGACGCAATGCAGGGAAAGAGTACTAAGTGAACTGTAAGGATTAAGCCAGGCTAGTCAAGGCGGACGAGACGACACCGAGAGATTAGATGGTGGATATGGATTTGAAGACCAAGGATGCTTCCAGATGGATGGCTCTTATCGTCACCACTACCACCACTATTTTTTATCTCTTCTAAGAAAAACTCAAGGTGCCTTACAATAATGAAGGTGCTGAACAGCTGTTCCATCTTTACCTCCTTAACAGATTTTTGGTGACAAGGTGGGGAAAAGAAAAAAGAAAAGGGAGGAAGAGGTGATGGGGAAAATTGCCTTGCAAATGGCAAAATGACAACATCTGAAAGCCTTTCGCCTGCATACATATTTGCAAACACAGAGTAAAATTCTATGTTTGAGGCAGGGTCAATTCATAGCAAAAGCTGGGTCTGGGAGTATCCTAAGGAAAATCAGGATGGAGGATTTGGAGGAAGGGGGCTCTTCCTTGGTGGAGTTGTTGGGAAGCGTTGCAGTAGTTTGGAGAGCAAAGAGGGGGCTTCTCATCTGGGGAGCGACACACTGAGCGGATAAGGAGGAAGACTCTGAGCTGGTGCAGAGTGTTTTCCCATCTGTCCTTGAGTCTGTGTGTGTGTGCTTGTGCGTGTGTTTCTAGGTCACCAAAGAAGAACTGAAAACAAAACATGTCCCGGGATGAAGCAATGGGCTTGTCTTGTAGAAAAGGTCAGGAATTGCATCCGATAGCGTCGGGGAGCATGCAGCCTTCCAGAGATCGCTGGACCGCCAACTCCCATCACCCCTGACCAGTGCAGCCACTGGGGAGGGATGATGGGGCTTGTGGTCTAATGTTGTCTGGAGGGCCACACATTGCACCCCGGGGAGGGATGATGGGATTTGTGCTCCAATGTTGTCTGGAGGGCCACGCATTGCCTGGTTTTTTAGCCGACTGCATCTGCTGCCGTTAGGTTTCACAGAACTGGCGCTTCCCCTAGGTTGGGCTTTTTGATGGCTCCTCGTCTTTCTGATGACCGATTTCTTCCAAACTCCTTCCCACCTATTTTTTTGTTTTGTTTTGTTTCCTCCTTTTGCAAAGAAAGCAACATCTTGGCAATGGTTTACCCCAAAGGGAAGGAAGACGGGGGGAGCTGCCCCTGTCCCATCCCCACGGTATCTCTGGCTGCTCTCTCTTCTCTTTCTCTCTTTTTCTCCAAGCCACTTGGATCCGGCCCCGATCTCCTAGCAGCAGCCTCCCAACGGCCACCGCTGCACCTTCCACCCTGAAAAATAAAAAATAAAGCAACCCACACATCACAGCTGGGACAACCCCGGCCAGGCCCGCCGTACCCCCATCCTCCCCTTCCCATCCCCCCCTTCTCCAAAACTGGCCGCCTTGGAATTACTAATACTGCTAACATGGGCCTTGCTTTGTCCCTCCATCCTTCCGCCTCCTTCACCCTCACCCTCCCACCCGAACCCCCCCTTGAACCACCTTGTTAGAGATTGCGTTGGCAACTTTTGTCGTTGTGTGTTACTAACACGCTTCTGGGGTTTTGGGGGGGGGGTCGCAACTTGGGGACGGGGGGAGGCGGAAATCGCAGGGGAGATGCGACTTCTCAGCTGGTGAACCCAAAACTAACCTCTGTGCCATTCACGGAATGTCGGTCGTTCCTTTCTTTTCGTTTTACCAGTCTTTTCATTTTGTTCCGTTCTTTTCCTTACTAACCAAAAAATGTGGAAAGTTTCATGGGATTTTTTCGGGAAGGGGGGAAACACTGGGGTCGGGTGTTTTCAGGGCGGCGGGAGTTTTGTGGTTTGGTGTCTCTCGTTCGCAAGAACTGGGGAAAATTATTTTTTTTCCTCTCTCTCTTTTTATTTTTTATTTTTTTTATTATTATTATCTCCCTTGAATTTTCATGGTTGGTCATTGGTTTTCCCCCGTTTATCCCCTTCCCCTCTCGATTTTGTTTTTTGTTTTTTCGTTTTTATTTTTAAAAATGCATACAGCACGCAGGAATTGGACACGCTATGGTAAACAAACTGCATTACCTGGTAGATATCAGTCTAATTGTCTAATCATTTCGTTTGCCGTGGGTTTTACCTCTTCCCTTCCTTCCCTTACTTTTGCTTTATCCAAAATAATAATAATAATAATCGCAAATTGTTTTTTAAAAAAAGACTGTCATTTTGGAAAATAAAATTAATGCACGCTGGGGCGCACATGCCCATGTGCAAAAATTTGAACAAAATAACTTTAAGAAACAAGCGAAATTGATTACCCCCCGACTTAGTATCAATAGGAAATTTTGCCAGGAACCCCCCGGCATAAGCTTAGAATCAGAAAAGCACACCAAAAAACCAAAGATGGTGCCTTCCCACCTTCAAACCAGCCATGATATAGATCTCCCGCTATGAAAATTATTCATTACTTTTCATATTAGCACACCTGGTCCTCTTCCGTCTTCTGTTTTATCTTCACAAGACACCTGTGAGGAAGGCCAGGCTGAAAGAGAGCCACAGGTTCAAGCCTACTTAGGTCATATCTGCACATGCCAGTTGCACAAGTTTTCCCATATCCTAAGAACGACCAAAGCTCCAATTCAAGTATGGACTATTTACATAAGAAAATCCCAATTCCACACCAAATCTACCTTATCCTTGCCTAAATCAGTTTTTAAAAACTCACCTTTTGCTCTGGATTTAGCACTCTGGAGCAATGCTTTGCACATCCCACTGTGCCTCTTGGCACTGCTGCTGCTGGCGCAAGTCAATCAATCAATCAATCAATCATTTATGGTCATGCATCAAATCTAAAATAAAGTGCATAAAATTCGTAAAAATACAAACCTGTCACTCCTCTTCTGAGGTCACAACAAGGTGCCCAGCCATGTGATTTTTGCGCTGGGCACCTTGTTTCCGATCTCAAGGGGAGTGACTCATGCCAGTGATCTCTATATCCAAAGCTCACTTTTGGGTCCATGGCAGCTTGGCGCCGTGACCAGGAGAGATAAGCCTCATGGCTGCTTGCGGTCAGAGTACATTCAGGGCTATGGTAAGGGAACGCACACACACAAAGATGACAATTTTCATAGCTCCTTTGTGGGTTTTTCGGCCCTTGTGGCCATGTACTAGAAGAGTTTGTTCCTGACGTTTTGCCAGCATCCGTGGCTGGCATCTTCAGAGAAAGGTTGTGAGTTCAGTCTTCAGGTTGTTTATCTTCAGGTTGTGAGTTCAGTTCTCCGAAGATGCCAGCCACAGATGCTGGCAAAACGTCAGGAATAAACTCTTCTAGAACATGGCCGCCTAGCATGAAAAACCCACAAAAATCTATGGATGCTGGCCATGAAAGCCTTCGACTTTACAAATTTTAATAGCATTTCTTGTAACAGTGGTGGCACCGGGTGGCACAGCGGGACACGTGTGTAGACAGCTGCCTGGCCTCACTCCAGAGTGCAGAAGTAACAGCAGGAATCTGGGGCATCTCCGGCGCCAAAATACTCCAGGAATAGCCTGGAGTATTCTCGCCGGTGTAGATGAGTCCTCAGTGTGTTTCGTGGCCCAGTGGGAATCTGAACCCGCTTCTTGTCCCTCTTTGGCTGAAATCCCTGTTGGTGACTCACAACCGCACAAGGCACTTTTGGAGCAAGATGTAGTGGAGACAGGAAGATGTCGAAGAAATCCATGTCTGTCTCCATAGAGCAGGAACAGTGGCATCGCTAGGGTTGGCATCACCTGGTGTGCCATCTCTTTGCACCAACCTCCCATAACCACCCCATGCAGAATCCTTAGTTGTGTTTTTTGTACTAAGAGCCCTGGTGATGCAATGGTTAAATGCCTGTACTGCCGCCACTCACTCACAAACCACACGGTTGTGAGTTCAATACCAGCCAGGGGCTCAGGGTCGACTCAGGCTGGCATCCTTCCGTAGGTCGCTAAAATGGGTACCCTGCTTATTGCGGGCCATTGCCTTACACAGTGCAAACCGTTTAAGGAAGTGCTCAAGTGCACTGATAAGTGGTATAGAAATGTACAGTCGCCCCTCTGTTTTCGTGGTGGATCCGTTCTGGACCCTCCTGCAAAAATGGAAAATCGCTGATCCAGTGGTGGTCCGCTCCTGCGCGCGTCCCATTGTGTTGCCCTCCATTTGCCCCTCACATATTTCCGAGGGACACGGACTCCAAATCTGCAAAAACGGAGGGGCGACTGTACTTGCTAAAATTGCTGTTACTTGCTGTAATTCCCTTATATCGTTGAATGCAGTGACACAAACAACTAGCAAAAATAAACAGATAGCTTTAAATTGCAATATCGTAAAGTGTAGTGACACTTTCATTGTTTCATGTAGTTAAAATGAAAATTTGGTAAGAAGTGGTGCTTCTAAAGAAAATTTTTAATAATTTTTTTAAAAAAATCTGGGGTCTCTCATTTCCCTTCCCACTGAGCCTTGCGCCACTTGCACCATCTCTTTGGCGTTTTAAAGGGATTCAGGTAAACGCCACATCCCATTTCTGTGCAAAGGCAGCTATCTGGGGAACAAAGGGATCCGGGTGTCACCCAGTGTGATCCGCACTCCCTTAGTGATGCCCCTTAGTGCCCCCCAAAAGCCTTAGATTACAATTCTCATCTTCTCAACCAACTGGGTACGATGGGGTCCATAGTCTGACATAACTGGAGGGCAACATTGTAGGAAGGAGGCCGTTCTGGTATAACCCAGCTATGCTAAAAGAGGAGTTTCAGATTGAGGGCGCTTGGCACCATCGGTCAAAAGGAATGAGCCCATCTTTCCTTCTTTAATGTCTCCTCCCTGCTTTTGAGCAAGACACGAAAAGATGGAGGATGTTCTGGGAAAATACGAGAGGGTTACAAGCGGAAGACGATAATATCTCGAACCGCCGTAACATTTCATTTTATCGCATGATAAAAATACATTTCCTGAAAGCACCAAAAAAAGCCTTTGCTTGACCAAAATCCACCGATTGCTAATAGGACAAGCAATAGATGATGCCGGGCTTTGGTTCCCATCATCCCTGTCCATCCTTCATGCAGGCTAATGGGATCTAGAGTGTCCAAAACACTGGCCAGTCCCAAACTCTTAGACAAAGTGAGGCTGCTGGCTCAGGATTGGGGTCTTCAGGCAAACGTAGCAACATCTATTTACTTTGATATTGTATATTAGCAGCCCAATTCAGGGACCAGTTGATGTGAAATGCATTAAAGAAATGATATAATTTCACAACAACGCCATTCAACAAACTCCAAGGATGAGGATGAGACACTTTAGGCCTTCTAGATATTTTGGACTACACTTTCCAGAATCCCTTACGACGGGGGGCTATGCTGGCCAGGCTTCTGGGTGTTGCAATTGAAAACATCTGCAGGTTCCCCATCAAAAAGCAATTAAAAGAAAGAGATTCCCACTAATAGTGCACCCAAGAATGACAAAAAACGTTTGCATTAAACGACACACAGACACACACACTGACAAAACCAAACAGCTAGTGATATTCCTTATTACAGATCCTTCCTCCAAACTGACATGTTTTAATTTGCTCACGACTAAATGCCTGCCTCCAGCCTTCTAATTTTTGTAATGTTTCATAATCCCCCCCCCAAACTCTTAACATATACAGGCACCGAAAAATAACAATAATTTGAAAACTTTTCCTTTTGCAAAAATCAATAACGCAATCAATTGCAGGGGGAGAAAAAAAAGTACTCAGAAGGCTTTTCAAAAATCGTTTTATTTTATGGTTTCGACTTCCCTTTTCCCTCTCCCACCCACCCCACTCCCACTCCCCCCCAAAAATCCATGGAAAACACCATCCCATGAAGCAACTTCTGTGCGCTGTGACACTTGCGCTGTGACCCCAGCTGCCCCCCAGGGAAGGACGGCAACTGGCAGCCAGCTGGGGTTCGGGTACTTGGTTCCAAAACCAAAGAAACAGGGGCAACTTGGAATGAGAAAAACCAACCTCCCTCCACCGACTCTAATTTCCAGAGTTCGATGGGGAAGGATCCAAAAAAGGCCTGTCGAATTTCCCGGAACAGATTTCCCGGAAGGATGTTCCACCGTCGCAAGGAGGACGGCTTAGTCCTTGGGCCCTCTCTGCCCAGCTTGGCACATTTTTGGGCATGAGGGGTTTTCTCTCTTCTGCCCTTTGTGGGGGATTGAGGAGGTTCACCCCATGGGCATCGTAAACCTGGCTGCCCCGTAACCTGTCCCGCTCCCCTGGGGTCCGGCTGCCGGCCAACCACATCCGCATGGCATGCTGATCCTGTTTTCGGGCATGCCGCTTCTGTGTCCAGCTTTTGGATTTGATTTCTTCGTTTGGTTTTTCAGAGCAATTTTTTTTTTCTGGGGCTGCAACTAACACTCTATGTTGTACATTGTTCCGTTTCCCCCCCTACACACAACCCCAACCCTTTCCTTTCCCTTTCCCCATCCTTCCCCCCCCCCACACTTCTCTTCCGACCCCGACCCACTTCTCTCCGCCTTGCATGGCCCCACAGACTTCACGACTTCTCTCCACTTCGCCGTTTCAAAGGGGAGCAACCGGTGCAAGGAGGTTAAAAACGGGGAGAGAAAAAGTCTGGGATTGAGAGACGCATGGGACGTGAATGCACAAGCGTGCAAGGTGTGTGTGTGTATGTGTGTAAAGTAGTGTGAGTGGGATGGTAACGAAGAGGACCTTTTGTACTTAACTCTCCAAGTACAGCGGGTGCTTGGTGTCCACCAGGTTTTGGTTCCAGGACCCCCCATGGTTACCATGGATGTTCAAGTCCCATGATGAACGACATAGTAAAACTGTGTCCCTTATGTAAGATGACAAAATCAAGCTTTGCTTTTTGGAATATATAGTGGACCCTTGGTATCTGCAGAGGTTTGGTTCTAGGATCTCCATGGATATCAAAATCTGATCTACAAAAGGATAGTAAAATGGTGTCCCTTATATAAGATGGCAAAATCAAACTTTGCTTTTTGGAATATACAGTGGGCCCTTACTATCCGCTGAGGTTGGTATCTGTGGATACCAACGTCCGTCCCATTAAATACGGTGCTGTAATGAAATGGCATCCCTTAGACAAAATGGCAAAATCAAGCTTGGCTTTTTGGAATATACACTGGGCCCTTGGTATCCACTGAGGTTTGGTTCCAGGACCTCTGTGGATACCAACATCTGTGGATGCTCAAGCCCCATTAAATACAATGCCGTAATAAAATGGTGCCCCTTGTACAAAATTGCAAAAATCAAGGCTTGCTCTTTGGAATTTGTATATATCCTTGAATATTTCCAAGCTTGGGTCCATGGATGAAGAATCTGTGGATATGGAGGGCCGAACGTATGTGTGTGTAAGGCCCACGTTTGGGTTTGCTGGTCTTCTTCCAGTGCTTGAAATTTGGGCACAGGCTCTGGCCTAAAGATAAGAATGCAAGAGAAGTCCTTACAGGATGAAAACAGAGTCCTGCCTAGAGCTGGGCCATTGAGGGTTGCCCCGATCCTGTTTTCAGGCTTAGGATGCAAAGGGATCTTGTAATTGAGTAAAAGAAGTTGTAGCATTGTAGATGCTGGGTGCATCTGCACCCAGAAATGATACAGTCATTCCTAGCAGAGGCATCATTTCCAGGGAGCGTTCGGAGTTGGTTAAAGCACTTCGAAACTCATTTATATTTGGTGATCTGCATTGTGTCAATAGGAGGTGGGTACTTGTTAGGTGGGCTCATTGGGAAAATGTCAAGGTGTATATATAAGTTAAGGCTTGGACTTTGTATTCCTGCATGGCGGGGGGTCGGACTGGATGACCCTTGGAGTCCCTTCCAGTTCTATGATTCCAAGCAATGAAGGGAAAGGCCTGGAAACCATAGTAGGCATGATTGTATTAACGCAACCCATTGTCCGCAAATAGCAATTTTGTTTAGGGAACAGCAGCTCAGGGGGAGCAGAGAGCGACGAGGCGTTGAGAACCCATCCATATTTGCCCTGGTTCTGAGAAAAATCACACCAAACACCCAGACGCTGCTGTTCGCGTTGACAGGGAAATCTCCCCCGTGGATTTTCCTCCTCCTCCTGCAAATCAATGACCCGTTCCTTGCAGGCGGATGAGCGATCTTGAGTCCGAGGATTTGGGCATGCGCCTTCGGAAGGTGAGGAACAAACGTTGCAGAGCTGTGAAAAGTACCTTTTTTTGGGACCGCAGCCTCCAGAAATTTCCCCGCTCGCATAGCCATGGCTGCTGCGGTTCAATAAAGGAACTTTTGCAAGCTCTCCGATGGTCTCTGCGTTCTAGTATGTGCTGCAGATACATAGATGCGTCACATGTAGGTTGGCAACACATCCTCTGAAGGAGCGGGATTCATGACAGGCCCTAGAAAGGTGTACCAGAAAAGCATGTCACTACGGGGTGCAAATTTGGTGTGCGTAGCTTCGTACCCTAAAGGTATCCTATCTGATCCCGGACCCTAAGCAGGGTCAGCCCTGGTTAGGACTTGGGTGGGAGGCTGCCAAAGAAGCCCAGGTGCTGTGGGCTATATTTCAGGAGAAGGAACTAGCAAAAACACTTGGCACCGCTTTAACTGCCAGAGAGCTCTGGTGCCACGACAAACTACAACTCCCAGGGCTCCGTAGCATGGAGCCATGGCAGTTAAAGTAATGCCAAACTGCATTATCTCTGCAGTGCAGACGCGGCTTCAGTTACTCAACAAGTTACAGAGAAAAGGCTTTTCAAACCCATTTTTGCATACGTTTTCCAAATCTGATGCCACTCTCTTACAATCCAAAGAGACTTTTTTAAAGGGAAAATAACAGCGGATGTAAGCAGCAACACAATGAGACATTGCAATGAATAGTGGCAATTGACTTTTTGGTCCCTGCAACCAGGAGTGGGGAAGAAGTTATTTTCAGAAAGCAACATTCCAAGCTTTGGAAAAGACGTTAGATGTTTTGTTCTGTTTTTGGACGACCACAACTCTCCAAACCCATGCATGTCGATGCCCACAAAATGAACTTTAAATCTCTCTCTATATATATCTAGGAGTGGTATGTGTTGCTGAAAGAGAGAAAGATGGAGAGGGAGAGAGACTAAGACTGGATGATGGATGAGTGGAACATGTTTGTGTGGCAGAAACGATGGATGGATAGATGGAAGGAATGTGTGACCGTGCCTACTTTGGATTCCTTACCCACCCAAATACATGGCCTTTTGAAGGAAACCAGTCCTTGCGTGTATAAAATCCGAGTTGGAAGGGACCCCAAGGGCCATCTAATCCAACCCCATTTTGCCATGCAGGAATACACAACCAAAGCACTCCCAACCGATGGCCATCCAGCCTCTATTTAAAAGCCTCCAAAGATGGAGGCTCCAGCGCTCTCTGAGGCAGCAGTGTCTTCCTCTGTCAAACAGCGTTTACCATCAAGAAGTTATTCCTAATGTTGAGGTGGAATCTCTTTTCCTGTAGTTTGTATCCATTGCTGTGGGTCCCATTCTCTGGAGCAGCAGAAAACAAGCTTGCTCCCTCCTTGATGTGTCATCCCTTCAGGTATTTAAACATTAAAGATCACCTCTTAACCTTCTCTTTCCCAGATCCTTTTAGGACATAGGGTTTTGTAGAGAAGGTTCCCCATTTCTGTTACGAAAGAAAATTGGGCAACTTTCTCTGGGTGGAAGGGGAAAACTGGATCCCCCCCCCCCCAAATAAAACAATGCATTTGGCCTGTACAGTGGTCCCCCGGGTTACGAAAGTAATCCGTTCCAGGACCCCTTTCGTAAGCCGAAAACCTTCGTAACCCGGGGGACCGCTGTAAGTATAGGAAAGCACTTGGCGCGATTTGAATTTCGCGCTGCTTTCCTTTCGTAACCCGGGGTTCTTTTCGGAAGCCGGGGCCATTTTTCCGGCCCCGGCTCTTTCGGATCCCGGGGTTTTCGTACCCCGGGGGATTTGTAACCCGGGGAACCACTGTACTGCTGTCACAGTTTGATAGCGGCCACCCAAGTTTCCAAAGACGTTGGCAACGGGGCAGTTTTGTGTGGTGGTTGCTCCTGTTTCGAGGGGGAGAAGAATAGTTTTGGTTTTGCGAACCTGCAAGCCGAGGCGCGAAAATGGCCATTGGTTCCAGATGTGGCCCACGAGCCATACGTGGCCCGCACCCGCTACAGCATTCCGGATGAAGCTGGAAACTCTGGGAAGTGCAGTTTTCTTGGTTCCCGACACCCTCTTTTTCGCTATCTATATATGTACGATGTCGAGCTTATCTATATGGGAGTGATTCTGCAGAAAACCTTCCCAGCTGTCAATATCTCCCACGTTGCAAGGAACAAACCCCGCTTGCTTAGAGGCGCCCGGGTTAAAATTAGATTGAGGGAGGCTTTCCCCAATCTGGTTTGGTGCAAAGCTGGAAGACGGCACCAAAGCCAGATTGGAGACGAAACAAACGTTGGCTCAAAAGGCGAGGCATTTTTAAATGCAATTGTATTTTTATTTTTGCACGCCTTCCCCGTGAAGGGACTGTAGTACATGCGGTGGTGCTATGGATTGCTTCACCTGAGCTCATTCACTACAATCCAGCAGATAATAATAATATTAATACAGTAGATAATCTGGAAGGTCCAAGGAAAGCCTTGGAATCACTATGAATTGCAAATGTATTGAAGTTTTACTGCAGTAACAGTAAAAGTAAATGTAAAGAAATCACTGGTCGACATTGTGGTGTACAGTATAAACAGTTCAGTCCTCTGAAAACTTAAAGAAATCACAGAAAATTGAAAGGAATCTCAGCAGCCGCGATGTTGGATAATCCGGGATGTTGGATAATTGAAGGTTGGATAATCGAGACTCTACTGTAATTTTTATTTTTGTCCTGCCTCTCCAATGGATCGAGGCAGGTTACAACGGTAAAACATTGCAATAATAAAAGTAAAACTAAAATACATGCTTACAACATCAACATTATAAAATCATATTAAAATCATTAAAACATAAAAATTTGCATCATATCGGTAGCCATAGCTACCAGTTGTGGAGCTCTGGAAAAAATAAATACACTAGTCCCTCCATATTTGCTAGGGTTAGGGGCACAAGACCCCTGTGAATATGGAATAACCGCGAAAACACTGTGTTTTTACCTGTGAAGACACCTCTCTAGGAATCTCTAGGTCCTCCAGGGTAACTCTGTGGTCAGCGTCCGACAGACACTGACCATAGAACTGCGCCGGAGGAGCTACAAAGCCCTAGTAGAGTATTCTCTCTATGAATCTCTAGGTCTTTCAGTGCAACTTTTAGTTAAAGTTGACGATAGGGTTGCATTGGAGGAGGACCTGGATATTCGTAGAGAGAACATAATAATCATATCCATCAATAAGCAAATCCGTAAATATCAAAGCCGCAAATATGGGGGGATGCGTGTACTTGCTTGCCTTTGTATCTGCTTAAGCCAGCAATGTCCAAACTCTGCCCCTCCAGGTCTTTGGACTTCAGCTCCCAGAAGCCTCAGCTACTTTGGCTAACGGTCTGGGATTCTGGGAGCTGAAGTCCAAAACACCTGGAGGGCCAGAGTTTGGACATCACTGGCTTAAGCGATGCCTTTCTGGTTACAGAAAACCAGCTTAGTATTGGCTGCGGATCTTCAGGATCTCAAGGCTGGGCCTTTTTCGCCCTTAGTTGGCAATGCCAGGGCTCATCTCTGGGACTTTCTGCATGCAGAGCAGGTTCTCCGCTGCTCCTAAATAAGACCATCGAACGCTGTCGTAAACTGTGCTCACAGCGGGAGTCCATCTCGTTCAATATAATCTACACCCAACTGGCAATAGTTTCTCCAGGGTTTGAGGCTGGCGCCTTCCCTCCCCTCGCTTGCAAACGCTAGGGATTGAGCCTGGACTTTCTGCAAACCGTGCCATGCGCTCTCCCACTGAGCGATGGCTGTTCCCTAAGGGAGAGGCTTTGAGAAATCTGCAGAGATTTCTTTTCCAGGGGCCTGTTTGTGCATTCAGGTGGATAGGAGACAGAAGGATTGTTGCCTCCGCGCACGTGGATGCATGTGTGTTTCTCGTGTGTGGGCGACACTGTGCCCAGTACCACTAATAGATAATGCCCAAAAATGGTTCTTATCAGGTGGCACCTGCAAAGTGTTGCATTTTGCAACCCCCATTGCCTGCCCCCTAAGGAAATCCGAAGAATGTAGAGCTGGGTTAACCCATATTGACAAAGCAGTCCTAATCTCCCCACTGAAGACGGTTTTTGGACCTTATAGTTTGCTGTGGGTTTTTCGGACCATGTGGCCATGTTCTAGAAGACTTTATTCCTAACGTTTTGCCAGTATCTGTGGCTGGCGCCTTCAGAGAATGCTGGCATGGAAGAGAGTTGGGAATATATATATATACTATGTGAACCTGGATTGGGAGGAGTGATTTCCATGTTAATCTGTGTATACCCCACTGTCTTCCATGCCAGCGTTCTCTGAAGATGCCAGCCACAGATGCTAGCGAAACGTCAGGAATAAACTCTTCTAGAACATGGCCACGTAGTCCGAAAAACCCACAACAAACTATGGATGCCGGCCACGAAATCCTTCGACTTCACATTAATGGGTCTTACTTGCCCATTCAGGACCAAGCCACTCACTGTCACAGGGATTGTTGTCATGTGCCTTCAGGTCATTTCCAACTTATGGCGACCCTAAGGCTAACTTGTCACAGTGTTTTCTTGGCAAGATTGGTATGGAAGGGATTTGTCATTGGCTTCCTCCAAGGCTGAGAAGTACGATATAACATACCCAAGGTAACTCAGTGGGTTTGCATGGCCAAGAAAGGTTCACACCCTGGTCTCCAGAGTCATAGTCCAATGCTCAAACCATGCTGGGTCTCATCACAGAGATAGCGCTCAACATTATATTGGGAATTTGGATTTTCCAAACAGTGCTATATAGTCCGACCCTTACATCTGCAGACTTAATATGGATAGCAACAACTACAGATAATGGCAAACGCTATATTTATGCCTGAGGTTGACCAAAGAGCGAGACTGGAGGACTGCCAGATGCCTAGAGAGATGTTCTGGAGGTCCTCCAGGATCCTACGGTCAATTTCTGCCAGAGCTTGACAATAGAGCCACACTGGAGGACCTCCAGATGGCTAGAGATAACTTGTTTCCAGATGTGGTTAAGTGAAATTGGCGGCTACCAATCCCACGGATACAGAGGCTAGACTGTATTGTTACAGGGATACGTCTCAACAGTATATTGTCGCTTGGAAAAATCCAAGTGCCTTCCAACTACTCTAAGGACTACAGCTGTGATCAGAATGGTGCTATCGTTTGATCAAAAAGTCCCTATTCTTGGATCTGGCATGACTTTGTTCTCCTGCAACACTCTTCTGGTCTCCATTCCCACCTAAAGTAATGGGCGACCCGCATCGAAGAACCCCCATTTGCCCATTTCAGGAGCAGCTAGTTTCTTCTCCCACTCTGGGTTTTAGTACAAATTGTAACGGAACTATTCAGGATTATTGCAAACCTGTTTTGAGTTTTATCGTCAAAATAGGTTCCTAGGCCTGATTCCCACTACCTTTTAAACCGGATCATGAATCGCTTTGAAGCGGGTCAAGTGACTCTGGTTCCCATTGAAGCAATTCGGAGACAGGGGCATGCACTATACCCATTGAACCCGCGTCTTTTTGATGCCGGTGTTTTCCACGTCTTTTTGGATAAACTGATTCCGCGCAAGTGGGAACCAGATGCGGATTGGAATCTATTTAAATTTGCCCCTCGGCCGGCTGGAACGGGTCCATTTTGAACTGATACGTTCTTGAATGTGAACCACAAGTGAGTTATTTTACAGGGGGGAAATGCGATTGGGGCAAATGTAGTGGGAACCCCGCTCCGCTATCGAATCGATCCATAGGTTCGGATCGCAAACCGCTTTACTTCTACGTGGGAACGAAGCCCTAAATTCCCTGGCCAACCCCTTGCCATGGAAGACAGAGCTGTGCTTGCCCCTTGGTCTGTTGTCCTCGGGGTTGTAGAAGACCTCTTTCTGTGGCCATACTTAAATAAAAATAAATCTTAAACAAAAGTCCAGTGCCAGTCCAGTTGGCTTCTGTACATGAAACGGAGGGGAACACCATCTTTTCCTTTGCCTCGCCTAACAAAACATTGTAGGTCTCGTACTGCACCCAGGTCTCTGGTGCAATAGTAGACCAAACAAGGTCCGATTGGCGCCACATTTTGGTCAATGGGGAATATTCTGTTGCCTATAGGTCCTTTCAAGGGTGGGCCACTTTATTGCTCCCAGGGGACCTTTTAGGGTTTACACAGACTGCTGAAATCCAGAGGGGGAAAAAACATTTTAGAAGAGGGTGGAAGTCCTCTTCTGAAAAATGTAATGTTAAATAGTGCCCCTCTCGGCGATGCATTTAAAAAGCGAATTGCCACATTAGAGCTGTCAAATAATTCAACTGTTCTTTGGATAGAAATAGGCAGACCAGGGGATTCTGCCTCGGTCCTAGTCGGAGTAGGTGGGATATAAATAAAAGTTTATTATTATTATTATTATTATTATTATTAAGCTTATTATTATTTGTTATTATTATTATTATTCCATGAAGGGTGTCAGCAACCACGGAAACAGCCTTGGGAGCTTCAGGGATGTACATCCCCCAGGGACGCAAATCCCAGGCCAGGATTTGAATTTGGGGTTTTCTGCAAGCAAAGGGCTGCTTCAGATACCAAGAATCGCCCCAGAAAAATAAAAAATCTAAACCTCTTGCATGTAGAAGTCAGATCTCGAATGGAGTGCTTTGCATTTGTTGCATAATCTGTTGAGGATGCACTCCACAAAAGCGGACCTTCCTTGCGCAGGTGGGCAACAGTCGCCATTTTCTCATTGTTCTGAAGATGGCATGGTTGGTCCAAACTGCCCACTGAGCATCCCCTCTGCCCTACACAATCCTACATTTAGAAATCCCTTTGGTGCATGCAGTTACGGTGACAATAGGAGTGTGCACGCGCACACATGCGCACATGCAATTTTCATCTGGACATCTGCCTAAGACAGCGCGGTAGCAAATTGTATTGAGCCGGCTGCGATGCCTCTGGCTCGTGTGTTAAATCATGGGAGACTATCACGTGGGGAAAATCAGGGGATTAAAAAAGGCATTTTCCCAGGAAAGTTGCACGATCGCGGCGACGATTTTCAGACGACGTCGCGATCTAAGAGGACTTATCCCAGGAAGAACCAGGAATGCTCCAGCAACAAACCATTCCCCAGTGTTGCTGGAGCATTCCTGGAATAAGTCCTCTCAGATCCCGATGTGTATTAAAATCTTCGCCGCAATCGTGTGACTTTCCTGAGAAAATGCCCTTTTAATCCCCTGGTTTTCCCCCTGCTTGATAGTCTTCTCATTGGAGCACCTCTTTTCTCCCTGTGGTTTAGGGAGGTAGGCTTTCTCTATCCAGCCTTTTTGGAGCCATTTCCGAAATTGGTGTGCCAGGGTCGTTGAAGTGTTAAATCATGGGAGACATGGGAGACATTTCTCTCTGTGTGTGGCTGTGGCTGTGTGGTTGTGCGCATGCCTGTGTGTGAAAGGTGCTTGGTACCAATGCTTGCTTGGGTCGGCCTCAGCTCTCCTCGGATGCAAAGAAATGCCCATATACCCTTCCTTCGGAGGAAGAAAAAGCCTAAAACCTGAGCTCTGGGTGGGCACCTCTTCCTGCTCTCCACAGATGTGCTCGCAATGCCTACTTTGATGCGCTGCCAGGTGCTCCCCTTTGAAGCGGCGAAGTTGCCATCCATCGTTCTGCAGACTGTCTCTCTCTCTCTCTCTGGTTCCTCCACCTTGGCCTCCTTCGCTCTTTTCCTCTGGCCTGCCTGCTTCTGCCTGCATTTCCTCCTCTCCTCTCTCCTTTTCTCTCTCTTTTCTCTCTCTCTACCCATGAGCTGGTCCTGCCAACGCTGTGCCCACCCCACCCCATCCCATCTAACACGCATGGAGGTCGCTCGGGGCCTGTCTCCCAGCCGTTGCGCAGCTTCTGTCTCCATCCAAGTTTCTCTCCGCCGCTCTCTCTTTCTCTCTCTGTCGCTCTCTCTCTCTCTCTCTCTTTCTTTCTGATGATTAATTAATTAATTAATGGAGAGTCATGATTAATGCTAGCCGATAATTAACTCCTGTTGTACTAATAGTTTGTACTAATTAACGGTTGTGTCGACTGTTCCTACTAACTGCCATTTTTGTGTCTGAAACTTTTTTGCGTTGGTCCACGGAGACTGCCCCAGATATTTTTTTTCCCTTTTCTTTTCTCAAGCAAACCACTTTGCCCGCCCGTCTCTCTTTCTTTCTCTTCCCTCTTCGTTCCTCCTTTCCCCACCCGTCCTTGCTCTCCTAGTCCTCTTTGGTTGCTCTCCAAGGGGGTGACTTTCCCAAAAAATAGGGTGCTGGTGCGTTTCAAAGACACTTTGACGCATGGAGCGCCTCCAGTCACATTGCCAACTAGGTGGAGAGGATATCTGTGTCGACTTAGGGACCGGGAACAGAGAAGCACGCTGCTTTTCCATTTAAATTCTAAAAAGATGAGAGAAGGAGAAGGTTGACGGCTGGAGTGGGAATATTGTAGGCTGGTGGTTTTCACGAAAATGGAACAGCGGGTCCATTCCGGCTACCTGAGGTCTTGAACTCCATTTCCAAAATGGTTTGAGCATCTCGGGATTCACCGGCTGCAGAAACGACGCGGTTTGACACCACTCGAAGTGCTGTCGCGTCCCGGGATTTGTTGCTTTACAAGGGTCTTCAACCTTCTCTGACAAAGGTTGCCTCGCCAAACTACTAATCCCAGGATGCTGTCGGATGGCACTTAAAAGTGGTGTCAAACCGCATTGCGCAGATGCATCCTTGGACAGCTCCTTCAAAGTTCATGCTACATTCCCGAATGGATTCATTGCTCTACTCACATGGAATTCACCAGATTTCACTGGAAATAGGTCAGGTGCATCTAGGTCCCTTCTGACTAGTTTTTGGACCAGGAATGAAGCAGGAAAAAAGATGGGGGTTAGGTCCAAAATTCCTTTTTTCATAGAAAGGAGAGAAAGGCCAAAGTCATGTCTGACAGCAACACTGTCCAGCCCAGAAGACCAAAAGGAGGGGAAGGAAAGGCAATGCTAAACTTTGAGAACTAGATAGGACACGATGGGCTTCAGGTTGAAAATCAGATAGACTGTAGTGCCAATGATCCCCAGCCAGCACAGCTCATGGGCCCTGGTGGCTGAGCATCATGGAAGTTAGGGTTTTTGTAGGTTTTTCAGGCTCTGTGGCCTGAAAAAGAGTTTATCTCTGACGTTTCGCCAGCATCTGTGGCTGGCGTCTTCGGAGAATGCTGGCATGGAAGAGAGTGGGGTCAAACAATGTATATACCCCACTTCCTTCCATGCCAGCATTCTCTGAAGATGTCAGCCACAGATGCTGGCAAAACGTCAGAAAGAAAACTCTTCTAGAACATGGCTGCATCACCCGAAAAACCCACAAAAAAACTATGGATACCGGGCATGGAAGCCTTTGACTTCACATTATTGGAATTACAATGCCACATAATGGTCAGCCCCTGTCTGGTAGGACCAGCAGCTGTTTCCTTAGATCTCTTGGATCTTCCAAACCATGGGAACCATGCAACGGTCATGGATGACTAGCTGGAGGAAGATCCCCTGAGATCTGCTCTATTGATATGCTATGTTGCAGGGTTTCTAGTATTTGTAGTAAGCCCAGCCAATCCAGATGGTTCATATTCCACCTTTCCATCCCTGCAACCTGATCATAACCACCAAGCAAGATTTCTAAGTTAGGGAACTGGCTGGATTGAGTCCCTGGTGCAAAAAAAAAGTTGCACGAGAGGACTCTCTTTCCAGGGTTTCCAAGGGGTGGCCCATTTCTGGCCCTCTTGCTGCTGTGAGCCTCTTCTCCCTTTGGCCAACTGGACCTTTGCCTAGATCCAGCAATAGCTGGAGAGAGACCAGATTCAAGACGGCTGGAGATGCTTGTCTTTCACAGCCAGATCTGCCCCATTCCTGCATCTGGGGCCTCATTCCTACAATGAGAAGGACAAGATGGTAGAGGGGAAATATACACAGAAAATTAAATTGGAGGTCGGAGGCTTTCACAGCCAACATCCATAGTTTTTTATGGGGTTTTTGGACTATGTGGTTGAAGGCTGACCTCTGAAGATGCCAGCCGCAGACGCAGGCGAAACGTCAGGGATAAATTCTTCCAGAACACAGCCAAGTAGCCCGAAAAAACTCACAAAAAACTAGGAAATTAAATTGTTTGAACTTTCAACGTTCGTGGTGTATATTGGTACAGGCAACTTGTTGCCTTTCGTGTGTGTTGGACAACAGTTCCCGTATGCCCCCGCTAGAATGGCCAATGGCCAGGGGAAATGGGTTTTGTAGTCCAAAAGATCAGGAATACACCAAATGGCCTGCCTCCGGGGTATGTTGTTCCCCGTCACTGTGCCAGGCTCGAAAATGTGTCATAAGTGACATATTGGCTTCCCAACTGTGCACATTTGTGCATCGGACACTGTTTTCGGCCCTTCGTGTGTTTTGAGGATGGAAGGCAGAAAGGGATGCAAAGCTAGAGGACCTGCCAACAAAGGCTTCTGTGAAGCTTTCATGGCCAGCATCCGTAGCTTTTTGTGGGTTTTTCTGGCTCTGTGGCCACGTTCTAGAAGAGTTTATTCCTGATATTTCGTTCAGAGAATGCTGGCATGGAAGAGAGTGAAACAGTATATATACCCCAATATCTTCCATGCCAGCATTCTCTGAAGATGCCAGCCACAGGTGCAGGCGAAATGTCAGGAATAAACTCTCCTAGGACATGGCCACAGAACCCCCCAAACCCACAAAAATCTAATGACTTCTGTCTTTGCAGAGAGCTGCCCAAGAATGGGGTGGGATTTGGGATGGCGTCCCTTGGAGAGTTTGTTTTGGGGAGGAAACAAAACAGGTCAGCGGCTTAGAGCAGCGATTCCCAAACTCCACTCCTCCAGGTGTTTTGGACTTCAGCTCCTAGAAGCCTCTGCCATCTGGGTCAATGGTCGGGGATTCTGGGAACTGAAGTCCAAAACACCTGGAAGGCCAAATTTGGGGGATCAGTGACCTGGAGGGAAAGGTTTATTTGGGGATCCACCACCCAAACCAATTGCTCCCCACCTCCCGCAACCCGTCCACATCCTAACTTCGTTTGCATGTTGTTGTACTGACTAATTACTAATGAGATCCTTCTCCCCCTCCACCTCCCTCGCCCCATCCCTCTCACCATCTCCTCCCTCGACTTGATGCCGGGAAGGGAAGGGAAAGCCCCAAATCTAGTCCTGGCCACGGAGACGCACACGCACGCCCCTGCGCTTGCCTCAAGAGATCTTCCCATCCACTTTCTAGCTCAATGCATCCCTCACACACCGTCCCTGGCTCTTTCGTCTACACAAGTCTTGATGGTTTAGGTGAAATCATAAAGGGATTTTTTTTTTTTTTGGAAGGGTACACGGCCACTATTCCTCCTTGCATGCACACAGGATTGCACCACTTCACGCGCGCATATCGTTTCGACAATATGTGCAGCCACCGACCCCAAGGAATGGCTTTCTCTGAGTTCCCCCTGTCCGTTCTTGGGTGCATCCCTGGAACCGAAGGACCTATGGTGATGCCCTGCCTAGTCTTCCCAACTATGCGGCAGCCCAGGCCAGGTATTTCCATTCCTTTTCGAATCCAAAGTGAGCCCAGGTGGGGAGAGGTTTGCTCTTTGTCTATAGCAGGTCTTGGGTTTTAGCTCAGCGAAGGAGGACTGTGTAGCTCAGCACTGCTCCCTGCAGGATACACTGATCCTGCAGGCCAGCAAAGGCAGTAGAAGAAAGAATGCCCAAAGAAAGGACATGCGGTTCTTAAGCAAAAATCCACATTCAGAAATGGCGTGCACGGGGCTGGCGTTCCGGCCTAAGCTTCCTGATTCCTCCATTGTTGTTATTGTCCGTCATTTGGGACAGTCGCCGGGATGAACCGCTTTTTTGGAAAGCCGAAGGCGCCGCTGCCGCCAAACCTGACGGACCACATCGGAACGATGGGCGGCAGAGCAGAGTCCATTGATGAGAAAATTTCTAGGCTTGGCACACAATCAGAAATGGGTCGCGCCTTTTATTGGGACGACTGGAGCGATAGGATAGCCGCCTGTAAGCGGCACAGGTCTTTGGGATTTGCAGAATTCTTTGCATCAGGCATGGCGGTACAAACAAACATTAAGGGATAAGGCAAGAAGCGTGTCCCAAAAAGCACTACGCCTGACCTGGGAGATGGGCCATTGGGTGTATGTCTCTGCAGACACAAGGTGGAGGCTGCAATCTATCGAATATATCAACGTTTGGCTTTGTGGGATGGATTTTCAATTATTTCTCTCCATTTCTACCAGCTAGAGAAATGGCTGCTAAACTCAGAACTGAGAGCATTTGCTGCATGCCTTTATATCTTGTAATATGACACAGTCATGTCTGGTGTTTTTAAACATGACTTCACGACCGGCGGATATGACATTACCTGAACTTTGGTCTTCCAGGTATTGGACTTCAACTCCCAGAAGCCCTAGCCAGCTTGACTAGCAGTCAGGAATTCTGGGAGGTGAAGTCCAAAACATCTGGAGGATCCAACCAATATGCTGGAGATTCCTAGAGAGGTGGTTCCATCTGGGCATTCCTGGGTCCTCCAGCATGATTCTATGGTGTGCGCCTGATAGAGGTCATTCATTTCAATATGATCCATGGATTAATCTTTCCACACTAAGTGCAGGAATGTATCCCCCAGAGATATGGGGGTCATACTGTACTAAAGCAACGAATAATTTTAGTAGTTTTTTCCCAAATTTAAATTCATTTTCTGCATGGCAAGGGAGACACCATGATCATGAAGGTGGTTTCCCCAGGGTGAGGCTCATCCATTGCGCTCCGGATGCGCTGACCCCTGCAATTTCCCTAAATGCGGGAAACTCGACTGCATAATTTGTGGTAGTCTGTATGGGATTCGTCTAGGACTGTTGTATTTTGGCCATATCAGGAGAAGACGCGGCTCTCTAGAAAGGACGATAATGCTTGGCGAGGTAGAAGGCAGCAGAGAAAAAGGAAGACCACGTCGTCCCCAGCTAGTACAGCCACGTGGGCCGATGGGACCTGCAGTCCAGCCTCGCAAGATGGGATTTTTTTGTGAAACCATGGAAAACTGCAAAAAGGCTAAGGCTTGCAGAAGGCAGGAGGACAAGACGACGGAGCAAGCTGGTGTGACCTTTCCCTCTGATCCCTCTGGCTGGTCTTTTGCACTCGCAGGCCCTTCTTTTGCATCCGTTTATTGATACCTCCTCCAGAGTCATTATCGCCTTGTTAACACAACCCCTGGCGGTCTCCCTGGTGCTACATTGAGAAGGACCTTTTGTGCTGCCAGCTGAATTGCCCATAAAAGTGACTGCGCCGGGTTGTCAGTTGTTGAAAGATCAGCAGGAGGAGCTCTCTCTTTTTAAGTCCCTTCAGCACTAACCTCTTCCCCTGCAATTAAAGCTCCATGGGGGGAACCCCAGCTTAACCTTGCCGTCGTTCTGGGTTTGGGGCGGACAGAAGCGTTGCATTGAAAACCCGCACGGAGGCCCTTCCAAAGACAAAACAGTGCCCTCTTTCCAAATCCACAAAACATTGGAACAACCCAAATGCAAAGGATAAATACGGGCCGCAAGCTTTCGAAGGTCCGCAGTCTCCATCGTCAGGCAACAGGGTTAAAAATCATACTGGAGGGGAACAAAATGCCGTATACACTCGACTATAAGTCGGCCTCATGTATAAGCCGAGGACAGGTTTTGGGGGCAGAATTACGGATTTGGATACGATCCTTGGATAAGTTGAGGGTAAAACTTAGGGGCATACAACAAAGGATCCCAATGATGAAGCCTAGGAAAACAATGCCAAAGAACGTACAAAAATATGGCAGGCGTAATGGTTTTGGCTCATGCTAAAGGCTGGATGAAAGAGAGAGTACTGTAGATGGAGGCCAGTGTTTCCAGGACAGATTGCACTCTTGCCTTTGGTAGTCTTTTAAAAAAAGAGTTAAAGAATAGTATTTACATCGTTTTGGGGGTCAACGTTTTTTACTAAAATTTCTAGATGTATACATGAGTATATGCAGAAAGGATATTAGTCCCAAGCCTGCATTTTGTCAGGATGTTTTCAGTTCAGGCGTTGTGGGAAGGCCATGCACCCTATGAGTACTCCAGGAATACAAGCAAGACAGAAAGAAAATTTGGGTTGTCTTTCTGCCTTTCCAGTTAAAAATTCTGTGTAGGCTGGATGGGCATCTTTTGGGAGTACTTGAGTTGGGTATCCCTGCATGGCAGCAGGTTGGAATAGATGACCTTTGGGGTCCCTTCCAATCTCTGGATCTCAGTCCCTGCTTCACCCTCTTTTTGAGCCAGGTTAGCAGAAAAAGCTTGATCACCGCTCCCTCTTTTTTATTTATTTAAATATATATATATATATATATATTCCCTTTAAAAGGCATTTGTTCCTTGTTTGCCGGGTTGCGACGGTTGCCTTTTTTTTATTATTTATTTATAGGCCCGAGATTGGCTTTTTATCTGTTCGGCGGCAGACCGCAAACCATTTAGGCCGAGGCAGCTCGGCTGAAATGCCACGGAAATACAGCGCAGCGTTAATGGCTTGTGGGTTGCAGCCTCCTCCGAGGACTCGCTTTCCAAATAACTTCTCTGCCTCTCTTTGCTTCCTGCCCTGGGCCCAACGCGGCGGTGTTATTCTCTGCTTGGTTTTGGAGAGAAATGAAAAGAGTTCCTTGGCCGGGTTCCCAAGCGACTCCTCTTCCCTGATGCATTTGCTTTGGGTGAGGTCTGCAAGGAGGCCTCCATGGAGCTCTGGAAAAATATATATATATATATATATATATATATGGTTGGATCCCAGAGGAGGAAATGAGCCGGTTGGTTATTCCAAGAAGCAAGCCTTGCTGAATGAGATCCAGGAGCCATTTCGTCCGGAATGCACTTGACAAAAGGCGGAAAGATGCATGATGGAATTGCGGCTCGTACAGAGCCATTTAAGGGGCAGAGGTGGAAACACAACCGAGGCTGCGTTAACTAGAGTTTGGAGATGATCCTTTCCTGGTTAACAGCAACCAGAATTCACCAGCCAGCATGGAAGCTGGTACTATGCACCTTCAAGTTGCTTCCAGTTTATGGTGATGCTAAGGCAAGCCATAACCCAGGAGCCGGCATGGCGCAGTGGTTTGAGGGTTGGATTGCCACTCTGGAAGTTTGATTTCCAGCTTGACAGTGGACTCTTTCAAACGGGGAGGAATTTCTCCCAACTCCGAATGGAGCCAATGCGGATTTATGTAAATTCGCTTGTTTAGCGAATTTACATGAACCCCTGCTCCGTTCGGAATTACTTCCCATTACCCGAAAATAACCCCCTCCTGCCCGAATTTGCATGCGAAGCTTTAATTCGCAATAAGGTAAAACCCATGATTGCATTCAAATTGGCTTCCCTCTTGCCCGAATTTGCGTGCGAAGAGTTAATTTGCAATAACATAAAACCCATGATTGCATTCGAATTGACCTTAAATTATACTTCCAATTTAGCCTTGTATGAAAGAGTCCCATGAGACCCACTGGGTGACCTTGGGGAAGTCACACTCTCTCGGCCTCAGGGGAAGGCCGTGGCGAACCTCCTCTGAATAAATCTTGCCACAAAAACCCCAGGATAGGTTCGCCTTCGCGTTGCCATAAGTCGGAAACGACTTGAAGGTAGACAGCAACAGCGGTGGCGAACAGCAACAGCGGTGAGGTTTTCTTGGCCAGATCTCTTCAGAGTGGGTTTGTACTTGCTTTCCTCCGAGGCGGAAAGTGGGTGATTTCTATGGCCCAACAGGGATTCGAACCCTGATCCTAGTACAGCATTCATACCACTCCACTCCTCTGGCTCCCAGCTTGACGTTTGAGGTCCGAGTCATGACTTGTGAAAGCTGGACATTTCTCTCTGGATGTAGGCTTGTATTGGAGAAAATGTGCACTTTCATGCTTAACTGACCAGGGGAGAGCTTGTGGCTCTTATGTCAGGGGAGCATTCAATCCGTTCCAGCTTGTAGTCCAGACTTGAAAGAAGAATTCCAAAGGGAGCGGAACCCATTTATCCCAAAACATTAAAATTAGGCCTCTATGGGTGCCTCTACACTGGAGAAACAGTGCAGTTTTGACACCGCTTTAACTCCATCTTATAGAATCCTGGGATTTGTAGTTTGGTGAGGCACTAGCATGCTCAGGCAGAGAACACAAAAGATCCTGCAAAACTACAGATCCCAGGATTCCATAGGAAGGAGCTACAGCACTTAAAGCAGTGCCAAACTGCTTTTTTCCCCCTACGGTGTAGATACACCCAGAGTATATGAAAGCTTACGCTACAATGTCTTTGGTCCTTTGAACAGCCAGCTTCCAGAGCTTGTAGCTTAGGGATTCTGGGAGATGTAGGGTGCATCGACATTGTAGAAATAATGCCATTTGACATCACTTTTAAGTCCTGCAGCATCATCCTCTGGGATCCCGGGATTTGCAGTTTTGCAAGGTCTTTTGCTTTTTCTCACCAAGAGTGCTGGTGGCTCATCCCAGGATTCTGTCGGATGGAGCCGGTGTTGAAGTGAATTATTTCTGCAAAGCAGAGGCACCCTTTCAAGTTTGGACAAAGACCCAAAGCGCATTCAGTGACCCACTGACTTGGGCGCCTCCAGCAGCTGCTGCGGCTGACCTCTTTACATGCTCGGAGAAGCGGCTTGATCCTTTGGGAGAGCTTTGCCAACATTTGAGGTTATTCCAAATATATATATATATATGCGCACATGAGGATACCGAGCCTCATCAGTTCTGGAGGGCAATCCCAGCTGGCCTTGTCTACAAGCTCTTCATACTCCAGCGCACTTCCCTAATGGAGCGGACTCCAAATCCGTACTTCTTAAGAGCAACGCAAGGAACTGTCCTTGGCAAGTTGTGCAGTCGCCTGACCAAGGATTTTTGCAGCGACTGCCAGGGTGTATTTTGCTGCCTCCGCACCTGAAAGTTCGATTCCTTGCACTCTGACTCCCAGAATCCCCTTGCCAACCCACACGGTGAATATGGAGTTTACAGTTTAAACCATTTCAGTTTAAACAACTTAAGTTTTCAAAGCTCTGCTCCACGTGAAGAAAGCCGCACCTCCGAAGGACATGATTTGTTGTTGTTGCTGCGTGCGTTCGGGTCATTTCCAACTTACGGCAAGCCAAAGGCGAACATCTTGTGGGGCTTTCTTGGCAAATTTCTTCAGAGGGGCGTTTGCCATTCCCATCCTCTGAGGCTGAGAGAGTGTGACGTACCCAAGGTACCAACCATAATGATGTGTACAAAACCACCCATGGTCACTTGGTGACGGAAAACCAGAATCCCCAAGGAACCACCATCTCCGAAGCCTCCTCCGCCTAAGAAAGCTGGCACTTGCAGCTGGGCAACGTCTGGAGGACCTCAACGCCCCCATTTCTGGTTTAAACTGTGGACCTTACCTCCTTCTTCATGCTCCCGCAACATAATGGTATCCCTTTCAGGTTCCTTTCTTCTTCCAGGTCCATCCTCCAGAGACCTCTTGTGAAAAACCATCACAAGGAGGAACTCCTTGGTTGGTAGAACTTCCATAGCTCATAGTGACTGTGGAACATGGGAGAGGCAGTGATTTGGGAGACGCATGGGGGGAAAGTGGGTCATAGTTATGAGACACACATAGGATGAAGAGTCACAATGTTTGAGCCAAGAGGCCAAGCTTGAACGTCCCTGTAGACCCCACCACCAGACCATCAAACCTTGTGCAGATACTCCCCCACTTCCTTGCAACTCAACTCCATCTCGCTCTTCTTCCCTTTCTTTCTCTCTCTTTTCTCCCTGAAAAAGAAAGGATAAAAAAAAAAATATGTGGCATTTCTCCAAAGAGACGACCAGACATAAAAATGAGTCCGCAGCCCCTTCCTCTCCGAGTCTCCCCCCTTCTCCATGCCAGTGCCCCACTTGGTTAACACTTGGTTGTCTCCTTGTCTCCTTCCACCCCCCGCAACCCTCCCTTCCCCGACCCCTGCGCTCATGACGGACAGGTGACTATCTCTGTGGATGGGATCCTCACCACAACCGGCTACACGCAAGAGGACTACACCATGCTGGGCTCGGACGACTTCTTCTACATTGGGGGAAGCCCCAACACAGCTGACCTGCCGGGGTCCCCCGTCAGCAACAATTTCATGGGATGCCTCAAGGATGTGAGTCTTTGGAGGGTGGGGGGGTCGTAGCAAGATGTCGGGATGGTTGGGCTCCTGGGGAAGCAGATGAACTAAATATCCAAAGCTTTTTCCACTGGGACCCTCAGCTCCGAATTGGCTTTGAAGCTCCGAATTGGCTTTGGGGGCTCGGAATTGGCTTTGAAGCTCCGAATTGGCTTTGGGGGGCTCCGAATTGGCTTTGAAGCTCCAAAATGGCTTTGGGGGCTCAGAATTGGCTTTGAAGCTCTGAATTGGCTTTGGTGGTTCGGAATTGGTTTTGGAGCTCAAAATTGGGATAGGATTGGTGTTAGAAGCTCAGAATTGGAGCTCAGAAATGGCTTTGGAGCTCAGCCTTGGCATTTCAAGCCATGGACGGCTGAATCCGTCGATTAAAAAAAATCCATAGATACTGTACCAAGATGGCAGTTCGGAAACCAAGAGGGAACAGACCCTCCAAGTGCCCCCAGTTTGGCTGAAAAAGGCCCTGTTTTATCATCCCACTTTTAAAATGTCCCAGTTTCTTCTCCCGCTCTCCTGCTTTGTCCTCAGCTTACTCCAAGGGCTGCAAACTTGAGTTCATTTTGATCAGGCTAGCCAAGTCTGTCTCTTGGCAGGTGGTCTATAAGAACAATGACTTCAAGCTCGAACTCTCCCGCCTGGCCAAAGAAGGCGACCCCAAGATGAAGATCAACGGCGACCTGGTCTTCCGCTGTGAGAACGTCGCGGCCCTGGACCCTGTCACCTTTGAATCTCCGGAAGCCTACATCTCCCTGCCCAAGTGGAACACCAAGAAGACGGGCTCCATCTCCTTCGATTTCCGCACAACGGAGCCCAACGGGCTGCTGCTTTTCAGCCATGGCAGGTTGCAGCCTCCCAAAGAAGGCCGGTCCGAGCGTCTCCACAAGGCTGACTACTTTGCAATGGAGCTTCTCGACGGGTACCTCTACTTGCTGCTGGACATGGGCTCGGGCGGCATCAAAATGAGGGCCAGCAGTAAGAAAGTGAATGACGGCGAGTGGTGCCACGTGGACTTCCAGCGCGATGGTCGCAAAGGTGAGGATGCTGCAATGTAGGGGCGGCCGGGGTCCCACTCATCTGCCTTCTCTGGGAAGCCCCATTTGTTTGTATATACTGTATAGCCTTTTGTTTGCAAGTGTTTGAAGGGTTGGGTCAGTGCCAAATCCAGTTTGAAGAGAAACCCTGAGAATTCTGAGAAATGCAGCAACAGCAACAACCAAAACACAGTCTAGGAGAGCTTGACATCACTCTTTACCATCAGAACCCAGAAATGTTTCGCTTTGGGGACTAAAGCTCCCAGAATCCTCCAACCAGGACTCTGGGAGTTATCGCTCCCCAAAAATTGGCATTGGAGCTCGGAATTGGCTTTGGAGCTCGGAATTGACTTTGAAGCTCGGAATTGGCTTTGGAGCTCGGAATTGGCTTTGGAGCTCGGGATTGGCTTCCCTGTCCTTTGTCAAATACTCTGAACATTTTGCTGAGAGGAGTCCAGGTGGTGGATGGGGTGGTGGTGGCAACGTTGGTGCAAACCATTGAGCAATGCAGCCTCAGAGCAACAGATGCAAAAGTGAAAAGGTGATTTTACCTCCCCTGCAGATCTCAAAACATGGACAAGGGCACAAGAGAGGAGGGACCAGGTATTAGGGTAATGGACCACCGGTCAATCTCCACTGGAGTAATTTTGCTGACTTTTCCCACCATTCCAGGCTCCATCTCTGTGAACAGCCGGAGCACCCCTTTCCTGGCCAGCGGGGAGAGTGAGATCTTGGATCTGGACAGTGAGATGTATCTGGGCGGGCTTCCTGAGAACCGCCTGGACCTCATCTTGCCCCCGGAAGTGTGGACGGCCTTCTTGAACTATGGCTATGTAGGCTGCGTCCGGGACCTCTTCATTGACGGCAAGAGCCGGGACGTGCGCCGCCTGGCCGAGGTGCAGAGCGTGGCCGGCGTCTCCAGCTTCTGCTCCCGGGAGACCCTCAAGCAGTGCAGCAGCTCTCCTTGCCGCAACGGGGGTCTCTGCCGGGAAGGCTGGAACCGATTCATCTGTGACTGTGTGGGCACCGGATACCTGGGACGGCTGTGCGAAAGAGGTGAGGGGGCTCAGGGGGGAAAGGAAGGGAGTGTGTGGTTATATGGTGGAAGGAGATGAAGGGATGGATGGATGGATGGATGGATGGTCAAATAGACAGACAGATAGATAGATGGAGACATAGATGGATGGACGGACAGTTGGATAGACAGTTAGATGGATACATGGATGGATGGACGAATGGACAGATACCAGTAGATAGATGGTTGGATGGATACGTGGATGGATGGACAGACAGATTGATAGTTAGATGGATAGATGGAGACATAGATGGATGGACAGATGGACGGATGGACAGAAATGGACAGACAGTTAGATGGCTACATGGATGGATGGATGGATGGATGGACGGACAGACAGATAGTTGGATGGATACATGGATGGATGGATGGATGGATGGATAGACAGATGGACCTTTGGATGGATGGGAGGGAGGGAGGGAGGAGAGAGATGATAGATGCCCTTCCAGATACATTGTTGGACCCCATTTGCCATCGTCCCTTGCAGCTGGACTTCAACAATATCTGGAAGGCCATCGCCTTCAGAGCCCCAGAGAAGGAGAAAATACTGGGCTTAGAGGGAGGAATCATTTTATAAGACTAGCCTCCCACAATAACCTCTCTCTTTCTCTGCTTCTTTCTCCCTCCTCCTTGGTCGCTTGGGCAGAGGCCACGGTGCTGAGCTACGACGGGAGCATGTACATGAAGATAATGCTGCCAACGGTCATGCACACCGAGGCCGAAGACGTGTCCCTCCGCTTCATGTCCCAACGGGCGTACGGGTTCATGATGGCCACTACTTCCAAGGAGTCGGCCGACACTCTCCGCCTGGAGCTGGACGGGGGCCAGATGAAGCTCACGGTCAACCTAGGTAACCAACTGGCCAGGACTCTGGTCCTGTTCTTGACTTCCTCCTCTTTCTCCCCATGAATCCAATTGGCATCATGGAGGGTGGCTGAACCCATCATCGGTTCGCCAGGGGGCAAAAATACGATCCTTTTCTCTCATTCCCATCCCCTTGGTTTTTGACCCTTCATTGGGACATATATGGCCAACCCAGAGCAAACAGCTGAAGTGACCAAAGGCTCTGTCCCATGAGATGCTCATGTCCATTTCCCTACAACATGATCCTTCCCCCTTTCCCTAATGATTTCCTCCCATTTTTGGCACCCAGGGTCTCTTCCACACTACATAACTGTAACACTTTAATGCCATTTTAACTGGCACCACCAGTCCTAGGATTTGTCATTTGGTGAGGCACTGCAGCTCTCTGGCAGGAGAGTCCAAATACCACACAAAGCCACAGATCCCAGGATTGAAGGAGCGTGTGCCTTCAAGTCATGTCCAACTTATGGCGACTGATAGTGTTGTGGTTTGAGTGTTGGACTATGACTCCGGAGACCAAAGTTCAATTCTCACCTTGGCCATGAAACTCAATGGGTAACCATAAAACCCAATGGGTGACCCCTGGGCAAGTCGCATGCTCTCAGCCTCAGAGGAAGGCAGTGGCAAGCCGCCTCTGAACAAATCTTGCCAAGAAAACCCATAACCTAAGTCGGAAACGGCTTGTCGGTACGCAACAACAAAAGGTGGACCTATCATGAGGTTTTCTTGGGCTGAGAATGTGACTCACCGAAGATCACCCAATGGGTCTCCATGGCCGAGCAGGGAATGTCAGGGTTGTAGGCCAGCACTCAAGTCACTACACCACGCTGGCTCTTAAAGAGGTATGAAAGTGCTACAACTATCTAGTGTGTAGTGTGAAAGAGACCCTGGGATCTGTCCTCCCCGTTTCTCCCCTATGACATTGACCTTGTCGTCCATGGGAGGAGTCCTTGTTTGGTCCTACGGCTGTTTGCATCCACTTCTCTGTAGCGGTTGACGACGCACGCCGAGGCCAGTTGTGCAGCCTGTGGAAAGGGGGCATCCCCGTCCCTCCTCCTTCCATGACCGAACCACCTTCCTCAATACTGCAGAGACTTGAGAGCATTGGTCCCACCAAAGCAATATTTTCCCAGAGCTTGGAGAATATGCAGCGTTGATGAGTCGATGCTTTTTTTAACCACAGCTCTTCTTCCCGGGTATGAGGGGTGCGATCAAAAAAGTAATTTTTCCAATCCCTGTCACATACGGTCAGCCCTCCAAGTTTGCAGCTTTGACTTCGGACGAATTGATTCTTTGCGGATTTGGGTAATATGTTCTCCCTGGGAACCTCTCCATCCTCCAGTGTAGCTCTCCTAGACATTGACCATAATTTTTGTGTGTGTGTTTTGGGCTCTGTGGCCTTGTTCTAGAAGAGTTTATTCCTGACGTTGCGCCAGCATCTGTGGCTGGAATCTTCAGAGAAATAAACTCTTCTAGAACATGGCCACATAGCCTTAAAAACCCACAAAAAACTATGGATGCCAGCCATGAAAGCCTTTGACTTCACGTTAGCCATAGAGTCATGACGAAGGACTTAAGAGATTTCTAGAAGAAACACTTCTCTAGGCATCTCGAAGTCTTCCGACACAATTCTACGGCGGATGTTGACCATAGATTTGCACTCAAGGACCTAGAGATTGCTAGAGAAAATTCTTCTCTAGGCGTTTGTAATTCCTCCAGCGTGGTTTTATGGCCAGCGTTTGGTGGATGTGGATGTTGCACTGGAGGACCTAGAAATTCCTAGAAAGGTGTTTCCACAGATTAAAATGTCTTTTATTTGTGGGTTTCCCACTTTTATGGGGGTTCTGCAACCCAGCGAATGTGGAGGGACGATTCCATTGCATGGGACCCTTTGCTCTCATTGACTCCAACGGTGGTCCGGGTCTTGCAAAGCTCCATTGAACCCACAAGCCTCCTTCTTGTATGAAGGGCATTTTATGGGATTACTAGAGAGTGGGTGGCTGCCCCCACCTTGCAGTCCTTTGCATCAGGCATGCCATGAGTCTTGCCCCTTGGGCATCTCTGGGCAGGCCCAGTGCCAGGACCGAGGATGGCAGTTCAGCCCTGCTCTCCGATATCATGAGACCACCATACAAAAGGAGTCAGTGTTGGGGAAGCTTTCCCCGTAATTTTTTTGTGGGTTTTTCGGTGGCCATGTTCTCGAAGAGTTTATTCCTGATGTTTCGCCAGCATCTGTGGCTGGCATCTTCAGAGAATGCTGGCATGGAAGCGAGTGGGGTATATACACTGTATATATACCAAAGTTCATACAGTATCCTCTGAAGATGCCAGCCACAGATGCTGGCAAAATGTCAGGAATAAACTCTTTGAGAACTTGGCCCGAAAAGCCCACAGAAAACTATAGATCCCTTTGACTTCACATTTCCCCTTAGTCTCTGACAGTTCCGAAGGTTGTCTTTTCCGAGGAATTTGCTGATGACTATTGGGAGGGATACGATGCTTTGTGCAAGAAAGAAGCACACTTGGGGGTTGGGAGGAGGGGAAAGGAGGGCCGGCACCCTATTTTTCCGTGCGCGTAATGCTGCTCAAAGGTAAGCCCTTCTCCTCCGCATCTGTAACTTCAGGATGGGGAGGAAGGAATGGCTTCCCACCCGGTCCTTCCCTTCTCCTGCACAGCTGGCCTTTACAAGGTAGGCACTTGCCCGCACTGAGGTATCCCAAACTAGAAAAGGAGACGGCTATGGGGAAAAAGTAGGGCCAAGTTGCAGGTGGTGGGAATGAGAAGATGCACGGATCCATCCTCTGCCAAATGGATAGGTAGAGTCTGTGAATAAAACCGGCCATTTTCGGACACTTCGGGGTGGAAAAGCCTGAACCAAAACAAACCCGCAGCAGATTTCAAGAGACTTGACCTCCAACTACCAATTGAAATTTGCAGTTGGGCATCGCTTCCCACATCTGAGCATGGTTTAACTGTGGACCAAGGCATTTGTGGTAGACAGGATGGTCGTCATCCCATATCGAGACAGCGCAATAAAACATCCAACCACTATTTGACAGGTCTGAAAGTCCCATCCTCAACCCTTGGCGGGTTTGGTGGAGGAGACCTCCACGTCCTGGGATCAAGGGTGGTAAAGCTGGGCTTAGAAAGGTTCCTGGACCGATTCGGGTCCCCAAGGAGGCGAGATCAGGACCTCTCCAAAGGCGGACACCTCAGTGCCAAAGCAAGTGCCCACCTTGTCGTGCGTCTGTCCCCGGATGGTGGGCTGCGTTGTTTATATTTTTTTGGGTGTTTGGTTGCAAACGTTACCTTGAAGGATATAAAAACTCTTCTTCTCTTCTCTCTCCCTTCCCCTCCCGATCCCCCATCTCAGACTGTGTCAGGATAGGCTGTAACCCCAGTAAGTGGCCATTTTCTTTCTCTCTCTCGTTACTTTTACCCTTTTGCTTTCTTGACGTTGGTTGCGTTGGCTGGCTTCTTCTCATTTTGACTCGTTCTCTTTCACCTTACGGTTTCTGGGTGTGGGTTTCACCGGCCAAAGACCAACGGGGGCATGCGTGTGCGTGTTGTGTGTTTGTATGTACGAGAAAGAGCGTGTTTGAAAGAGCGAGAATGCAAAGGAAAACTGAAAAGGAGCCAGGCTTGTCGAAGTTAGGGCTGATCCCCAATCCCACAATGGATCACGTCTGTCTATGGTCCTGCTCCTTAGCAGCCTTCAGGATGGTGCCACCAATATATGAAGACCGCATCATGGCTTAGTTGGAAACGTCTGGCCCCCCAGATGTTTTTGGCACCTATCATCGCAGTGATCCTAGCCGGTGGTTAGGATCTATGGGAGTTGCGGTCTAAAGCATCTGGAGAGCCTAGTGTTTCCCCCCCAAACTGGACCTGGAGAGCTTGGTCCAACATGGTAAGGAATGCTTAAAGCTACAGTTAAAACACATCTGGAGGGTGAAGTAATATTCCCAATTTTGGCTTAAAAGATGGTCATATAATTGCATCTGGAAATGTCACCCGGAAGGTTTTGGGAAGACCGTTCGTGCTTCCATGCACACCCATGCTGCTTCCATGCGCACACGAGGGCTTTTAGCCTGATCCTCCACGCACAATTGCACCACCGCCACCCCCTTTTATAGAGCGTTGTGTCGACAACGGTTGCCCCACTCCTCCTTGGGTCTTGGGTGAGTTGCTGAAAGCCAGGGTTTCTGGGTTCTCTGCAACGCCCTCGGGGTGAGTCCCGCCAACTTCTCTGTACCTCAGTTTCCTCTTTGTGCACATTTGCGGAAAGGGACACGGTAGCACGCTCCACGCCATACTGGGAACTTGGAGAGAACTTTTCAAGGAGGGGACCTACATTGGATTGGAGGGCCGTGCTCAAATTACAGACCTACGTTTGCAAACATTACTGTTGTGGAGAGTACAATTCCCAGAAAGCCCCGTCCGGCACGATTTATGGCCACGAGAGATAATAATATCATAATAATTCTGGAAGTTGTAGTCCGAAAAATAATCTTTCCAAACTATGGGCGAGAGACGTTTGCAGCGGGCTTCATACGTAACCGTTTTCAGATGGCAACAGGGCAGGCTCTTCTTTGGATAAATATGGGGGGAACAAGAATAAGATTTTGGGAATGGGAAGAAAGGTGGATTTTGTCTCTCCACATCCATCTCTTTGTTCAGATCATTTGAGGATTGGTTTGGGAGCAGACGGAGAGAGGTGAATTGGGTTTTTAGGGGGGCAGGAGAACGGATGTCGCAGAGCATTGGAAGTCTATGGGGGAAGCCCCATTATCTTGGACGCTGCCGGAGAAGAAGATGGTGAGCTACATCATCCAGATGATGTGGAACGGCCACGTTCAGTGGAACGTCATTGAGGTGAAGTTGCACATTGTGCAGGACTGTGCATTTGCACATTGCACATGGGTGCACATTGGGCATGGATCCACATCCACATTTGGCTGGTCATTCGGTTATACATTTGGTGCCTTGCTTCATTCGCACACATTGCCATCCCAGACACAGGTTGTCTAGCGCAATACATAACTGCATGCATTGTGCAGTTGTGATGTAGGATTCCAGCCACTATACAACATTTTGGGTTTTGTTTTTTGTGTGAAAGGTTTTTATTTTTATTTTAATCAAACATATATATCCACACGAACACATATGACAATAAACATAAAACTTATAACACTTACATATTAAACATAACACTTACATTCCATTTTAAAAAACACAAAACATAAATACTTGACTTCCTTCCTTCTTTCCTTCTCTTTTATTTTTAGTGTTTTATCTTAATACCTTTAGCTGTGCAAACTATACAATAACTTGTTTTCTGTTACTTATATCAATATTGATTATGATTATCTGCTCGACCTTCTTTGTCTTATCTTTGAGTAAATTCTTAATTTTGATTCACTTAAGATGCATCATCACTTAAAATGCATCATATTTCAATTTTTTCCTTCTTATACGTCTCCCCCTTATCTATCATATACATACCGTATTGTATGTATTCTGCATTCTTTGGTTTATCATTATATAATCTTTTGTCGTCTTATCTCTGAGTAAATTCTTAATTCGATTCACTTAAGATGCATCATAAATTAAAATGCATCATCACTTAAAATGCAACGTATTTCCATTTTTTCCTTTGTATATGTCTCCCTCTTATCTATCATATACATACCGTATTGTATGTATTCTGCATTCTTTTGTTTATCATTATATAATCTATTGTCATCTTATCTTTGAGTAAATTCTTAATTCAATTCACTCAGGATGCATCATAAATTAAAATGCATCATCACTTAAAATGCAACGTATTTCATTTTTTCCCTTCTTCTATGTCTCCCTCTTATCTGTCGTATACGTATTGTATGTATTCTGCATCCTTTTGTTTATCTTGATATAATCTTTCGTAAGTCCAGCTTCGCATTAGCATTACCATCTTGCCACCTCTTTTTCAAATAATCAAATGATACGATCCAATTTTTGTTTTATACGTTCCTCAGTTTTCCCCTTCATCCAGCAAGTCGTCTTCTCCGTCTCTGCCGTTTTTGGAGGAACAACAGCCAAGGCTGAGATCCTGCGTCACATTTGTGACTACATAATATAGACATTACTATAAATGGCCTAAAGAACTGACCGCTGGGACCCACTTGCCACAATAACCTACCCACCCGCATTACAGACCTTCATCTCTTAGAGCAGGTCCTTCAAATTTAAGGGGGATTCGGGGAGATATTTATGATCATAGGACCCCGATATTGAATACAGAGCCTGGATAAGAAACAGTTAGGGGTCTGTAACTCCAAGTTACAGATCCATAACTTCAATGTGGGATGCCAGCACAAGTTATTTGGGTTAAATTTCCCCCCCAAAAAACCTAATGAAGCAACAACTTTCTTGCTTGGCCCTTTCTTGTTGAGGATAAGCATCCCTAGATCTTACCTTCTTCATGCTTCTCCAACAAGAGATGAACTGAAACACAGTTATGCAAAGATATCTGCAACATTCCCAAATTTTACCTGGCGGCTCACCGTTCCAAGCTTGCAAGAACATCCACAAAATTAGGAAGCTTTATACAGAACCAAACGTATTATATTGTGCAAAATTATACCTTTTATTTGTTGGATTTATACTCGGTCTTTCTCCCGGGATCGCTTGCAAAAAATGCACCGATTCAGAAAAAGTGCATCAAATAACGTGCATCTTGCGCGCACAACAGCCATGAAAATCTGTTTGGATGTTTATACGGAGTCTGGGAGCGAATGGATAAAAAAGCAACCAACCAATACAGAGATAGACTGAAATAACTGTACGATAGGGAACATAAGATATGGAAATGATTGCAAAAATGGACATATTCCTCCCATCTTTGAATTGTATCGAATCAGTAGTGTTCCAGGTGAGTTTCGTATGCAGCTCGTACAGTGTATTGGATGCGCTTTGGCACAGATGATTCTCCATTGGCATCCCCTGGTTTCCTTGCACGACTGGCCTGCAAATTTGAAATGAGTTGGGGGCTTCCTTGGATTATTCCCACATTTGTTCATTTACACATAAACATGTTCGGCAACTTGGCCCCAGTCTACATGGGCCAAACGTCCTCCCCTGTCTTCTTGGCCGGGAGACCGGATCACGGATGGTCCAGTCTCTGGTCCAGATGGTACCCAGCCCATTCAGCACCAGAACTGGGGCGCACCCCTTTTAAACCACATTTTAACACCTCGCCAGTTGCTCTGGATCTTCCAAGGAGATCCAGAGCCCTCAATTCAGAAACCGGGAAGCTATTTGCACATTTTCCACCCAACATTGGAACGGAAAGCTTTTGCAATGGAGGGGGCAACCAGGCCAGCTTTGGTGCCAGGATACTCTGGGCTGCCCCTGGCGTATCCTGCCCATTGCAGGCAGGACCATGGACTTTAAAGAAGTATTAATCCCACCAAAGAGCTCTCTATTGCCAAGCATATATCTTTCCAATCTGTTCCAGAAAGGCCAACCATTTCGCTTACTCCTGTAAAACTCCAAGCACACCTTGCCTTACCCCTCTTTTTCCATTTGCTTCTGCCCAAGTCTTTTGTAGCTGGGTAAGAATATGGTGCTGTGGCCTGGCATCAACTAAGTAAGGAATGATAATAAATAATAATAAAAGTTTATTTTTATCCTGCGTCTCCATCAGGATCGAGGCGGCTTACGACAACAGAAATCCATACAATGCAAAAAATAATCCCATTATTCCCCTCCCTCCCTTAAACACATAATAATCCCTACAGGATGATAATAAATAATATTTAAAACATTAAAATAATCATTAAAATAATCAGAGACAGGAAGGTGGGTTTCTAGGGGCATTTAATGCGATGGCCCATTTCGGCAGGTGACCAAGTTAGTTACTCAGGGAAGGCAGAATAGCCCAGACAACTAAGAAGGCGCTGCAAGGGGTTTTTCCATGGGTTTTTCTGGGTTGCTTGCCTCCCCAATTTGCCCCGATTTAAGCCATTGCAGCGTCCCCTGAATTCAGCATCTGCTGGAGGGAGATGCAAAACATTGCACCCCACCCACATCCCAAAATCCAGCTTCGCTGCCCGTGTACGATTTAAGACCACAGTTCTGCTGAATTGCTCCTTGACCACTGACGAAAAGAAGACATAATGCGCCTGTCACCTCGAGTACCACACGTTAATGCGACCAACGATTTCCAGCCAAGGTGGCTTTCGGCTGCCCTCTTTCAGCAAAACGCCTTTGGCTACGGTAATGACAAGAGACCCGTGGAACGACGGACCACGTATTCCGCTTTGCATAATTTAGTGGCGTGCTCACTTTTGCAAACTGGTGAGTGGACAGATACGGAGGAAGGTACGAGAAAACCCCCTGCTCATCCTTTCGGTTTTTTCTTTGGCCAAAATAAATGGTTGGGAACTGTCTCGGAGCACTATGCTCGTGGTTGCACTGTTCCCCAGGGTCACAAAGTAGTCTGGACAGAAGGTGGACAACATCTGCCAGCTGTGAATGGCTTGTTTGTCCCATACTGTAGCTCCTTCGTGGCTGCCGTGGCTGCAAACTCTTTCCTTCTGGTGCCACCAGTACGCAGCATATCTCTCTTCATCAGGGACCAGTGTATCTCTCCTCATTGGGGACTGGTGCATGATGCAACTACCACATCATGCACGGTGTGTAACCATGCCTCCGTTGTCACAAATTGAAGAAGTACAAGGACGCCCTGGCTTTTCGCCTCTTTGCTCACCCTCCGTTCCAAGACCCTTGCCAGGATCTCTCTGATGAGAACAAAGACGGTTACTTTGGACCTCCTTGGAGAGCTGGATCAGGGTGCAAGAACGTGTCATGGAATCGTAGAGTTTGAAGGACCCCATAAACCATTGAGACCGATGCTACACTCAGTGCAAGAACCTCAGCTAAAACATCTCCAGGCTTTTTCAGAAGATGTCCAGAGAAAGAGACTCTTGGGGGAGTTGGTTCCATATTACCACCAAGACGTTCCTTCTAATGTTAAGTCAAAATCTATTTCCCCTCCTGTAACCTAAACCTTTACACCTGCTCCTAGGGCATGAGAGAACAAACTTGTCCCCTCCACTGCGTGGTAGCCCTTCAAATATTTAGCGTGCCACCTTGTTACCCCTCGGTCTTCTTCACCAACATGCCCAGCGTCTTCATCACTGGGGGTCTTCTCTCCGACCGTGTGTGATCCTCCACCCCAACCCCCTTAGTAGATCTTTTGCCCACTTTGTAGAGCCGTAGTCCGTACACAACGAAGCGGACAGGTAGGATTGTCCGAAGGAGTCCACCTTGGCAGGCTGGCGCCGCGCCCATGTCCGATGCACTCAGGCAAGGAGAATTTGGATGCCCACCTTTTCCAGACGCAGGTGAGTGTCTCTAAGCTCATGCAGCCCTTGGGTGATGAGAAGGAAAAATTGTCGCTGTTGAAGCCACAATTCCAGTCTGTAGAAAGGGAGATCCAGGCTGGAATGGAAAGGGGAGGTTTATAAATCAGATCATACAGAAAGGAAACTGAGGCATACAGAAAAGGGGATGCGTCCAAGGCTCTCTGGCGTGAGTACGAACACGGAGCATGAACTCCCCATTCCTGCATTGTTTGCATCTTTAGTTTTACTGAGGTTTATCACACAAGGGGGGCAAACAGGATTTAAACGAGAGTTAAACAGGAATTAAACAGGAAATGCCTTATGTTTAACATAGGACATTTCCTGTTTAATTCCTGTTTAAATCCTGTTTGCCCCCTAGTGTGATAAACCTAACTGTTAACAATCTCCCCCCCCCCCCAACCAATGATGGCCTATGGCAGTTATTCCCAAACTCTGGTCCTCCAAGTATTTGAACCTCACTTTTGAGAATCGCAGACCCTTGATCCAGACGGTTGAAGCTTCTGGGAGCTGAAGTCTAAAAGACCGGAAGGACCAGAGCTTGGGAATCACTGGTCTATGGCATAGTATATATTTATTTATTATTTATTGATGGTATTTATACCCTGCCCTTCACCCCTAAAGGCTCTCACAGCAGCTTACAATTATTATTATTTTTAATCAGACTTCAGTCTATGGACCTTATCAGATGGGAGGAATTTCTCTTTATTGCGAATGGAGCCAATTCGAATCCACGTGAATTTGCTAGTTTAGAGAATTTACGTGAATTCCTATTGCATTAGGAATGCGTTCAGAATGACTTCCCATTACCCGAAAATGACCCCCCCCCCATTGCCCGAAATTGCGTGAGATGCTTTAATTCGCAATAATGTAAAACCCCTAATTGCGTTCGGAATGACTTCCCTTTTGCCCAAAATTGCGTGAGATGCTTTAATTCGCAATAACGTGAAACCCCATGATTGCGTTTGGATTGCCATTAGATTATACTTCCAATTTCCAACGTCTGATAAGGTCCTATGACATGGAACTAAAAGCAGGGTAACTAGGCAACCAAATCCATTATAGTTTAAAAAAAGAAAGATACAAACCTATTATTATTATTACCATCATATTCAAAAAGAGAACCCAGTGTCCTGGATCTCAGTCCCTCTTCCCCATTTATAGTTCAAAAAAGCAAAATAAAAGATAGCATCAAACACTGGAAGTGCAGGAACAGATCCATAAGTGTTGGGGATTATTGCGGCAAAAGACATTCTGTTCATGCTTGAAAGTCCTTATTAACTGCTCTACCGTGGCATACAGCTCTGTTCTGGTGCCGCAACTACCATTCCCAGAATTCCATAGCACTGAGCCATGGCTGATAAAGTGGGGTCAAACTGGGTTATTTCTGCGATGCGGGTGCAGCGGCAGACAACAAAAAGAGGGGATGGAATCAAGGAGTAGATAAAACAAGTTCAAGTTATTTTCATATCCGTGTGCGTCTACATTGATAGGAACATCCATCATACCTGCAGGTTGCCATGATCTATAGAGGCCACATGCTTGTCTCCAACACACGCACCAAGTTCTCCCTCTTCAACACATAGTACGAAAAATTGCGCTATGTGTAACCACAAAGCCATAGCCACTCATTTTATTCACCTTCCGTGCGTCTGAACGCACATATTTCCGAATTGCTCCTGTTCTCGCACTGATATTGCTGTGGAGCACAGTCCGCATATACGCACATAGAAAACCCCCAGATTTTCCATTCAAATCCAGAGTAAATCCCTACTTTCCCCCCTTTTGTATTAAAGGGCCGGATTTGTCCTTGCTTTGACTGCTCGCTGTAAGAATTTGGCAAGACCATTTTATTTGCTCCATGTAGATGCACCCCGTGGTAAAACATGGTGGGAACAATGTGAGGCCAGAGGCTTTCATAGCCAGCATCCATAGTTTTTTGGAGGGTTTTTCGGGCTCTGTGGCCACGTTCTAGCAAAGTTTATTCCTGACATTTCGCCAGCATCTGTGGCTGAAGATGCCAACGTCTTCTCTGACGGTGCCAGCCACAGATGCTGGCGAAACGTCAGGAATAAACCATCCCAGAACATGGCCACATAATAGCCCCAAAAACCCACCAAACACTACGGATAGGGACAGTTCAGGAGGCCCAGAGTGGTTGCTGCTAGCCAAAAAACAAGAGGGTCAAAGGCAACCGGACCCCCAGACGGGGTGACGGGAACGTTTCTGCTTCTCTTCTCCTTTTCTTAGAATCATATAACAGAATAATTTTCTCTGTTTCGGTGGCCTGAGGGATCTACATCCAGACCAACAGGGCTTGAGAGTCGTACCTTTTGGGAACGCAACTCCCAGCTCCGACATTTTGCACTGCTTTAGAGCCGGTCGAAAAGATAGATTTCTCAGTGGGAGGAAGCCACGTTTTATAACCAAAATGCAAGGAGATTAGGTTGGCTAGTTGCGGATCGGTTCCCGTTAAGCGGAGTTGCCATGAGTCCCGGAAAACTGGGAATATCCCCAATTGGAGGGTCTACAAAATGTCCCGGCAAGGCATGTTTGAAGCAGCAGATCCCAGATTCCTGGGGTGGGTAACATATGGCCTTCCAGATGTTGCTGGACTGAAACTTCCATTATCCTTCACCATTGGCTGTGTAGGCTAGGGGCTGATGGGATTTGCAATCCAATAAAGTCTGTAGCTCATCTGGGAAGGGGCCAGAGATGAATCCCTGCAAGTTTCTGCCAACTTGTGGCCTCATTCCCACTACGCTTTAAACCGGACCATCATTCGGTTTGAACTGGTTTAAATGACCATGGTTCCCGCTTGAACCAGATCATGATTCGTAGGGGGAGGCATGCATTAGACCCATTTAACCTGTGTTTTTCTGCGTCTTTTTGGATAAATCGATTCCGCGCAAGTGTGAATCAGACACAGATCGGAATTGATTTAAATTTGCCCTTCGGGTAGCTGGGGCGGGTCCCTTTTGAACCGATTCGTTCGTGAATGTGAACTGCATTTTTACAGGGGAAAAAATGCGATCGGAGCAAATGGAGTGGGAACCACGCTCCGCTGTCGAATCGATCCATCAATTCGGATCGCAAACCGATTTATTTGTAAGTGGGAAGGAGGCCTTCGAAAGCATCTCAGGGCTGTCCAAACCCAGCAGTAGCTCATCTCTTCCGCTTGGGGGAAGCACACGTTTAAGGATTTTGCTTCTGCAGCTGGGTTCTCCATTGGCACAGAGTATTTTTGCCATTCCAGCATTAATCCGGTGGGTGGCAGCCTGTACCCAGGAAAACATTGCGGAGGTGGGTGGGAAGAAGCTAGATTTAGCTACCATTGTGTTTCCTTAAAAAAAAAAAATCAATAATGCTTTGCAAAACAAGATATAAATATTATCATATTTACGTTCCAACACTGCCGATAGAGAGGCTTGGAGATGTTCTTGCAAGATGCGTGACCCCGAGGTTTGCAGCTACGAAGGAGCAAAATTGAGGGAGTGGTCCCTCCGATAAAAAATCCTACCCTGTCCATGAAATTTCCCTCCAGTCCCTAAATTTCTAGCATTTCAGAGAACGAGACATTCAAAAGAACGCACCCCTAGATCTGTCTGATGTGTTTGCACTCCTTTGGTTGCGTTGCCTGCTCTTTTTCTTTCGATGCCGAAACTCTTTCTAGACGTTCGGGGCACATTGTATAGTGTGCAATTCTATAAATTTTAGAGACAAGAACAACTTCGTTGGGGAGATAATTTTTATTTGTTGGACAAGGCTCCCATTCCCCGCTTCCGCTGTGATGCATTTGGCTTTTGCGCACACATTTTCGTTCTTTCTTGGTGTCCTGGTTACTTACCTTTTCCCTGGAGCTGAGTACTCAAACAAATTATTATTTTATTATAATACCTTTGCTCCCCAATAACTGATTTCTATGACTAAACTGGGCAGTCTGATACCTTTGGGCATAGTTATCCATCCTACCCTCCATCCTCTTTCGACGGTTCCTTCAGCCTTTTGGCCCCAGTCCGCCCAGATGCAGAAGATCCCGAACGATCGCTTTGCATGGCTGTGAAATTGTGCTTTGCATGGCTACGAAATGAAATCGTCCCATACAATCGTCAGGTCTTGTACAGGAGGGAACTGAACATGGTCCAAGGATCACATATAGCTTCCGTGGCTGTTTTTGACGATTCCCCAGACCGTGCCTTTTGGGATCTCCCAGAAGCAATTCCCCTTTCAAACAGGTTGCAAACTCCCGTTCTACAATCCCCCCTCAAATTTCCAAAAGAAGAAATAGACTTCATTCTACTTGGGTGGTGTCACTTATGGGGTGCAGGAAATGTGGACCACAGCTGCGAAAACCAAAATCGTAGTGTTGGAAGAGACCCCCAAGGGCCATCCGATCCCTTCCGCCGTGTGGGAATACACAATCCAAACCCTCCCTGTGACAGATGGCCATCCAGCCTCTGTTTGAAAACCTCCAAAGAAGGAGACTCCATCATCCTCCAAGGCAGTGTGTTGTGTTCTTTATGTACCAGGGAGTTTTTGGAAGAAGAAGAAGCTGGCTGCAAATAGCAAACTACACACATCCCTATATGTATGTGTGTTGGGGAGGGGGGGAGAGAAAGTAAGTGCATATGTGTTTGTGTGCGTTTGTGTGTGTTGATGGGGATGAAGGATTTGGTGGATCTGGGCGGCACAAAAGGGTCGGTCACGAGTCTTGGTTTGGGTTCTCGGGGGAAGGCGTGGGGAGGACGGCGAGGCCCGGCGTTGGCCGTGCTCCCTTGACCCAACCGTCCTGCCTGCCCTGTTACAGGTAAAGGCCCCGAGACCCTTTTCGCCGGGCAAAAGCTCAACGACAACGAGTGGCACACGGTCCGCGTGGTACGGCGGGGGAAGAACCTGCAGCTCTCGGTGGACAATGTCACCGTGGAAGGTAAGCCGAGGAGGATGGCCCTGGTCGGACCCGGAGGGTAGGGCAGAACATCCCCTCCAACGTTTCAGAGCGGATAAACCGGGACGTGGGTGGCCAAGCGACATCAAACTATGGTCAAGATGACCGTGGTTATTAATGAGGAAGGACACACATGTGAGGAGAGGCAGCAGCAGTTTACTTTTGCTTTAGCCTGCTGGGAAGGACATGATTCCACATCCTCCTCTTCTCTCCCCCAATGAAATAAGTCAGTTTGCAATAAATGCAGCAAGCTCACTTGCTTTGAACACAAGCTTGCAATAAACGCAGCAAGCTCAGCCGCTTTGAATGCAAGTTTGCAATAAATGCAGCAAGCTCAGTTGCCTCGATCTTAAGTTAGCAATAAATGCAGCAAGCTCAGTTGCCTTAAAATTAAGTTTGCAGTAATGGAAGCAAGTTGAGGACAAAGGAGGAAAGTGAGAGGAGGAAGAGGAGAGCACGAGAGAAATGCTTGTGAGAAAAAGTCGTCTTCCGTGCATTTATCCAGCCACCTTGGCTACTCTGAAGTTACTCAGAGATAGTCCTGAGGTGGCTGGCATGCCCTTGCAAGGCTCCCTTTCTAACACCAGATGGCAATAGGAAATCTTGGAAAAGTAGCAGGGTCTGTCTTTTTCTGTTTGGTAGCTGCATATGTCAGCAATACTGGGGCTTGACCACTTCGGGGAGCACCGAGCAAGCGGTTTCGATCAGAGCGTAAACAGAGCAAAAGCGGCATGCGCTGTTGGCTGTTTTCGGGAAGTGATGTTGGGAGAACCACTCTGGATTCAGATCTCCTATGCCTCTGGGCTGGGAACCAAATGATGGACTGGAAAGGCCTTTGCTCTGATCCAGCGTGGCTCTTCTGGACCTTGCGAAGGAACGTAAAAGGGGAATCCAAACCAATGGCGTTGTAGGGCTCCACTAAGGGCAGCGTTCCTAGTTAGTTAGGAGGTGGACTTTCAGATCGCCTTAAATGGTCTTACAGTGTCCACTTGTTTAGGTTCTGGAGCAATCCCTGGACAAATAACCCTCCGTGCTCCCCTTCTTTGCTTCTCTCTTTACAACCCATTTGCTTGCCTGGTCTTTGCAAGTCCTGATCCACTGCCCAGAAGAAGAGGACAGTCGTTTTTTGTGGGTTTTTCGGGCTCTGTTGCCATGTTCTAGAAGAGTTTATTCCTGACGTTTCGCCAGCGTCTGTGGCTGGCATCTTCAGAGAAGGTGGCTGGCACCTTCAGCATGTGTGGCTGACATCTTTCTCAGCCACGGATGATGGCGAAACGTCAGGAGTAAACTCTTCTAGAACACGGCCACGGAAGCCGAAAAACCCACAAAAAAACTATGGATGCCGGGCACAAAAGCATTCAACTTCAGTGAAGAAGACAATGTTATCCCTTCTCTATGGACCTCTTACAGCCTGGCTGTGCTAGGAGGAAGCATCAATAGAGGTGTGCGGGGCAATGGACCACACTGGGTGACACTTCAGAGTGGGTCACTCACTATCCGTCCCAACATCGGTCACTCAGTGTCCATCCCAAGAGCCACCTCCATCTGCTATCTCTGCCAGCCAGGCCAACTCTGCCATCCATTGACTCTTGCTGATGCTGTCCAGCAATCCCTTCTGGAGTGAAGTCGAAGGCTTTCATGGCCGGCATCCGTAGATTTTTGTAGGTTTTTCAGGCTCTGTGGCCGTGTTCCAGAAGAGTTTATTCTTGACGTTTCTCCTGAATCTTTGTCTGGCATCTTCAGAGAATGCTGGTATGGAAGAGAGTGGGGTATATCTCTCTTCCATGCCAGCATTCTCTGAAGATGCCAGGCACCGATGTTGCACTGAAAGATCTAGAAATTCCTAGAGAGGATACTCTGCTGGGCCTTTGTAGCTCCTCCAGATGGTCAGTGTTTGTCGGACGTTGACCACAGAGTTGCCCTGGAGGACCTAGAGATTCCTAGAGAGGTGTCCTCTCCGGTAAAATACATGGTGTTTTTGTTATTTACGGTTCTTCCATATTCAAGGGGGTCTTGTGCCCCCAACCCTAGTTGTGGCCCTAGTGACCCAACTACTGAGCGTGAACTGGGGTGGGGAGGCACCATTTATTTGCCTCAGGCAGCAAAAAGTATGTGGCCAGCCAGCCCTTACCTTAAGTAGGGCATGGATTCGGCAAACCCTTGACCGCTGAGCCTTGAAGCCTTTTTGTCTCATATTTACCTTGACTTTAGATCTGAGGTCTTTGGGGGCCAAGTGTCTTCCTCCAACTCCCATCTTTGGTTTGATTTTAACAGTGTACCCCCTTTTTTCTCACCCCTCCCTACCCACCCGCCTTGGTGTGCTTGGTCCAAGCAGGGCAGATGGCCGGTGCCCACACCCGCCTGGAGTTCCACAACATCGAGACGGGCATCATGACGGAGCGCCGGTTCATCTCGGTGGTGCCGTCCAACTTCATCGGCCACCTGAGCAGCCTGGTCTTCAACGGCTTGCCTTACATGGACCTCTGCAAGAACGGGGACATCAGCTACTGCGAGCTGAACGCCCGCTTTGGCCTGCGCAGCATCATCGCCGACCCCGTCACTTTCAAAAGCAAAGCGAGCTACCTGGCACTGGCCACGCTCCAAGCCTACGCCTCGATGCACCTCTTCTTCCAGTTCAAGACCACGGCCACCGACGGGCTCATCCTCTTCAACAGCGGCAACGGCAACGACTTCATTGTGGTGGAACTTGTCAAGGGGTGAGGCAGCTGGAATTTATTGGGAATTTTCTAGCATCTGCGCATGCTTCCCTTCCTTTCCCTTCTGCCATGTCCAACTGGACCAACCTACTTGGCTTTCCCTGCTGGAATGTGCCAATCTGTAGTCCCCTTTCCAGCTCAAAAGGATCCCGAAACGTCCCATGGGGGTCTGCCGTCTGGTATCGTAGCAGAGCTGAAAAAGTAACTTTTCTAAGCATACACCCAGAGAGAGTGAAAAAGAGAGAATAAGGGAGACAGAGTGATGTATTGGAGCCAGGGGCCTCATTCCCACTTACAAAGAAATCAGTTTGCAATCCGAATTGATGGATCAATTTGACAGCGGAGCGTTGTTCACACCACATTTTTGTGAGTTTTTCAGGCTACATGGCCGTGTTCTAGAAGAGTTTATTCCTGACGTTTCTCCTGCATCTGTGTCTGGCATCTTCAGAGAATGCTGGCACGGAAGAGAGTGGGGTATATCTATCTTCCATGCCAGCATTCTCTGAAGATGCCAGCCACCGATTGCATTTTTTCCCTGTAAAATAACCCACTTGTGGTTCACATTCGTGAATGAATCGATTCAAAATGGACCCGCTCCACCTGGCCAAAAGGCAGATTTAAATCGATTCCAATGCTCATCTGGTTCACACTTGCGCAGAATCGATTTATCCAAAAAGACGCGGGGGGGAAACCAGCGTCAAAAAGACACAGGTTACATGGGTCTAGCACATGACACCCCTTCCCTCTCCGAATCATTTCATTCAGTTCAAGTGTGAACCATAATCATTTAAACCAGTTCAAAACTATGCATGATCTGGTTTAAAAGGTAGTTTTAATGAGGCCATGGTTAGCAAAATCTGAATGTCTTTCCCTAGTGACTCCAGAAGAAATGAGAAGACATGGGGTCTTCATGGGGCTCTGCAGAACTAAAGCAGTTTGGCACCACTTTAACTGCCATGACTGTATCCAACAGAATCCTAAGATCTGTAGTTTGGTGAGGCACCGGAGCGCTCTGAAAGGCCAGGGTGGCTACCTCACCAAACTACAAGTCTCAGGATTCCCTGGTATGGCGCCATAGCAGTTAAATTGGTGTCAAACTGCTTTAGTTCTGCAGCGTGGAAGAGCTGCAGGCCTAATGAATCAAGGACCCAGCCTAAATGAAAGAAACACAGTTCTCTTCCATCCCTTGAGAGACCAACATCTGAACAGAACAGGGTCCCAGGTTCAGCATCCATACATTCTAATACAGGATCCTAAATATTGTCAGGGTAACTTTCTATCCAACCGACGTTGCTTGGCACGTGGTTTGGACTCGGAGCCATAGCCGTGTTGGTCTGGCATATCAGACTGCAAAGGGATGTTGTAGCATCTTTGTGCGGGAAAGAAGTTGTAGCATTAGCTTATTAGTTGTAGCGCAGGCTGTATTTATTTGAAGATCTTCCCTTTCTCCAACATTTATACTTCACCTTGTTATGCTAAGTCAGGAAAGTATCCTCCTCCTTACAGCAGGTCAAGCCAGCTTTCCTGAAGGTGCAACTTGGCTCGCTTGCATGACTTACCTGTTTGCCATTGTTTTGCTTCTACTTCTGTTGTGGCTTCACTTTTACAAATGGTACGTAGTTTTGAAGGGGAGTTCAGACTAGATGACCCTTTTGCTCCTCTCCTTTCCGGACCCTTCTTCAGGTACATCCACTACGTTTTCGACCTGGGCAACGGACCGTCGCTGATGAAGGGGAATTCAGACAAGCCGGTCAACGACAACCAGTGGCACAACGTCATCGTGTCCCGCGACACCAACAACGTCCACACGCTCAAGATTGACTCCCGCACGGTCACACAGCACTCCAACGGCGCCCGCAACCTGGACCTCAAAGGTGAGCACATCCGCAGAGAGACGCACCTTCGTGCGCATTGATTCTGCGATACTAGGGGGAGGCGGTGCAATATATGGTGGTGCAATATATGGAAGGGCATTGGCTGTGTTCAAAAATGACCCCCAACAAAGTCTGCACAAGTTGTCCATTTTTTGGCACTAGAGGTATAGTGGCATGAGGACAAGGTTTAGCCAATAATATAAAAAAATTATTTTATTTGACACATCAGATCATTTGTGCATTGCATGTTGTGAAAGGCTCTCAGGACAATAGAGGATTGCTCAGAAGTAAATATAAACCTGAATTAATTCATCTCCTGCATCTAATAGCATCCACCCTAAACTAGGAGATAACCCTAAACGGGCATATCTTTACTTTACATTTCTTGCTCCATAATACAGATAGAAATTTTTTTTTGCTACTGTTCGTTTCCCATGGAATAATAAGTTTCTGGACACTCCAAAACCGCGGTGAGAACAGAGCCATGGTAAAGAGTCTTCGCTGTCTGCGAAATCTGTGGGGGAATCGCACGACGCTAAAATATGCATGGCTTTTCCGCGCGCACACAGAGAGACCATGTTTCCGGCACAGGAGACGGTGTGTTTTCTGCGGAACAAAACATTGTTTCCTATGCAAGAGACGTGGGCTTGGGTTTTGTTACAGAGGAAATCTGCATACATTTCCATGCGGAATAATTCCCTAAAAGACGTCTCAGGGTATGAATATGGAAGCTTATTTTGTCCTTGGAATGCGAAGGTGAACGATGCAAAGGATCCACTTGTTGGCACGGTGTCGGTCTTGCCATTTATTCCTTGGTTCCTTAGGTTGCTTGGGTGCCTTTTGTTTCCACTTAGTCTTGTTCATCTTCAGGGGAACATAGAAAAGTTAACATTTGGACTCTAGGACCATCCTGGCCAGCAGTGGCATACCTTGTATATTTGAAAACTAATATATATTTTTATACTTTTGGCACCCAGTGCAGTCTGCACCTCCCTAATAATATCATTGGGGGATATTTGCCCCATAGAGAATCATTGGGGGATATTTGCCCCATAGAGAATCATTGGGGGATATTTTCCCCATAGAGAATCATTGGGGGATATTTGCCCCATAGAGAAACATTGGGGGATATTTGCCCATAGAGAAACATTGGGGGATATTTGCCCCATAGAGAATCATTGGGGGATATTTGCCCCATAGAGAAACATTGGGGGATATTTGCCCCATAGAGAATCATTGGGGGATATTTGTCCCATAGAGAATCATTGGGGATATTTGCCCCATAGAGAATCATTGGGGGATATTTGCCCCATATAGAAACATTGGGGGATATTTGCCCCATATAGAAACATTGGGGGATATCTGCCCCATAGAGAATCATTGGGGATATCTGCCCCATAGAGAATCATTGGGGGATATCTTCCCCATAGAGAATCATTGGGGGATATTTGCCCCATAGAGAATCATTGGGGGACATTTGCCCCATAAAGAATCATTGAGGAATATTTGCCCATAAAGAATCATTGGGGGGAAAAGTATGGCCGGATAATCCTATATAAGATTACCACGGCAAGGATGTTATATGCACAATACTGGAAAATGAATACTATGCCGAGACAAGAAGAATGGATAGTTAAGATTAGGGAGGTAAAGGATATGGGTTTGCTTACAATGAAATTAAGAGGAAAGTTAAACACAGAAGAATGGGCCTGTCTCCAACAAGATGGAAAAGAAAACGGGTGGAATTTATTATAGTCATATAGTACCTAAAATGGATATTTGAGTAAGAAGATTTCTTTTGAAGTTAATCATAAAGATGAAAGATGATAAGGATACGTAAGGATATATATATATATATATATATATAGAAATAGAACGTTAAAGTAATAAACCAAGAAGGCAAAGAAGACTGATTTGGATAAAGCACAATTGTGATAGAACTGGGTCTTGAGATGTTCTTGTGACTGTATTGTATTTATGTTATTCTCTGTGACTTGGTATGTTTGATGTTTTGTCTATATTTCTATAGTTTTATTTTTAATATAATAAAATAAATAAAACATCCGGAGGCCCAATGTTTGGGAACCACTGGTTTAGATTCATGCTTTCCGAACTTTGGTCCTCCGGGTGTTTTTGACTTCAGCTCCCCTTTTTGCGGTCCCCATAAAAATCCTGGGTCACCAAGCTGCTTCCTTTCCAGGACAAAGCTTTGAGAAGGGATAATATTTTGGCTGAGTAGTTCATTCCTCATCCTGATCAAGACGAAATGCCCTTTTGCTGTAGCTGCCGTTTAACGGTGACAGGAAAAAACCCTGCCGCCTTGCCTTTGTTGAGCGTCTCCTGTCCCACCTTGTAGGGGAGCTGTACATCGGAGGCCTGAGCAGAAACATGTTCAGCAACTTGCCCAAGCTGGTGGCCTCGCGGGACGGCTTCCAGGGCTGCCTGGCCTCCGTGGACCTCAACGGCCGACTCCCGGACCTCATCGCTGACGCCCTGCACCGGATTGGGCACGTCGAGAGGGGCTGTGATGGTAAGAGACGTCGGGATCGGGAGGGTCGGTCTTCAAGGGCAGCCCTAAGCAGACAGCTGTGTAGTAGTCTAGTCGGGGTTTGACCAGCGCATGGACTACGATGTCCAAATCAAAGAAAACCTTGATGCCGCATTGGACCCTTGGGCCTCCTTCCCACTACCTTTTAAACCGGACCGTGGTTCGGTTCGAAAGGGTTCAAACCCTGTCCTTGGAGAGGTTCATGGCACGTTGTGTTCAGAGGAGGTTTGCCTTTGCCTTCCCCCGAGGCTGAGAGAGCGTGACTTGCCCAAATGTGTTTCTATGGCCAAGCGGGGAAACGAACCAGAGTCTAAGGCCAAGCGGGGCATCGGTCTCCAGAGTCGGAGGGTATACATGTATATGTAACCTTGAACGTCATTCTTTCCATTTTTAATGGGGCCGATTGCCTGTGTGCTTGCGTCCGGCCTCTTTAGGGAGGGAAAGCTGCTATGCGTCGGGTGCATTAAGGTACTCGGTGCGCAAATGAATTAATAAATTATAACACGGCTATATGGGCTTGCCCAGAAGGAGGCAAGTAATGCAAGAGAGAGCAAGGGTTGCCAAGACTGTGCGATGGCATGAAGTCATTTCAGAGCCGCAGCAGGGAAACGCAGGCTGCGGAGCCAAATCGGCCCCGAACGAAGTTCTGCACCCTTATTTTAGAGTCTGGAATTAATGGTTTTATTTGGAGGTAGGGTCACTTTGGATTCCTTATGAGAACTGGGTTCATTTAGCCTGGAGAAGACTGAGAGGTGGCACATAGCCATCTTAAATATCCGAAGGGATGCCCAGTAAAAGATGGAGTGAGCTTTTTTTCTGCTGCTCCAGAGATTAGACCATGAACCAATGGGTTCAGTTTTGAAGAAAAGAGAGTCCACCTAAACATTAGGAAGACCTTTTTTAAACTCTGTTTTTTGGTGGAAAGGTCTACCCTGAAGGCTGGTGGGCTCGCCGGTGTGGGCGATCTTTCTTGTTTCCATGTTTTATTTATAACACACAAATAAAACAGATAACGGCGCTGTTGACATACTAGTCATTCCTAGTAAATGGTTATAGCCTCATGAAATAATAACCTTCTACGTTGTTAATTGCTGAGATCCCGTTTCTTCCTTTTAACTCTTAACTTTGTTGTTTTATTTTATTTTTACCTTGGGTAACGTTTAAATGATCCTATCAAATAGCATTCTTAAAATTATGAAAGATGCTCTCTTATTAACAAGCTGCAAAAATTCCAAAGGGGGGAAAATATATAATCAAAGGAAAGATTCATAGAAAAATAAAATAGAATTTTTATCATTGTTGGAGATCTTTCAGAGGAGGAGGTCGGATGGGCATCTTTCCGGAGGGCTGCAGTTTTATATTCCTGGATGGCAAGAGGGCTGGACTAGATGGTCTTTGGAGTCCCTTCCAACTCTAGGATTATATGACTAAGCGTGCATGCTAAAAAAAACGTGACGCATGGAATTCCTTGGCCGTTTTGCTTGGGAGGGGTCTGGATTTCCTGCCTCGGTGGCTTCGCCGGCTGAACCTTCTCCGTCTCTCAGCCTCCTCTTCCGTCTCCTTGGTCCTTTCCTCCAGGTCCCAGCACCACCTGCACGGAGGACTCCTGCGCCAACCAGGGCGTCTGCCTTCAACAATGGGACGGCTACACGTGCGACTGCACCATGACCTCGTACGGTGGCCCGGTGTGCAATGACCGTGAGTACAATTTTAGGGAGGCGGCGGGGGGGGGGGGGTAAACGTTCTGCAACACATACACCAAAATCCTGAAGGTTGATCTTCATGTTGCAAAAGGTGGGCACCACTTAAAGGTGGGCAAATGTTCCCGCAGAGCTGCGGAGGTAACAATCTTTGGGATCTGGAACAAAGGCGGTGGATTTGCAGTCTGGGTTCCCTTCCATATCCCTTTGCTTCACTGCAGAAATAATGCCGTTTGATACCTCTTTAACTGCCATGGCTCAATGCTGTTGTGAACTGGTGAGCTGTCTGCAGCGGAGAGCTCTGGTGCCATTAACATACTACAAATCCCAGATTTCCCTAGCATTGAGTCATGGCAGTTAAACTGGATCATTTCTACAGTGCAGATGCATCCAAAGCCTCAGCAGGGAAAGACGATCTGATTGACCACTAGACTGGCACTGCCCTGCAAGGCTGCCACCCGCTCGCCTGCCCCCCAAATTGCAGAGGTTCAGATATGCATCCTTCATGCCACGGGCGATCATCCCTATAGAGGACAACACTGAGGTCTTGTGGGGCAGAGAAGAAATGACAAGGTTGGGGTTGGGTGAAATTGGGTTCAGAGGATAAGGAACACTTGACCGTCCAGAGGTTTCGGACTTCAACTCCTACCCTGTTTCCCCGAAAATAAGACATCCCCCCAAAATAAGACCTAGTAGAGGTTTTGATGATTTGCTAAATATAAGGCCTCCCCCGAAACTAAGACCTAGCAAAGTATTTATATATACAGTATATAATAAATATTCATATATTTTTGGGGTTCAACAATAAATGTGAATATTCTTCTTCATGGAAAAATAAGACATCCCCTGAAAATAAGACCTAGCGCATCTTTGGGAGCAAAAATTAATATAAGACACTTGTCTTATTTTCGGGGAAACACAGTACAAGCCCCAACCAGTGTGGCCAGTGCTTGGTGGGATCGATTGTTCGGAGGTCCCAAATTTCTTCAACCCTGGTATGCAAAGCTGAGTCCCTACATGATCTTTTTCTTCCAAAACGACCAGGATGCTATGGAGACACAATATGGGAAAAGATGAGTATTTCCTTGGAACGGGATCCAGCCCTCGGATGATTTCAAAGGGAACGGGGGACTGGGTTGTGCCTATTCACTTTCACAGCTTTGAACTTCTCACATACGCAATAGAAAATGGCCTCCGGGGAGCGCGAAATGGACCTGTTTGAGCTCTGGTTTTTGAAACGTCACCACTGGGTTGCCATATATTTGAGATAAAACCATGCCTAGCTAATGATGGGCATTATGCCTATCTGGGTTATTCCAGTCTTATCCTGGACCATTTCATGCCTTCTGGGGGTGGAGGGTCTCTATTGCAGAACGGGGTTTTTCTTGGAATAGAGAAAGGAGTGGTTCCCAGATCAGTCCGCTCTGGGTTTCAGCCCAAACTTCGAAAGAGCTATCCAACAGGCTGGAGCCTAACCCTGAAATATAGGTCCGCGTCTCCGATAATGCGTTAAGTTTAAAACCCTGGGATGGGTTCACCATTGTCACACGGGAGTCACCCGCGGTGGGATAAGACCCAACGGGGATGGGCTTTTTTGTTTTGGTACGGGATCTTCCTGGAACAAGCGGTGTGGAAAACAACGGGTAACCGGGGATCAAAATTGGGGCTTGGAAGCCAAAGCGAAGACGGATGATATTTCTGGGAATAACGCAAGCGAAGGCACACCTTGGATGTGAGGATGAGCTTGTAGGTAGGTCTGCGATAGTCGGATCAATGTATTTCCGGTACATAGGAAGCTGCTTTATAATAAGTCAGATCCTGGTATTGTCAACCCAGTCTGGCAGCGTTTCAATAAGATTTCCCCCCTTAACCCTGCCTGGATATCCCTGCAATTCACTGGTGGTTTTCTCTTCCATATCTAGGTCCCCAATCTGAAAACATTGTTTGTGTTCAAGGTGGTACACTATCATTTACTATGCATTCATCCCTAAGTCTGTTTTGCTCCACCGTGTCTTCATTGGGTACATTTTTTCAAAACACATGTGCAAAAGGAATATATATGTGTGCGCACATACGTATTTTAATTTGAATTTCTGAGCGTACGGACACATTTCGAAATGCATTTTGAGCTACGTCTTCCTGTATCTATGCATACGTCTTTCTACCATAACCGCTTTTCAGTACATTTTGGGCTGTTCTGTGCAATCCGGAGGTTCAAAATCGGAGAGATCATTACGTCAGATCCATGTGTTTCTCCAAGAGGTGCAAACCTGCTTGCATTAGACTCTGCAAAGAAAGCATTCATAGACAGGTCACCTTGGCACCTTTTCCCTCGCCGCCGCCTCCTCAAAGTAACCCCCTTTGGAAAGCTTATTTTGCTTGCTGCCCTTAAGGGACAACAAGAAATTTATTATAATTAAAATTGTAATAATATTTGCAACACCTAGCATGGGCACGGTGCGTTGCACATTCTCATAAGCAAAACACACACACCTGCATTTCTTAAGGATCTTGAGCCTAGCCAAGCTAGAAGCGATATTTCAACACGAATACCATTAACAAATGTAACTTTTACGGCCGAGCGACCTTGGGAAGGTGAGATGTACGGGTGCAGCGTGTAACTTTTTCTCTCCCGTTCCTTACAAAACTACACATCCCAGAATGCCACAGCATTGAGCCGTGGCAGTTCAAAGGCCTCATTCCCACTTACAACAAAAAAAAGAGGTTTGCAATCTGACTCAATGGATCGATTCAACAGCGGAGCATGGTTCCCACTACATTTGCCCCAATCGCATTTTTCCCTGTAAAATCACCCACTTATGGTTCACATTCATGGATAAATCAGTTCAAAACGGACCCGCTCCAGCCGGTCGAAGGGCAAATTTAAATCGATTCCGATCCGCATCTGGTTCACACTTGCACAAAATCGATTTATCCAACAAGGCGCGGAAAACATCAGCGTCAGAAAGATGCGGGTTAAATGGGTGTAGCGCATGGCCCCATCTCTCCGAATCGCTCTAACGAATCGATTCAAGTGGGAACCAGGGTCATTTGAACTGATTCAAACCGATTTGTGGGACTCGGGCCAAAGTGGTGGCAAACTGAGTTATTTCAGCAATGTAGATGCAGTTGCGCCAAGGTTTTCTGTATTGCCAGTGAAGGATGCCAGGTTTCTGTTACTGGAATCTGTAACGGGAAATGCTATTCCTGCAAACTGGCCATGTGCAGACCTGCAATTTTGCTTTGGACCAAGACTGTGGCTCGGTAGGAGATCCCTTGCTTAGCATGCAATAAAATCCTAGCCTCGATCCCTAACAGTTCTGAATATGACAGCAAGCATCTCCTTTCCATCTGAGGCTGCGGAGATGCGCCACTGCCAGCTCACCAGACATAACAGGTGAGGAAATGGAGGCTCCCCCATTCCTTGTCGTAGCACCACCAAGCTTGCCTTGGTGCAAGGTAGTGTAGCATCGGTGCAACATGAAGAAGGAAAATTCGGAAGCGATGGATTTGAAGGAAGGTCAGGAGGCGAACCCTGTGGGGAGCCGAGAAGCCAGGATGTGCTTGTTCAGCCTCAAGGAAGAGAGATGAAAGGTGCAACCATTTTGAAAAATTTTGCCATTTCGGGAGAGGAAGAGTCTCTGGAAAGGAGAGGGCCAGCAAAGACCTGAGATGGCAGGGCAATCAGGTTTTCAGCCGCTGTGTCTCATGGGAACGCTCCGGAGCTCAACAGGCCCCTGAATGACAGAGGTGAGCCTCCCCGCGCAGGGAGGCCGCGGACCTTTGCTTTCCCTGAAATATTCTGGAAGAGCTTAGCAAACCGACCCCGGGGAGCAGCTGGCTTGTCATCGAGACAAGCCAAGAACATCCCTTCCAATTCCATGGTTCTCCTCTCCTTTTGGAGACACGGCGCACGGGGTAGGATTTTGCCAGGCTGCGACAAGGCGGTCTTCAAGGGGATGCACCTTGGAGAAGGACAAAAGGGACCCGGAGACGGGCTCTGCCTCTCCGGCAAAGAGAAAATAATATTTCTTCCGTATCATTTTGATCTTGACTGTTTGTTTTGCTCCATTTTTAAGGAACGAATGTCTCCATGTCGAGTCAGGGGAGCGAAGGAATAGCAAGCCGCTGGAGTTTTGCAGGAATTGCTTTCCTAGCAATCTCACTGCGGGGGAATAAAAACAGGATTTTTTTTCCCTTAGAGGAAATGAGATGAACTCTGGCCTCATTTGCACTTTTGCGATCCGAATCGATAGATTTGACGGCGGAGGGTGGTGCCCACTACATTTGCCCCGATCACATCTTTTCCCTGTAAAATAACCCACTTGTGGTTCACATTCATGAACGTATCGGTTCAAAATGGACCCGCTCTAGCCGGGTGAAGGGCAAATTTAAATCAGTTCCGATCCGTGTCTGGTTCACACGTGCGTGGATTCGATTTATCCAAAAAGTCGCAGAAAACATCAGCGTCAAAAAGATGCAGGTTAAAAGGGTCTAGCGTGTGCCCCCCCTTCCCCGAATTGCTTCAGTGAATCAATCCAAGTGGGAACCAGAGTTATTTGAACCGGTTCAAAACCATTTGCGATCTGGTTTAAAATGGAGTGGGAATCAGGCCGTTGTGTTCTTCCCTCCGAAAAGGAGCATCTCCAAGTCCAAGGATGAATGAGAAAGAGAGGGCAAAGGGCAAGCAAGTTGGGTTGCTAAATGAGTGCCAACTGCCAGGCAAGAAGCCCAGCAACCTTCAGGCCAAATGGGCATCTCATTATGTGGAAACCATGCCAGGAATCCATTCATAGAGGAGGTCCGTTCCGCAACAATGCTTGCTCCGCTTGCTTTGTTCTCCTCAGAACCCTGCAAGGTAGGTTAAGTTTCAAGAAAGAGCAGCAAGTCCTCCAACGGTACCGACTTGTCCGGAAAAGTCCCAGTTAATCTTCTTTTGTCCTATTTTGCCAGCTGCTTTTCCAAAGTCCTGGTTTCTGCTCCCTTGGTCCTCCGCTTACATCCGTTGCTGAAAACTTGAGTTCGTAGTGCAGAAGAATTTTAAAGGCCGCATTCCCACTTACAAATAAATCGCTTTGCAATCCAAGTCGATGGATCGGTTTGGCAGTGGAGCGTGGGTCACCCTACATTTGCCCCAATTGCATTTTCTTGCTGCAAAATAAAGTAAAATAAACCCACTTGTGGTTCACATTGCCAAATGAATCGAATCAAAATGGGCCCGCTCCAGCCTGCCGAAGGGCAAATCTAAATCGATTCCGACCTGCATCTCATTCACACTTGTGCGGAATCGATTTATCCAGAAAGACGTGGGGAAAATCAGCGTCAAAAAGGCGGGTTAAATAGGTCTAGTGCATGCCTCCCCCCCTCTTTGAATCCCTTCAGCTATTTGGTTCAAGTGTGAACCAGGGTCATTTGAACCTGTTCAAACCGATTTGAGATCCGGTTTAAAAAGTAGTGGGAATGAGGCCAAATGGGCAAAGTGCAAAAGCACTGAACTCAGCAGGAGGAGGGGAGGTCCTTTCCCAGCAGGCTCAGGCAAAAGCAACCCGACGCAGCCTTCTAGCCAGTGCGCTCTTCCTCCTTTGTAACTTTTGCCATCTTGATCAGATCTTGCTTGGTTTTCATCGGTGAAACATTGGGGGGCACACAGGCCCAAGGTCTTCCAACAAACTCCATCGTTGTGCAAGGATTTCAGTCTAATTCTCTCCACTCTGGTGCGATACTCTGAAAGCCTTAACTGGTGGGGTGCCCCGGGCACCTTCGATTATAGGTTCCATCATCCCTGGCTGTGGCTGGTAGGCACTGCAGTCCGAAATATACGAAAACCATGGGATGATGAAAGCGGCTTCTCTAACCACTTTCCGAACTGAGTAATTCCCTGCAGGAAGCCAATTTGGTCTGGGCTTTTTTCTGGTAAATGTTGTGAAGGTGTTGTTGTCGTCGTCGTCGTTGCTGTTCATGGTGACTCAAAGGCTTTTCTTGTCAGGTTTCTTCTTCAGAGGAAGGTTTGCTGTTGCTACCCGCTGAGGCTGAGAGAGTGTGAATTGCCCAAGATTAGCCAACGTTTTTCTGTGGGTTTTTCGGGCTCTGTGGCCATGTTCTAGAAGAATTTATTCCTGACGTTTCGCCAGCAGCTGCGGCTGGCATCTTCAGAGAATGCTGGCGTGGAAGAGAGTGGGGTGTGTATATATATATATATATATATATACACATATATGTATACTGTGTGACTTTATATATATATATATATAAAAAACACCCCACTCTCTTCCATGCCAGCATCCTCTGAAGATGCCAGCCACCAATGCCAGTGAAACGTCAAGAATAAACTCTTCTAGAACATGGCCACATAGTCTGAAAAACCCACAAAAAACTATGGATGCCGGCCGTGAAATCCTTCGCCTTCACATTCCCCAGTGGGTTTCCGTGGCTGAGCCGGGACTCGAACCCTGGACTCCAGAGTCCAACGCTCAAACCGCTGTGCCACGCTGGCTTAGTACGTGGGCCTTTTCCTGTCTCAGGAGTCTCCCTGGTGTCACCTTTCCCCACCTCGGCTGCCTCCAAACCATCATCCCCTGCACCCCCAGGTTGATGAAGCTGTTTGCATATTGGGGCCGACAGCCCGATCCATTTTAATGAGGCATGCGGACGCCGAACGAGATCCAGGGTCTCTTTAACGAGCTTCTATTAAGCCAGACCCCTGAGGCAGGCTGGCAAAGGAAGGTCTCTCTCTCTCTCTCTGTGTCCCTTATATCCCTCTGATGGATACAGGCATCTCCTCTCCAGCCCCATTGACTCAAGGGTTTAATGGTTGCGATTGGGAAAAGGCACACATGTGCAACGCATGCAGTCGTGTGCAGAACGGCCCGGCCCAGTTGCACACGGCGTGCGCTCAGAGGCACTCTTGCTCCCTTGCCGTGCTCCAGACAAGCGTCACCAACCTTGGGTCCTCTAGGGATGCGGTGCAAGGTGGGCAACGGTGTGCCAGTCACCTTGAGCCAGCAGCACTTGGCAGGGAACATGAGCCAATGGTGGCACATATATATATATATATATATATATATATATATAGTGGAAGGAAGAGAAACAGTGGCTGTCACTTCGACCGCCTTTGTCACCTCCATTTCGCAGCCTGGCCAGAAGCACTGGAAGAAGCAGCACCTAATAATAATAATCAATAATAAATATTAATAATAAATATTGCAATAGGTCCTTGGTATCCAATGGGGTTTGGTTCCAGGATCTGGAAATCTGTGGATACTCAAACCCCATTAAATAGAATGGCAACGCAAAACGGCGTCCCTGAGCAAAATCAAGGGTTGCTTTTTGGAATATACAGTTGGCCCTTGATATCCGCTGGAGGTTTGGTTCCAGGATCCCCCGTGGGTCCCCAAATCCGTGGATACTCAAGTCCCGTTAAATACAATGGCCTAGTAATGCTGTAATGTTAATGATAATATGAAGTCAAAGGCTTTCATGGCTGCATCCATAGTGTTTTTTTTTTGGTGGGTTTTTTGGGTTATGCGGCCGTGCTCTAGAAGAGTTCGCTCCTGACGTTTTTTGCCTCTCTTCTCATGTCCTCCGAAGATGCCGGCCGCAGATACTGGTGAAGCGTCACTTCTAGAACATGGTTCGAAAAACCCACCCCAAAAAAAAACCTATAACGATAATAACATTTTTTATTTCTTTCCTGCCTCTCCTCAAGGCTCGATGTGTGAAAATACATTGTTTAAAAAGAAAACATGCAAAACCAAACAGTTTAAATACGGTACTAGACAACCATCGCCCTGGCTAGCGGAGAGGATGGATGGATGGAGAGGGGATCATGGGACAGACAGTCAGCGGCCGCCCCACAAAGGTTTTCCCCTCTCTGCGGTGTCACCCGGTGTGCTCCACACCCTCGCCACACCCCTATGGCGCTTCCCATCATGCTGGGGCCCATAGATGATGGGCCAGACTTGGACCTGTTCGTGCCACACCTGGGACAGGTGTCTTGCATGCCCCCTTTTCCACCCGGGCACCCATTTCTCTCCTGCTGCCCTTTCTTTCTGCTTCAGTCTCTTGCCAAGCTTGGGTTTTCTGGCTCTCGCCAGCAGGAAGGTTGTAAATCAGAAAGCAAGCCATAAATAGCCGGACCTGCTAGATTTACATGGCGGGCTGAGAAATACGGTCCAGGGTGGCAGTGGAAAAACCCATGTCCACGGCCGGAGGAGTGGTGTTGTTTGCAGGCTGCAGAGATTTCTTCCTCTCTTGCTTCTTTGCAGTGCAGCCGAGGATTGATCTCTATAGTTTTATATATTAAATGTATTATTATTATTATTATTATTATTATTATTATTTTACTACTTGGGCTGAACCCCAGAAGGAGCCTGGCCTTTTCTAACAAGGCATTATTATTATTATTATTATTATTAATTATTATTATTATTAGCTATTTGGGCTGAACCCCAGAAGGAGCCTGGCCTTTTTCAGCATGGCATAAAATAACAACAACAACAACAACAATAATTTGCTACTTGGGCTGAACCCCAGAAGGAGTCTGGCCTTTTCCAGCAAGGCATATTATTATTATTTATTATTATTATTATTTAGCTACTTGAGCTGAACCCCAGAAGGAGCCTAGCCTTTTCCAGCAAGGCATTATTACTATTATTATTATTATTATTATTATTATTATATTTATTATTATATATTTATTATTATTATATATTTGCTATTTGGGCTGAACCCCAGAAGGAGCCTGGCCTTTTCCAGGAAGGAATAATAATAATAATAATAATAATAATAATAAAATAATATTTTACTACTTAGGCTGAACCCCAGAAGGAGCCTGGCCTTTTCCAGCAAGGCTCCAAATAATAATAATAATAATAATAATAATAATTATTATTATTATTATTATTATTATTATTATTATGCTACTTAGGCCAGGCTCTTTTCCAGCAAGATGATGATGATGATGATGATGATGAAGATGATTATTATTATTATTATTGTTTTGCTACTTGGAAGAAGAAGAGAAGCAAGAAGAGCCCTCCCTTCAACCACCATCTTGAGGGGAGTTAATTGTATAATTAACAAATTGTAAGCCGCTCTGATAGCTTTGGCTGAAGAGCGGGGTATAAATAAAATTTATTATTATTATTATTATTGGGTTGAACCCCAGAAGGAGCCTAGCCTTTTCCAGCAAGGCTCTAAATAATAATAATTATTATTATTATTATTATTATTATTATTATTTATATCCTGCTTCTCCAAAAGATTGAAGCGGCATTTCATAATCCATAGCCATCTTGATATCCCCCACCCAGCTGTGGCTCTCTTCCCCAATTTGATCCACACAACAGCCTTGTGAGGTAGGCTAGGCAAAGAATTCTTAGTGGTGACCCATAGCGCCTCATGGATTGAATGAGGAGAAGGTTGTTGTGGTGGTTGTGGTTGTCGGGTGCTTTCAAGTCCTTTCCGACTCATGGCAACCTTAATGCCAATGTATCATAGGTTTTTCTTGGTAAGTTTATTCAAAGGGGGTTTGTCATGGCCAGGGTCACCCAGTGGGTTTGCATAGTCGGTTTTCAAAATCCTCACAACGGTCTTGCAAGGTAGATCAGTCAGAGATACAGAAAGGAGAGAGAACGGTGACGCCGCCTGTCGGTTTTATCCATACAACAAACCCGGCTGGGCTAACTAGCAAAGTTAATGCACTTTGTGCGCGTGCGTTTGTGTCGTGCGCATTCAAGTCATTTCCGACTTATGGCAACCCTGTCGTGTTTTTGGTTTTGGTTTCTCGGCAAGATTTATTCGGAGGAGGTTTGGCTTGGCCTTCTTCCCCTGGGGCTGAGAGAGTGTGACCTGACCACAGTCACCCAGCGGGTTTCGCGGCTGAACTGGGAATTGAACCCCTGTGGTTCAGTGCTGTGAAATTCTAGGGTGTGCCGTTTTGTGCAATATGAGGCTCTGGTGCCACGACAAACTACAAATCCCAGGTTTCCATAGGACGGAGCTCTGGCAGTTAAAGCAGCGTCGAAATGCATTAAAAGCATCCTTTAACCACTACCTCTGACAACCTCAAAGGAGACCTTTGGGCACAAATTGGCATTTTGGATCAGGAGGAAAAGCCGTCTCCAGGGCCCTCTCCGAAAAGGCGGATAGGAAAGGGGGTTGCGTATGTATGTGTGCGTCTTTGCAAGACGGACCGTCTTTTGCTTGTGTGTCGAGAGACGGGGGACATGAAGGCCTTTTCCTTCCCATTAGCCAAATCATTAATGGCCTTTCTGATGAAAGAGGCTGCGAAGAGCTCTGGCCCGGAGTAAAGAGAGGGCATCTCACGCATGCCACGCGGCAGTTTTTCTGATGTGCCCAGCTTGTGTTTCAAAGCCATTAGCGGCGGCCAGATGCCAGAGGAAGGATGCAGAAGAGCTACCTGGAAGCCACGGCATGTTCACAAGATTCCCACCTACCAACAACAGCAACGCTCCGTTCTCAAGAAAGAATTTGGCATCCGTGGTTTGAGCGTCGGACGGCGACTCTGGAGACCAGGGCTCGATGCCGAGCTCAGCCACGAAACCCACTGGGTGACTTTGGGCAAGTCACACTCTCTCAGCCTCGGGGAAAGGCAAAGGGAAACCTCCTCCGAACAAGAAAAACCCCTGGATAGGTTCGTCTGAGGGTCGCCATAAGTCGGAAACCGCTTGAAGGCACGCGACAACGACAAAGCTTGGGGACCGTCCCTTTTTGAGCAATGGCTCTTGGTGTCACCCGGCCTGCTAGAGGTCGAAAGAATATTCAGAAATAGCTGGGAAACGGTTGAAAATGTAAGTATTATATATACTGTATACACACCTTACTCTCTTCCGTGCCATCCCTCAAGGCGCCATCCTGTCCCCGATGCTGTTTAACATCTACATGAAGCCGCTGGGTGAGATCATTCGGAGGCATGGAGCTCAGTGTCTTCAGTACGCTGACGACACTCAGATTTACCTCTCCATGACAAGATCGTCGGCTCAGACTTCAGATGGCGTCTCTCCTCTCAATGACTGTCTTACGGCAGTAATGGATTGGATGAGGGAAAACAGGTTGAAGCTCAATCCGGACAAAACGGAGGTACTAACTGTCACAGGACCGAAGCCAGGATTGGGAATACACCTCCCGGTCCTAGAAGGGGTCACACTCTCCTCGAAGGACCCTGTTCGCAGTCTGGGGGTACTCCTTGATTCGTCGCTTCACATGACTAGTCAGGTGAATGCGGTGGTCAGGAGTGCCTGTTATCAGCTTCGGCTGATCCGCCAGCTGCGCCCTTTCCTGGAGCCAAAGGACCTGGAGTCAGTGGTACATGCTTTGGTAACCTCACGATTGGACTTCTGTAATGCGCTCTACATGGGGCTACCCTTGTGCCTAACTCGGAAACTTCAATTAGTTCAGAATATGGCAGCCAGGCTTGTCACGGGAACATCAAGGAGAGAGCACATAACACCAGTGCTCAAATCTCTCCACTGGCTGCCGATTAGTTTCCGAGCGCAGTACAAGGTGTTGGTTTTAACCTTTAAAGCCCTACATGGCTTGGGTCCATCTTATCTGAGGGACCGCCTCCTCCCATACGAACCCCTCCGCACACTCCGGTCTTCTGGGAGGAACTTATTGCAGCCTATGAAGACTAGACTGACGCAGACCTCCCAGAGGGCCTTCTCGGCTGTCGCTCCCAGGCTATGGAATGACCTGCCAGACGAGATGCGTCTTATTACATCTTCTGATTGCTTTAAAAAAGCCTTGAAGACGCATCTCTTCCGGCAGGCCTTCCCAGAAAGTTCTTAACCTCCCGGCTCTGTTTGGGTTAAGCTCTCCCATTAGCATTTTAACATCTTGACCCTGATCTCTATGCAATGGGTTGCCGTTTTAAATTGAAATTTTTATTATGTCATTTTAATTGATGTTAGTTTAATTCAATTTTAAGGGGCGGGTGGTTGGGTATGGGTCATGTATATTTTATCTTGCATTTTTTAATTGATGTAACCCGCTCCGATTGGATACAGAGGAGCGGGCTATAAATAAAACATTATTATTATTATTATTATTATTATTATTATTATTATCATTCTCTGAAGATGCCAGCCACAGATGCTGGTGAAACATCAGGAATAAACTCTTCTAGAACATGGCCACATGGTCCATAAAAAACCTATGGTTGAAAATGTGTTTCTCGAGGGGCAGGGAGCCCTCGGAGAACCCTGGACTTGACCCAAACCTTTGCAGTTTGGGATTTGTTTTGCACAAAATGGAGCAATTATTTTTAAGTCGGTTATTTCTTGCAGTGGAGGATGCCATCCCATCATTGGTGTTGCACATTAGAAGAGCCAGCCCAGTTGACTTTTGTTAACGGATTCGGAAAGGGGCACCATCTTGTCCTTTGCCTCCGGTGACAAAAGACCTTGGGTCAGCCCCGAACATCCGGATCTGGAGATTTCAGTCTTATTTTGATCCTGGCGGTGGGGCAGCTTGGCCTGAGAGCCGCAAGCTAGCTTAGATTCGGGGCAAACTACAGGACATGCATCCAAATGTCCTCCGACCACTTTACTGTTGAAATACCACCACCCAGTTTGTGCCACCTGAGGCAGTGGCTTCACTTTCCCTTGAGTCGCCCTCCCCTGAATCTGCAGGGTGCCTTTGCGTGTATGTTGTGCGCCTTCGAGTCATTTCCGACTTATGGCGCACCTAAGGCAGTTCGCCTGGGGTTTCCTTGGCAAGGTTTGTTCGGAGGAGGCTTGCCATTGCCTTCCCCCGAGGCCGAGAGAGTGTGACTTGCCCAAAGTCACCCAGCGCGCTTCCATGTCTGAGCTGGGAATCCAACCCTGATCTCCAGAGTCTCTTTCCGGCACTCAAACTGCTACGAATCTGCGCTTGCCCTCCTGGAAAAAGCCGCATTTATCCTGCCGTCTGGCGCATGCTCTCCGAGAGGCGAAAAGTTCAAGGCGGCTTTTGCAGGCAAGAACAAAATGGTGTCCTTGTGGAGGAACAAAGACCTTGCGTTGGAGACTTGTGGTGTCCTTGCTAATCCAAAGGACTGATCTATATACCTGCATCGGGGGAAGAAGAGAAGGAAAGAAAGAAAGAAAGAAAAAAAGAAAGAAAGAAAGAAAGAAAGGCAGAAGACGAGAGTGCATACCCCTCCGACATTTCTCGGATGAAAACTAGGATGCATGCAACCAAACAACATCAGACCATGGCCACGATGGGGAAAGTTATTAGTACATAAACTAGGATACATAATCTGAGATACATAATCCTGGACTCGACCAAAATCCTTGCCAGTCTGGGATTTATTTTGCACAAAAAAATGTGCATTTATTATTAGCTTTTGCCCGGGAAGGGTAAGATGGTGCTCTCTCCTTTCCCCATTCATTTCGCTTCAATGCAAACTACCTTTGCAGCAATGGAAGTAAGCAGAGGACCAAGGAGCATTGCACTCGGTCCAAACTATGCTGTGTTTCTTGTTTGCGAACTAACTCCAGCTAAGGCTGGAGGGGAAACCTTGACAACAACCCGCAGCGGCCTCTGCAAAGGCTCTTTGCTCCGGTCATAAGAGCCACTTCATTAACAGGGCTCCTCTTTGTATCGGCAAGAGAAGTGCTTCCGATATTTCCCTGGATGCAATATTCCAGTTTTGAGCAGTCTTGGTAGTTCTTGGTGCTAAAGCGTGCGTGCAAGCTTTCCGTGCGGAAAGTCTCGGGTTCAACACCCGGCATCTGCAAGCAGGGTTGAGGAAAAGGCTTCATGCTCCCGATAAGGGTCTGTAATAATGATCTTGGGTATAGTTTTTTGTGGGTTTTTCGTCTGTGTGACCATGTTCTAGAAGAGTTTGTTCCTGACGTTTCGCCAGCATCTGTCGCTGGCATCTTCAGAGAATGCTGGCATGGAAGAGAGTGGGGTCAAACAATGTATATACCCCACTCTCTTCCATACCAGCGTTCTCTGAAGATGCCAGCCACAGATGCCGGAAAACGTCAGGAACAAACTCTTCTAGAACATGGCCACACAGCCCGAAAAACCCACAATTATCTTCAGAGAATGCTGGCATAGAAGAGAGTTGGGTATATATATCTTCCATGGCAGCATTCTCTGAAGATGCCAGCCACAGATGCAGGCGAAAAAACTCTTCGAGAGCATGGCCACGTCGCCCGAAAAACCCACAAAAAACTATGGATGCCGGCCATGAAAACCTTTGACTTCACAGATCTTGGGTACGTCTGCACCGGATGCTTAATCCAAGATTGTGCATTAGGCCCTGGACTGGACTTGGGTCAATGGCTCTCATTGTGCTGAATCTCTAAATGTGGCTAAATGCTGTGTTCCCATTTGTGTGGTGTGCAAACTCTGGGATGTAGTGGTTTGAGCACCTATGGAGACCAGGGTTCGAATTCTGGCTCGGACATGAAGCCCGGTGGCCGACCTTGGTCAAGTCACGCTTTCTCAGCCGCAGAGGATGGCAGCGGCCGACCCCCTCTGAAGAAACGTGCCGAGAAAACCCCATGATAGGTCCGCCGTAGGGTTGCCATAAGTTGGAACCGACTTGAAGGCACACAACAACACCAAGGAGAAGTCCGCTCGGGAAGTAGCTCTTGTTCCACAAGGAGGAATGAGGGGGTTGAAAGTGTGGGCACACGCGCATAGACACATCGGTGGGGTGAAGCCGTAGGTGGGCAGGCAGGCAGCGGAGGGTTGCTGATTTGCAACCCCCGGTGCTAAAATTAAAGGAGAAATGACACGGCGTTTAAAAGCTGCAAATTAAAGTGTCTCGAAGCTGTTATTAAGGCCTCTGCTTGGCCTGGCAGACTCCAGCAGTAAAGCAAAAGGACGGAGGAAGAAGGGGGAGGCCGCGCAACCCGAAAAAGCAGCAGCGAAGCCAGGGAGGGGAGGCTGTTGCAGGCAATATGAGAATCTGACATAAAATTAAAATTACGCTGGCATAATGAAATTGGGTACGGGAGCCCAGAGATGGAGAAATAAAGTGGAATAGTAAAGGTGTCACACTTAATTACACTCACCTTCCCCCCGCCGGTGCCCAAGTAGCTGCCTGTGGCAGTGGGTGGTTGCCACGCTCGCCCCACACACCACACTCGCACACCGCGGTGCCAACCCACCACCACATTTCTGCCCTGCCCTGCCTGCTGCTCCGAGCGCCTCGAGCCGCATCGACAGAAGGGAGGGAGGTTTGAAAGCTGTTCGGAGCCGAAAACCGACCCGTCTTTTCAGCGGTCTGTCCTAAAAGTTGGAAAGCCGGGTTCAGGTGTTGTGCAAAAGCAAGGTTGCTTTGCCACGTAGTTGTATCAAAGCTGCCTTGCCGTTGTCGGTGTGTGCCTTCGAGTCATTTCCGAATCGAACCCTGGTCTCCAGAGTCCTAATCCAATACTCGGACTGCTACGCCACGCTGGCTTGGAAGTAAAGAGTTGCTTGCCGTCAATTACTATTGCAGTTACTAACCCATAGCTGCGTCTCATTGCAGTTAAGCCGACACAAATAACTTGGCTCATTCTGCACTGCAACAACAACCACGTTATAGTCGTTGCACCGCAATAACCATGTTGCAATTGTCACCTTGCAACAACCATGGGGTTTATCACGCTGGGGCTGATTGTCGACATTCAAGAGAGATTAAAGTGCATTTAAAGCATCCCGCAAATGAAGCGGAAATGGCGAGCGATGGAGCGAATGGCTATCATGTGCCATTGCGCAGATAAAGCGCTATCGGAAATGCATTGCCACTGAAATCCTGAAAGTAAAGAGATGCGCATTAAAGCTTTTTTGTGACCACTTTAATGGCGGATTTTGTGCGGCATCGTGTGAAACCGTTACGCGATTTTTCCAGGATATTCATAGGATAAACTCCTGATCTCCTTCGTGCGATAAGCTCCCGTGTGTGATTGTTGCATTGCAATAACCATGTGTTGCACTGCAGCAACCATGTGTTGCACTGCAACCACAAGGTATACTAGTTGCACTACAACAACTGTATATAATTGTTGCACCACAACAACCATGTATCCTCATTACACTGCCACCACAATCTAATCTGAAAAGGAATATATATATATATTAAATTATTTCCCACAATCTATTCCCAATCCCCATTTGTCACATCTGGATGAGGAGGGGATGTTGCCTAAATAAACCTAATTTTTTCTTCTTGTTGAAAGCAATGAAGGCCGTTTCCCTCCTCCTGACCCTTCGGGTGCCCTGGCCCATCACCGCCTGGCACTTGGCGCAGTCAGTGGGCAAGGTGTCACTCTCACCCGCCTTCGCCGTGGCACCGAGCGACGGCTGACGGCATGAATCTCCCTGTGGAGATGCTGGTGTGAATGCTGAAAACATCAAGGGTGACACTTTTGGAGGCGCTGAGGCTGGGCGGGTGCTGTGCGCACAAGTGTGTGTGCGCGCGCTTGTATGCGCACGAGCAGCTAACATCAACAGGGAGCGTGCGCCTTCAAATCCCCTGTTGACTTATGGCGACCCCATAATTTCATAGGGTTTTCTAAGGAATCCTCGGAGGTGGTTTTCCCAGTTCCTTCCTCTGAAAGAGAGCTTCCAGCACCTGGTCTCCCTTGGTGGTCTCCCATCCAAGGACCAACCAGGGCTGACCCTGCTTGGCTTCCAAGATCGGACAGGATCAGGTGTATTTCATGTATCTGTATATATGTGCCTTCAAATCCCCTGGCGACTTATGACGACCCATGAATTTCGTAGGGTTTTCTAAGGAATCCTCGGAGGTGGTTTTGCCAACTCCTTCCTCCGAAATACGGCACCTGGCAGTGTCCCGTCCAAGGACTAACCATGGCTGACCCTGCTTATCTTCCAAAATCAGACAGGATTTGGTGACTTGAGGGTCTTTAGTCTGCCCCGGAAGGAATCGGCCGTTGTCATTTCCAAAATAGGGCCTTGTTGAATGCTCTTTCCCTGCCGAATCTCTCCTCCTGCCGCCTGCCAGTCCCTGCCAAGGTGCCATCATCCCTGTTATCTCTCGGTGTCAGGCCAGAGAAGTGTCAGGTGCAGGGATGGGATGGAAAAGAAGCAGAAGGGCTGGAGATTAGGAACCCATTAAGGGATATTAGAATTTAATTTTGCACCGGGGTTTTTCTTGACTGATACGGGCATCGAGGAGAGGAGAAGCGGGTGCTGGATCTCAGGCCTCCTTGACCTGTTTTGCATCCTAATGAAACGCTGGTCCGTGTCACGCCACAGGCACACGGATAAATGCTATGGATCTGCATCAGGGAGATGTTTTCAGGAGCCCAAGAAGCTGGGAAAAGATTTGTCTGGATGGCAAAGAGGGAGAGAACGTTTTCCGTGCCGAGGGAAATCCCTTGGCATCCTTTCCCCCTCTCTCCTAGGTCCGCTCTGCACTAAAATACTTTGAGGCCTCGTTCCCACTTACAAATCAATCAATTTGCGATCCGAATCGATCGATCGATTCGACAGCGGAGCGTGGTTCCCACTCCATTTGCCCCGATCGCATTTTTTCCCCCTGCAAAATGCGGTTCGCATTCACAAATGAATCAATTCAAAATGGACTCGCTCCAGCCGGCCGAAGGGCAAATTTAAATCGATTCCGATCCGCATCTGGTTCACAGACTCGCACGGAATCGATTTATCCAGAAGGACGCCGAAAACATCAGAATCAGAAAGACGCGGGTTAAATGGGTCTGGCGCACGGACCCCCTCTCCGAATTGCTTCAGCGATTCGGTTCAAGTGGGAACCAGGGTCATTTAAACCGGGAATCGGGGCTGAAGCTGATGGGTTTGACACTTTCAAACTGCTTTATTTTTGCCGTGCCGATGTAGAATGCCAGAAAATAACTCCCAGAATCCTCCAGGAGGTATAACCAGTGGGATTCTGGGTGCTGCGTTCCAGTCTCTTATGAACAAGACGTCCGACGTATTGGACATCCCAAGATCCGAGGGTGCATCTAATGCAGTTTGGCACAAACTACCATGGCTCCATCCTACATTTGTAGCTTCGCACTCTTAGACGGAGAAGGCTAACGTCCTTGTAAAGTTACAAATCCCAGGATGCCATAGGACGGAGCTGTGGCACTGTCAAAACTGTATTATTTCTGCAGTGTAGACGCACCCTTTGTGATGACGGCTTGTGGTTCCTTACCTCAAACAGAGATGGGACAGGATTTATCTTTAACGGAGACTTTTAATGATATTTGTCCAGTTTGTGGATGGGGAGACCAGCCTCAAAAAGTATGCATTCTTCCGTTTCCTGCAATCAGGTGGAAACTGCGAGTATCGGCTCCTTTTCTCTTGTTCTTTTCAAAGGACACGCGAGTAAATATCCGTGACTAGAAATTCATCAAACTGAAAAAATTCCACAGTCATGCTTCCGTCCTTGGGGGAAAAAAATGCATGTAAATATCTGTACGTTGGGGATTAGTTTGTGCCCAAAATACGCACAAATTTCTACATGGGGAATGAGTGGAGAAATCTTGCGATTCAACATGGTAGAACTTGGATGGGAGAACAATACCGCAGTGTTCGGAGAAAATGCGGGGGGAATTTTTCCACATCTTTCGTGGCAAACGAAAGGAACTCTGCATATGGTCAAGGAAACCTGAGAAAGCCTAGAAAGTTATTACTTTTCAAAAACTTGTTCTACTTCCAAAGCACTAAAGAGTAGTTACTCTCTTGGGTGTCATATTCAAACTACTTTCTTTGTCGCAAAAGTAACTCTGGTGGTTGCTTTTGGATAATGATTACAGGTATCTAGAATTACAAACTCCAAAATAATCCAAAATCATCTCCGCGGGTGGCTGCTATAGTGACACTTTGTGGCTTCTGATGGTTCAGGGTACGCAAACTTGGTTCCATGCCCCAAATTACTCAAAATGTTATGTATAAAATTACCTTCGGGCTAAGGGTATAAGGTATATGCAAGAGATAAATGAATTGCATGTTTGGACTTGCATCCCATCTGCAAGATTTGCATTATGTCAGTGCAAATATTCCATGGGTCCATCTTTTCAATGCGTTTGGGACCATTGTCAGTGGTGTGCCTCGTGTATTTGACACCTGGTACGGATCAGTTTTTAAACACTCCAGGATCCCTTGTAGATACCTAAATCCTTGGATACCCATGTCCCATTAAATACAATGGCATAATTCAATAGGCCCTTGGTACCTGCTGGGTTTGATTCTTTTCCAGCCTTTTCCAGGTGGCAAAGGGAAGCGAGTCTCTAGTGCCAGTCCAGTGGATCTGCCAGACCCAGAAAGTAGCCCAGTCCCACCAGTTGCTGCTGGTGGGACTGGGCTGCCGCTTCCGCTCTGCAATATTTTCTGGGTCTGGTGTATCTGGCATGCAAGAAGGAGATGGAGGAGATACACTTTCCTGCCTGGACAGTAGACCGCCAGTCCCAGAAGGTAGCCCAGTCCAACCAGTGTCATTGGGTGTCACCCAGTATGGTTGGCACCCCTTGCACTCCCCTAGTGACTTCCATGTCCATTTTCTAGTTTTGTGAATGAAGTGAGGTTGATGGTTATTACAAGGCTGGGAGGTAGGAGCAAGTTGAGAACTTTTTAACTGTTACAGCAATACGAGAGTACTGTTGGTGTTGAGTATCCATTGGGCTTTGGTTCCATGATCCCTTGTGGATAGTCAAATTTGTGGATATCCAAGTGCCATTCAATACAATGACATATTACGGTGGGTCCTTAGTATCTGCTGGGGTTTGGTTGCACGATCCCTTGTAGATACCCAAGTTCCATTAAATACAATGCCATAGTACAGTGGGCCCTTGGAATCTGCTGGGGTTTGGTTCTGGATCCCTTTTGGATACCCAAATCCATGGATACCCACGTCCTATTAAATACAATGGCATAGTACAGTGGGCCCTGTTGGGGTTTGGTTCCGGATCCCTTTTGGATACCCAAATCCATGGATACCCAAGTCCCATTAAATACAATGGCATAGTACAGTGGGCCCTTGGGATCTGCTGGGGTTTGGTTGCACGATGCCTTAGATACCCAAATCCATGGATACCCAAGTCCCATTAAATACAATGGCATAGTACAGTGGGCCCTTGGGATCTGCTGGGGTTTGGTTGCACGATGCCTTAGATACCCAAATCCATGGATACCCAAGTCCCATTAAATACAATGGCATAGTACGGTGGGCCCTTGGAATCTGCTGGGTTTTGGTTCCAGGACCCCAAATCCTAAATCCATGGTTGCTCAAGTCCTGTTATATACCGTGGTATGTAATAAAGTGGTGCCCCTTACATAAAAAATGGCAAAATCAAGGTTTGCGTTTTGGAGTGTATCTATTTCTTGAACATTTTCAAGCTGTGGGTGTGTGAATCCGTGGATAAAAGAATCCGTGGATACGGAGGGCTGGCTGTCAAATGGCCTGATCTAAAATGGCAACATCGAAGTTTGCTTTTGGGGAATGTATATAGATAGATATTAATATTTTCCAGCTGTGGGTGAAGGACCTGGGGATCTAGAGGACTGACTGTACATCAGAGGATGGCAAGAGATCACATTTTATCTTCCTTCCATAGAAAGCTTCCCTTTTCTATTTATATACATAAAGGTACCATGAAACAGTAAAGCACAAGACAGGGATGCTTTTCTTTTTCCTTTTTCATTGCTTTATCTGGCTAGCTGGAAACTCTCTCCGACCTCGGCTCGGCCTTATTTTTTTCCCTTGTTAAAATAAAAAATAAACCCGAGTGACTCTGCCTTCCCTTCCACTGTTCTTGGCTTCGCCTTCATCTGTGACAGCGATGGCCCAGAAGGTCTTTGAAATCTTGTGCCAAGTCAACCCTCTTCTCCGGTCGCTCCTCTTTCTTCTGAAGCTTTCTTGACCCAGACTCTGCCTCCCGGCCGCCTTTCTCCGACATCTCACCTCGATTGGTATTCTTTCTTCTTTTGCCGATGGAATATATTTCGGAGACATCTATTGCAGGAACCGCATCGAAAGCTGTGTTGTGGTTGGAGGGGCGGACTGGGACTCGGAGCGGTTCGGGGCTCGACGTTGGCAGGCAGGTTGCTCTTAGTTTTGTATAGAAGCATAAGCCCTTATCAGACGAGAGGGATTTCTCTTTATTGTGAACGGAGCCAATTCGAATTCATGTGAATTCGCTAGTTTAGCGGATTTACGTGAATTCCCATTGCGTTCGGTGTGCGTTCAGAATGACTTCCCATTACCCGGAAATGACCCCCATTGCCCGAAATTGCGTGAGATGCTTTAATCCGCAATAATGTTAAGCCCACGATTGCGTTCGGAATGACTTCCCTTTTGCCCGAAATTGCGTGAGATGCTTTAATTCCTAATAACGTGAAACCCCATGATTGCGTTCGGATTGCCCTTGGATTATACTTCCAATTTCCGACGTCTGAGAAGGTCCATAGAATCCTAGAGTTGGAAGAGACCACAAGGGCCATCCAGTCCAACCCCATTCTGCCATGCAGGAACTCACCATCAAAACACGCCCGACGGATGGCTATCGAAGACCTCCAAAGAAGGAGGTACTATGAGTACTGTCTTTGCAGGCAGGGATGCAAATATTTTCCCCAAGCCTGGCCATCAGAAGCACTTTAAATATGCAGACTCTTACAATTATTATTATTACTATTATTATTATTATTATTATTATTATTATTAAACTAACAAGCACAATGCATAATTAGAAGCATTGTCCATGTGGTCAGCGTCACTTATTCCCAAAGTCCGCATGAACACTATAGATGGCAAGCAGCCTTTATTCTTCCTGGGAGAGTTCCTCGACCATTTCATTCTTAATATTTCTGGACGTTTGATCATTTAGTACATCTTTGTGGTGGTGGGTTGTGGTTGTGTGCCATCAAGTCATTTCCGACTTCTGGCGACCCTATCCTGGGGTGGATTTGGCAAGATTTGGTCCAGAGGTGGTGTGCCATGGCCTTCCCCTGAGGCTGAGAGAGTGTGACTTGGCTACGGTCACCCAGTGGGTTTCATGGCCAAGCTGGGAATCGAACCCTGGTCTCCAGAGTCATAGTCCAACACTCAAGCCGCCGCGCCATGCTGGCTATATAATAAATAATAATAAAACCAAGGCCTCATTCCCACTTAAAGATAAATCAGTTTGCGATCCAAATTGATGGATCGATTCGACAACGGAGTGTGGTTCCCACTACATTTGCCCTGGTGGCATTTTTTCCCCTCTAAAATAACCCACTTGTGGTTCACATTCGCAATGAATCGATTCGAAACGGACCTGCTCGGGCCGGCCGAAGGGCAAATTTAAATCGATTCCGATCCGCATCTGGTTGTTCACACTTGCGCGGAATCGAAAAAAGACATGGAAAACATCGGCGCCAAAAAGGCGCGGGTTAAACAGGTCTAGCGCTTGGCCACTCTCTCGGAGTCGCTTCAGCGATTCAGTTCAAGTGGGAACCGGGGCCGTTTGAACCGCTTCAAACCGATTTGCAATCCGGTTTAAAAGGTAGCGGGAATCAGGCCCAGACTACATGTTCCAGGCCTCCATAGCATGGATCCGTAGCCGTCAAAGTGGTGTCGGAGTGGATTATTTCTGCACTGCGGACGCAGCCTAAGAAAACCCCGGCCTCCAGGGCCTGGAAAACAGGACCTTTGGCAACTATTGGTCCTGCGTGCCGGCCTCCCCAGCCTCCTTCCCATTGCCTTTTCCTAATTCGGGTGTTTTTTCCCCCCCTCCTTTTAGCTGGTTTCCACTTTCGCTCCTTCCTCGCCTCCACAGAGACACCCACCCAGTCTGTCATTCCATCCGTCTCCCACCCGCTCTGTATTTATAGCTCCCAAACAGGTTGCAATCCAAGCATTGGCTCTCGGCATCTTCCAGCGTTGCATGGTTTTGCTGTGAGCGTGTGTGTGTGTGTGTTGTGTGTGTTATTTTTTGCACGGAGGTGGAGGAAGGAGAAGATGATGATGGTGATGATGATGGGGAAATTAGGAAGAGGCTGGTGCCTTCCCCCTTTCCAAATCCTGATTCATCTCCAAAGTGAGAACAACCCACGGGGCCCGGATTTCAGCTCTTATTAGTTTGCAAAAGTATTTTTTTAAAATAATAATAATAATAAAAAAGGCAGCGGGGGAAGAAGAGTTGGGGGAGCACGAAGACGGAAAGTTTCTATTTTCTCTTTTTTGGCTGGGAAACGCAGGGCTCCGAAAAGTTTCCAGATTCCCAGATGCTATCGCTCAACCTTTCAATGCCATTTGATTGTCGTAAGGGAAATTTTAATTGTCGTATGGGTGGGAGGGATCACGGTTTTATTTTATATTGTTACACTGCTGTATTTTTATCTTTATCGTAAGCCGCCTCGATCCTGACGGAGAGGTGGGATATAAATAATAATGCAAAGGCTTATCCATCTCATAATGCAAAGGCTTACTCGTACATGGACAGTTAGGAGTCCTTAGCTGCATAAAAGACCTGTTCCTGATGGAGGTATAAACTGCTAGAAGTGATATAGCTTTTTTAAAATGTGCAAAGCCATATCACGTCTAGCAGTTTATACCTCCATCAATACATATATTTTATTAAGCACAAACATGTGAAGAGCTGCGCACACATTTTCTATATCTTTGCTATTGTCGTTGCGGGCCTTCGGGTTGTTGTTTCTGACTTACGGCGACCCGATCACAGGGTTTTCATGGCAAGTTTCTCCTGAGGGGGCTTGCCATGGCCATCCTCTGAGGCTGAGAGAGTGTGACTATAGTTTTTTTTTTTTTATGCTCAAGGGATAAAGAGTCAAACCCTGGTCTCCTGTTTGGCCTGGAGATGAGACGGTTAGGAGGTAGTATGATAGCCCTGTTTAAATATTTGGAGAGATGTCATATTGAGGATGGGAGCAAGCTTGTTTTCTGATGCTCCAGAGAACAGGACCCAGAGCAATGGATGCAAGCAACTTGAAGAGAGATTTCAATTAAATATTAGTAGGAACTTACTGACGGTAAGAGTTTGGAGAAGAGAAGGTTAAGGGGGTGACATGATGGCCATGTTTAAACATTTGAAGGGATGTCGTATTGAAGATAGCAATATAGATGGAGCAAGCTTGTTTCCTGCTGCTCCAGAGAATAGGACACAACGGAGCAATGGATGCAAGCTCCAGGAAAAGAGATTCCAGCTCAACATTAGGAGGAACTTCTTGACAGTAAGAGCTGTTCAATAGTGGGATGGAGAGGGATGGAGTCTACTTCTTTGGAAGTTTTTAAACAGAGGCTGGATGGCCATCGGTCGGGGATGGTTTGATGGAGAGTTCCTCCATGGCAGAATGGGGTTGGACTAGATGGCCCTTGGGGTCTCTTCCAACTCTGTGATTTTTATGATTCTCCAGAGTTGTGGTCCAACACCCAATTTACGTCTCGCTGCCTTGCACTCTGCGGCCTTGTCTCGCCAATTGGTTCCCCTGCCTCGGCCCTCCATAGCGACAGAGAACAAGCCGCCAGGGATCTCTGAGCATCGTGGTCCATGCGCAGGTCAGAGGGGGGAAAAAGGCTTTGTGCCAAGACCCCTATATTCCTCCCTTTCCCATGCTTTTTGTGGGGCAGTGATATCATACTGTATGAGCTCACTGGGAGAGAGATTTATGACCCCTTTGGAAGGTGAGCTCAGAAGCATATCCAGTAAATGCCCACCTTGGAGTCAATGGAAATGGGAATTATCCCCTCCATCCTCTGTTACTGGGAGAACCATATTGGTGACTTGTGCGCACGTGTGTTTCCGACGTATGGAGACCCTACGGCTGATCTATCCTGAGGTTTTCTTGGCGAGATTTGTTCCACAGTTTGCCTTACGCAGATGTAAATACTCTTATCCTTTCTGGGAGGTGGCACCAAGGTGGCACAAGTAGTGCCAGCTTTGAGCCACGCAAGGCATCACCACTCATTGTGTAACGGGTTTTAGGACGGTGCCGTCCGGTACGTTTCGGATGCAACACAACACCGGCGTAGCTACACAGGCCTACATTTGCAGTCTTGTTGTTCCCTGCCTTTGGGTCGACTCCGACTTTATGGTGACCCTGTCATAGTGTGTCCTTTGAGAGACGGAGACGGAAAAGGTGTGCCATTGCTTCCCTCCGAGGCTGAGAGAGTGTGGCTTGCCTGAGGCGCCTTTTTTGTTATTGAACAGGGATTTTGGTCTCCAAAAGTCCTAGGGCTCTTCTTTCTGCCATATATACTTGACTATTAGTCGACCTCGTGTATAATTGAGGGCAAGTTTTGGGGCCAGAATTATGGATTTTTGCTCTGACCCACGGATAAGTCGAGGGCAAAACCTAGGGGCATATAGCAAAGGATCTAAAGGATGAAGCAACGCAAAACAATGTCAAAGAACTTACAAAAGTCCCGCAAACATAACTCTTTGTGCTTACTCTTAAGGCTGCGTGAATGAGAGAGTAAAAGGGGTCGGTGCTTTACATATTATACTCTTGCTTTTCGCCAGAAGATGGTTCCTTCTTTTAAATAAGAGTTAAGATACAATACTTACATTGACCCATGGATAAGTCAACTCAGTTTTTGGGGGTCAATGTTTGACCTAAATTTCTAGCCTTATACACGAATATATACAGTACACTGTAGAAATGATTCATTTTTAAGTGCTGTAAGCCCCTTTTAGGGAATCCTGGAGTTGGTAGTTTCACAAGGCCCTTCTCTCTAGCCAAAGAGTGCCGGTGGTGCCTCCCCAAACTACACATCCCAGGATTTGTACACAGTGCGTTTACACTGTGCAGTTGCCGAAGAGCATTTCTGTGCACAGGGGGGATCTCCGAAAATGAATTTGGAAGGAGGGGGGCTAGGAAAAGAGGGGTGAGGAGGGTCTTTTCCATTTGGAGGAAGGGCGATAATCTTGGGGGGCGGAGAAGATAGATATATATCTCCCCCCCCCCACTTTCTGATCTGGTCCTCCATCCCTTTCAATGGGGATGTATGCGCTTGGAGAGGCGCATGGATTTGGAGGCGCACGGATCTGGAGAGATGGGACCGAGAAAAGTGTATGGGGGGAGATCTGTCCCACCTGGAGGGGGAGAGCTAATTTTGGGGGGGGGGGGAGAAGAAGGGTATATATATATATATATAAAACTTTCTCTCCCCCAACTTTCTGCTCTGCCTTCTCCATCCTTTTCAATGGGGATGTGCCTGTTTGGAGAAGTGCATGAATTTGGAGAGGGGGGGGCCAAGAAAAGTGTGGGGGAAGAAGGGGCTATCCTGCCTATAGTGGGGGGTTAATCTTGGAGGGGGGAGAAGATAGATCCAGATCTCCCCCCCCCCAACTTTCCTAGCCCCATAGAGATCCTCCTCTACTCTGCCTCCTCCTCCTCCATCCTTTTTAATGGGGATGTGTGCATGCATTTTGGAGAGATGGGGGGGGGGGCTAAGAAAAGTTGGGGGGGAGGTCTATCCCACCTGGATGGGGGGGGAATAATCTTGAAGGGGGGACAGAAGATGGATATGGACTTTTCCTTTCAGTCCCCCCCCCCTTCCCTGCTCTGCCCCCTCCATCCTTTTCAATGGGGATGCCAGTGCTTGGATAGGGGCATGCATTTTTTGGAGAGATTTGGAGGGCTAAGAAAAGTATTGGGGGGGGGGAGGAAGGTCCCTCCCACTTGGAGGGGGGCTAATCTTGAGGGGGGAAGATGATGGATATAGGAAGATCACCCACCCCCACCCCACACACCCTTTCCTTGCCCCTCTTCTGTCTGCTCTGTCCCCTCCATCCTTTCCAATGGGGATGTGTGCCCTGCATTTTGGAGAGATGGGAGGCTAAGAAAGTATGGGGGGAGGAAGATCTCTTCCACCTAATCTTGGGGGGGGGGGGGCAGAAGATGGATCTGGACCTTTCCTTTCAAACTCCCCCCCCCCTTTTTTTTTCTTCTTCTTATCTGCCCCTCCATCCTTTTCAATGGGGATAACAGTGCTTGAGAAGGACATGCATTTGGAGGTGCATGCATTTGGAGAGATAGGGGCTAAGAAAAGTGTTGGGGGAGAAGAAGGTCTCTCCAACCTGGGGGGCTAATATGGGGGGGGGGGGGGAGATGGATATAGGAAGATCATTCCTCCCCGACCCCACTTTCCTTGCCCCGCTTCATATGCCCCTCTGCCCTGCCCCTTCCATCCTTTTCAATGGGGATCTGTGCGCCTTTGGAGAGGGGCATGCATTTTGGAGAGATATGGGAGGACTAAGAAAAGTATTGGGGGGGGGGGGAGGAAGGAAGATCTATCCCACTTGGAGGGGAGGAAATAATCTTGAGGGGGGGCAGAAGATGGACATAGACTTTTCCTTTCAACCCCCCCCCCCCCCTTTTCCTGCTCTGCCCTCTCCATCCTGTTCAATGGGGATCTGTGCGCCTTTGGAGAGGGGCATGCATTTGGAGAGATGGGGGCTGAGAAAAATATTGGGGGAGAAGAAGGTCTCTCCAACCTGGGGGGGGGCTAATATGAGGGGGGGGAGATGGATATAGGAAGATCATTCCTATCTCCTCCCCCCCTTTCCTTGCCCCACATATGCCCCTCTCCCCTGCTCTTCTCCATCCTTTTCAATGGGGATCTGTGCGCCTTTGGAGAGGGACATACACTTGGAGAGATGGGGGGCTAAGAAAAGTGTGGGGGGGGGAGATCCATCCCACCTGGAGGGGGGATAATCTGGGGGGGAGAGAACATGGCTATGGGCCTTTCCTTTCAACCCCCCCTCTTTTTTTTTCTCCTTATCTGCCCCCTCCATCCCTTTCCAATGGGGATGTGTGCCATGCATTTTGGAGAAGATGGGGGGCTAAGAATTGTAAGGTCTCTCCAACCTGGAGGGGGGGGGCTAATCTTGGAGGGGGGCAGATGATGGATCTGGACCTTTCCTTTGAACCCCCCCCTCTTTTTTTTTCCTTATCTGCCCCCTCCATCCCTTTCAATGGGGATGCATTTGGAAAGATGGAGCTAGGAAAAATGTATGGGGGGAGGAAGATCTCTCCCACCTGGAGGGGGGGATAATCTGGGGGGGGGGAGAAGATGAATATGGACCTTTCCTTTCAACCCCCCCCTTCCTTCTCTTCTCCTCCCTCCCTCCTTCCATCCCTCCCTCCCTCCTTCCTTCCATCCATCCCTCCATCCTTTGCAATGGGGCTGGGTCTGCTTAGGGGGTGGGCTTCCCTTTCAGTGCTTTGGGGGGGGGGGGGTCCCTCCTTGCCTTGCCTTGCCTTGCTTTTCCATTGGCTCCTCCCTGCCTGCCTTCCCTCTGCTCTGCAGCAGAGAGGCGCCCTGGTCCCCCCCTCCCTTCCTCCATCCCTCCATCCCTTCTTCTTCTTCTTCTTCTCCTTCCTCCTCCTCCTTTTTTTCTAAAGAGACGGCTGGGATCGCATCTCTCCTTTGATTTCTTTTTATTTTTCCCCCCATCCAGGGAGACAACAGCCCCCCCCCCCTTTTAAAGGATCAAGGATTATTAGACACCTTGGATTTGGGGGGGTCCTTATTTATTTTTTCCCCTTCTTATCTCCATCCATCCTTTTCTCATCCCCTTCTTCTTTTTCTTCACCCCCCCCCAACCTCAACATGCCCACCCCAGATCCTTAACTATCTGACCCCCCCAAAAAAGCATCAACCCCCCTTTTTTCTCTCCTTGGATAATATTGCTACTGCTGCCTTTTTCTTCTCCTCCTCTCTCTCTCTGTTTCATTCTTTCTTTCCTTGGAAGGGGGGGGGCAATGCACACCTGAGGGCCACTATGGGGGGTGGCCTATCTGAGCCCCCCTAAAAAACCCCTTTTTTACCTCCCTAACCATCCACCTTCTTGGGATGTGGACCCTTTAGAGCATCTCCTCTAGGGATCTGGAAGAGCATCTTCTCTGGACCATTTTTGGAGCATCTTCTCTGGACCATTTTGAAGAGCATCTTCTCTTGGACCGTTATCCGAGCATCTTTTGGACTCCATCGCCTCAGCTGGTTTTTCTTGTTCTTTTTTAAAAGGAGGGGGATTTTTGGGATCCTCGGTGGTTGTCGGTTGGGGGGGTCATGGAGGCCCGGTGGCCCCCTTCTCGGCCGGGACCCCTCTCCGGCCCCCCAGGGCTCTGAAAGCACCTGCGGGGCCTTCTCCGGGGCCACGCCGTCCCTCCGGAGGAAGCCATGGCCCGCAGCCCCCGGCCCGGCCCCGATCCCGGACGGCCCCCGGGGAAGATGGGGCTGGGGATGATGGGGATGGTGGTGGCCGCGGTGGTGGGGATGATGGGCTGGCCGGCCGCCTCCGGGGCCCGCGTCTCCTCCAGCCTCAGCACCACGCACCACGTCCACCACTTCCACAACAAGCATGGCACGGTGCCCATCGCCATCAACCGGACCCCCTTCCTCACCCGAGGAGGGCATGGTAAGGCCAGAGGGACCCCCGGCCACTTGGGGGGCGAGGGCAATGGGGAGAAAAGATCACCACCACCATCATCCTCTTCATCTCTATATACTAGATCTCATATATTAGATCTAGAGTATCGGCATCATCCGCCATCTCTTACTATTAGTGTATTTGTATCTTATTACGGTTTCTATTATTTACTTAGCATGCGTATTAATGTCTGGATATGATTTCTAATATTTCTAATATCAGTCTCTTATGAGGATCAGTCTATTCTGTACTTAGCTTTAGTATTTATAGCCCCACTTTTCTGCCACCGTTGGGGTACAAAGCAGCTTACAAGTATAAAAGATAGAAAAGGAGAAAGACCTCGGGAAGAATATAATCAGCATCGTCTCCTGGTATATTAGTATCTTATTACATTATATTAGACTCTTCTTATTATTTCTATTATTTACTCAGTATTGGGGTGCAAAGCAGCTTACAAGTATAAAAGAAAGAAAGAAGAGGAGGAGGAAGACCTGTGCCTCCATCATCATCATCATCACTTAGCACTAGTATATAAGTATTTTATTATGATTTCTACTACTGTATTTACTGAATATTAGTATCAGTATTATTTACTTAGCCTTAGTAGCTATAAACCGCCTTTTCTGCCACAGTCGGGGTACAAAGCGGCTTGCAAGTATAAAAGGAAGAAGAGGAGGAAGACCTCAGGGAGAAGGGGGAGAGAAAATATCATCATCATCTATTAGTATTAGTATCTTATTATTATTTGTGTTGCTTACTTAGTATTAGTATTTGTAGCCTGCTTTTGCCCCATACTTGGGGTGCAAAGCGGCTTACAAGTATAAAAGAAAGAAGGAAGAGATAGAAGACCTGTGCCATCCTCAGGGAGAAAATATCCTCAGAAACATAATCTATCATCATCATCATCATCATCATCATCAGTAGTAGTAATAGTAGTATTTATTGCACACTTTCCCCTTACAATTGGGGTGCAAAGCGGTTTACAAGTTCAAAAGAAAGGAAGAAGATTGGGAAGGCCTGCACCTTTCCAGGGAGAGGTTGAGCAAAAAGATCCCCATAAGCGTTATTTATTATTAGTATTATTATTTGCCTAATATTAGTATTTATACTAATTGGGGCGCAAAGCAGTTTACAAGTTGAAAAGAAAGGAAGGAAGGGAAGACGTGAACTGTCCTAGGGAGAAAAGAATGGGTGGGTGAAAGAAAAGATCACCAGAAGCATCCCCTATTATTGGTATTAATATTATTAGGATTGCTATTGACTTATTAGCATTATTTGTATTCGCGTTTATAGTCCGCTTCCAACACACACAAATATACAATTGAAGTGCAAAGCGGTTTACAAGTTTAAAAGAAAGAAAGAAGAGGGGAACGCCTGTGCCACCCAGGGAGAGAAAATATCACCAGTATCAATTATTATTCGGGGTAGTATTTACTTATTAGTATTTGTATTTAGAGCCCACTTTTCCTCCACAATTGGGGTGCAAAGCGGCTTACAAATCCCGACATGGACCCGCTTGTTTCAATGCAGATGGCGAAGCTGAACCCCACAGTTTGCCCCATGCCCCAGAGTTACTTTTGGGTGCCAAGCGTCCCTTGCCTTTGTGGGATTTTCCACACACGTCTTTGCCGCCCCACATCAGAGATATAAGAGTTGGGGACCTGGCACCTGAGGGTACTCTTTGTACCCCAAGAGTGGGTACCCTGGCACATGCCTCTCACCCCTTGCCGTATCTTCTCCCCACTTTCCCCCCATTTGGCGGGTCTTTTGGGAACGGGCTGTGGGTTTCGGCGTGGTCTTGCTATAAGAGGGTGGTTGTAGGGCAAGGAATCGACCAGGCCTACTCTATAGGGCCGACCTCTGGGGTACGTCTAGCGGGGTATGTCTGCGTGTGTGTTTGGGGTCCATGAAACCGAAACAACAGAAAAGTGCGTTGGGGTAGAGCCGGGGTCATCTGGTTGCAGGGCAGAATTTGAATCCAGGCCCATCCCTGAACTAGTAGGCCTTAGCTGCTGTCAGGCGAGAGCCACCTTGCATTTTGAATGGAGGACCACAAGACAAAGCTGCCTCTGAGCATACTCTGAGTGCCTTTCTCTCTTGCACCTGAGACTGAATTGACGGTTGCAAGACAAAGCTGCCTCTGAGCCTGCAATGAGTGCCTTTCTCTTTTCCACCTGAGATTGAATCAATGGTTACAAGACAAAGCTGCCTCTGAGCATGCCCTGAGTGCCTTTTTCTTTTGCACCTGAGATTGAATCGATAGTTGGAAGACACAGCTGCCTCTGAGCATGCAGTGAGTGCCTTTCTCTTTTGCACCTGGGATTGAATCAATGGTTGCAAGACAGAGCTGCCTCTGAGCATACCCTGAGTGCCTTTCTCTTTTGCACCTGAGGTTGAATCGATGGTTGCAAGACAAAGCTGCCTCTGAGCATGCAGTGAGTGCCTTTCTCTTTTGCACTTGGGATTGAATCAATGGTTGCAAGACAAAGCTGCCTCTGAGCATGCCCTGAGTGCCTTTCTCTTTTGCACCTGAGGTTGAATCGATGGTTGCAAGACAAAGCTGCCTCTGAGCATGCAGTGAGTGCCTTTCTCTTTTGCACTTGGGATTGAATCAATGGTTGCAAGACAAAGCTGCCTCTGAGCATGCCCTGAGTGCCTTTCTCTTTTGCACCTGAGGTTGAATCGATAGTTGGAAGACACAGCTGCCTCTGAGCATGCAGTGAGTGCCTTTCTCTTTTGCACTTGGGATTGAATCAATGGTTGCAAGACAGAGCTGCCTCTGAGCATACCCTGAGTGCCTTTCTCTTTTGCACCTGAGGTTGAATCGATGGTTGCAAGACAAAGCTGCCTCTGAGCATGCAATGAGTGCCTTTCTTTTTTGCACCTGAGACTGAATCAATGGTTGCAGGACAAAGCTGCCTCTGAGCATGCCATGAGTGCCTCTCTCTCTTGCACCTGAGATTGAATCGATGGTTGCAGGACAAAGCTGCCTCTGAGCATGCCTTGAGTGCCTTTCTCTTTTGCACCTGAGATTGCATCGATGGTTGCAGGACAAAGCTGCCTCTGAGCATGCCATGAGTGCCTTTCTCTCTTGCACTTGAGATTAGATACTAGCCATCCAGGTAGCCAGGAGTCCTCTCTTTTTTAATGCAAGGAAGGCGAGAGCTTGTGGTTGCTTTCCTCCTTTGCCTACCTTAGCCGAAGTAGGTAGCTCTCCCTTCCCTTCTCTCCCTGGCATTATGTAAGAGCCAGGCCTCCCCGTGAACCTGATTGGCGCTCGGTTGTGCCTCTCACAACACACGCACGTTGTGTTGTCTTGCGGGGGGGGGGGTAGAGAAATTGGCTGGCTCCCTTCTTTCCCCCCACCCCACCGTTTGCTGTCGATGCACCTGAACCAACCTCTCCGAAATCCTGGGTCCCTGCCTCTCCATGTGCCATCTCCATGTACCATCTGCCTTGGGTGCCATTTGCATGCATGCACGCCCGTGTGGGCATGAGGTGTCCCCGCAAGGCAAATCTTCGCCCGACGCCCAGGATCTTTGTAGGCCCGATGAAGGGTAGCGCAAACTCCGTGCCACGAATCTGTATACATTTGAGGTGCCACGACTGTGCCAGCTGGGTGGCACCTTCATGACCCGTTACTATGGTTTGGGGCACATTTCTCGCCCCGCTTGGGGGCACGTTTCTCACTCGGCAGCCTTTGGGGGAAAGGGAGACGGCCCTGTGGGCACTGCCCGTCTCGTTTCATGCGCCGTGTGCCAGCTGCAGAGAAATAGGTGTCCATTTTGGCCTGTCTGCATGGAAGGGAAGGTTTCTTGTGCGTTCCCGTCTGTACAGAAACAGAAATGGGCAAAGGGTGGGGAGGAAAGAGATTTCATGGAACCGGAGTTGTTGCGGGTTGTGCCAGGCACTGTTGTGAAGCATCTTGGCACCCGGCGCTTCTTTGTTCACATGCTGTTCACAAATAGCAGGGAGGTGGCTTTTTTCCTCCTCCTTCTTCTCCTTCTGCCCCTCCTCTCTGTTTTTGTGTATGTATCCGTGAATATTTAAGCAAAGGTGGTGCCAAATGGCACAAGCGATGCCCGGTTTGGGGGGCACCAACAGCCGAGGTTGTAAAGATGGGGTTCCTCGGCCAGACTCGCAGCCCGCTTTTCCTCTCTCTCTCGTGTGCCCAACCCTCTCTGACATGTTGTCGACAAGACATGAGATGGCGTCTCTTCCCCACCTGGCACGTCCCACTTTTCCAAGGAAGTTCTGGCTTCCATGCCATGGGGGTATCGATGCCAATGGGCACCGTGTCCAAATCGAAGCACCTGCGCCGTTGACCCCTCGCTCTTTGGGTACCGACAGGGTTTGCAAGAGGGATGCAAGTCGGTTATCCTCAAGGCCTGGGGTGGCATGAACATTTTCACAATATATTCCTGTACCTTTGAAACGGCTGCTCACCCATTTTTCTACTTTTCAGATCAATAATAATATTAATAATGATGCAATATCGTATCCATTTGTAGTTACTCCTCAGCTCCTTTATTTCTGATTGCAACAAAATGCAATGACCGGTCCCCATGTACATTGCAAAAGGCATCAAAATTTATAGTCTGCTTTTTTGGACAGTGTTGTTGTCATCGTTGTGCGCCTGCAAGTAATTTTTTATATTGTGTTACTGGGCTTTGAAACTGCCACTGACCATTTTTTTTTCTTGCTTTTCATAATAATAATAATAATAATGCAATAATGTAGATAATAATCATTGCAATAACATTGCAATAATGCAATATTGTATGCATTTGTGGTTACTCTGTGTCTCTGTTTACAACAAAGTTCGGACACCAGTCCCTTTGTACTTAGCAAAATGCAGCAAAATTCGTAGTCTTTGGGGAGAGTGTTGTTGTTGTTGTTGTTGTTGTTGTTGTGTGCCTGCAAGTAATCTTTGCCTTATGGCAACCCCAAGGCGAAGCTATGACTGGGATTTCTTGGCAAGTTTCTTCAGAAGGGTTTTGCCATTGCTGTTCTCTGAGGCTGAGAGAGTGTGACTTGCCATGGGTTTCCATGACCGAGCCGGGATTTGAACCGTGGTCCCCAGAGTCGTAGTCCAACACTCAAACCGCTAACCAGTTTTAAAATATGGCAATAACTTAACAATTATTACTTATAAATTGGCATTTGTTGTTTGGGGCCTTCGAGTCTTTCCCAACTTATGGTGACCCTAAGGCCATATCGTGCGGCTTTTTGAGGCTGAGAGGGTGTGACTCGCTCCAAGGTCACCCAATGGGTTTCGTTGGCCGAGTGAGGAATCGAACCCCGATCTCTAGAGTCCAAGTCCGATGCTCAAATCACTATACCATGCTGGCTCTCATAAATTTTGTTTGTTTGTTTGTTTGTTTTGTCATAAATTGCCATTATTCCCCAACGTATTTGCACAACGCCAACCCTGTAAGGTAGACCACGGTTGGAGAGGGTAAACGACTGACTCCAGGGTCAAGCAGTGACATTTTTGGGCTCGTCGGGCACTTGACGTTTGGTTTCTCAAGGCTTCTAACTGGATACGTTGGGCTTGGTATGGAGTGGGCTCTCCTGTGTATGTGGCTTGCCCTGGGTGCCATGGTACATGATGGCATTATGTTGCATTATGACAATCACGTTGCATTACGACAACCACATTGCATTACGACAACCATAACATAGACGCTTCTGAGTTGGAAGGGCATCCAAAGGAATGCAAAACTAAAGCCCTCCCGAAAGGTGCCCAACCAACCTTGGTTTCCAAATCTCCAAAAGTTGGGGAGTTCACCGCCTTCCCACACCTCTCCACCTCAGTTTTACCCGTCTGTAAAATGCGAGTCGGGTGCAGCGCGTCTTGCAGCGCCAACCCGATCAATATCATATTATGTATTGATCGCACCGTGAGGTCGATGCACAAATTAGAGCCCGAGGCCTAAATCCAACGGCGAGTCCCATCTGAAAGACACCCATGGAGCAAATGCCTTGAATATGTCAAGCCACCTGTAAATCATGTTGACTTTATGGGTCTACTCTAGTCGGAACCGGCATCTTAAGGCCTGAGATGTAGACCTTAGGACCTTATCAGACGTTGGATATTGGAAGTATAACCCAATGGCAATCCAAACGCAATCCTGGGGTTTCACGTTATTGCGAATTAAAGTATCTCACGCAATTTCGGGCAAAAGGGAAGTCATTCCGAACGCAATCATGGGTTTTACGTTATTGCAAACTAAAGCATCTCATGCAATTTCAGGCAATGGGGGGGTCGTTTTCGGGTAATGGGAAGTCATTCTGAACACATTCTGAATGCAATAGGAATTCACGTAAATTTGCTAAACTAGCGAATTCACGTGAATTCGAACAGGCTCCAATTGGCTTCATTCGCAATAAAGAGAAATTCCTCCCGTCTGATAAGGTCCTTAGAGTTCTCCATTTGTGGAAATGCAGTTGTGTGTCTGAGCTGGGAAAGAGATGTTCCTTGTACAATTCTGAGTTTTCTGCTAGCTGGGCAGAATATGTGTTGCCATGCTGTGATTGTTGGGTTTTCTCTGCCTTTTGTGGGGTTGCGTAGCAAGGAAGAGGTTGTCGTTTCTTTGGGCAAAATCCCTTGTTCCAAGCACGGCCTGCATTTCTCACTATCCCTCCACGGTACAGTTCTTCTTGGAAGCTGTAGTTCAAGGGAGTGCACTGGAGCATCCAAGCAGAGATGGCTCAGTCTCTCCCCAAACCATCCATCCTAGTTTTGGGTGACTTTTTCAGGGTATGTGGCCATGTTCTAGAAGTGTGTATGCCTGACGTTTCGCCTGACGTTTCGCGGTCTTCTAGAACGTGGCCACATAGCCCGAAAAACCCTCAAAAAACTATGGATGCCAGCTACGAAAGCCTTCAACTTCATTTCAATCCTAGGTTTCTGTAGAATCAGCCCATGACCGTTAAAGTGATATCAAAGTGCTATAACTGCGTGGTGCAGGTGACCACCCTGGGAAAAGGGAAAGGCGCTAGGAAAAAGAGGAACGCTCAAGAGAGCTACGGTTGGTAGTTTTTTGTGGGTTTTTCGGTCTCTGTGGCCATGTTCTAGAAGAGTTTATTCCTGACATTTCACCAGCATCTGTGGCTGGCATCTTCGGAGAATGCTGGCATGGAAGTGAGTGGGGTATATATATATATATATATATATATGCGTGTGTGTGCGTGTAGTGTGTAGTGTGACCCTAGATAGCCAGCATGCATACTGTATAGTTTTTGTGGGTTTTTATCAGGCTACGCAGCCATGTTCTAGAAGAATTTATTCCTGATGTTTCGCCAGCATCTGTGGCTGGAATGGAAGAGAATGCTGGCATAGAAGAGAGTGAGTTATATATGTGTGTATGTGTGCGTGTGTGTATAATGTGACCCTAGATAGGAAGGAGTGTGTGTGTATATATATATGTATGTGTGTGTGTGTGTGTGTGTGTGTGTATATATAAAAATATACACACACACCCCACTCTCTTCCATGCCAGCATGTATACTGTATAGTTTTTGTGGGTTTTTATCAGGCTATGTGTCCATGTTCTAGAAGAGTTTATTCCTTATGTTTCACCTGCATCCGTGGCTGGTATCTCCAGAGAATTCTGGCATGGAAGAGAGTGGGATATATATGTATGTATGTATGTATATGTATGTATGTATGTATGTATGTGTGTATCTTCCATGCCATCATTCTCTGAAGATGCCAGCCCCAGATGCTGGCGAAACGTCAGGAATAAACTCTTCCAGAACATGGCCACACAGACCGAAAAACCCACAAAAAACCCATGGATGCCGGCCACGAAAGCCTTCGACTTCACACAACTGTGGTTGCCTTGAGTTTGCGAGGCCTGAGCTGGACTCTTGGGGATGCCTTGAGCGTCAGGTCTCCACAAATGGGAGAGACGTATAATAAATGCCCTTTCTTCCAGGACCAAAAATCTGTGCAAGCGAAGCGGTGGTCTTGGCGGGCTTTGCGGTGATTCCCAATCTTTGGTCCTCTGGATATTATGGACTTCTATTCCCAGGAGACTCAGACAGTTGGGAATTCTGGAAGGTTTAGTCCTCCAAAACACCTGGAGGACCAAAGTTTGGGAATGGCTGAAATGAGAAGGAAAACGGACCAACTCTGTCCAAGGTACTACCTTTGTCCTTGGTCCTGAATTGTCCTTTCTATACTGCTTGGATTGGGACTGTTAAGACTTATAGTTCACCTGCACCAATGCTTCCCAAATTTTGGCCCTCCAGATGTTTTGGACCGCATCTCTCAGAATTCCCGATCATTGGCCAAGCTTCCCAAGGCTTCTGGGAACCGAAGTTCAAAACCATCGGGGGACCAAAGTTTGGGGTCCGCTGTAGAAGTAATGCCGTTGGACACCGCTTTAAGCGCAGAGTGCTTTTTAACCGGGGCCCCCTGCATTCGTTTTTCTCGCTTTTAATAGGATTTTTTTTAATGTTTTGGAAACGACAGTTGTGGGATGATTCCTTAATTGGTTTTCAGCTTCTGTTAGTTTTGGGATAATTCCTTAATTGGTTTTCAAACGTCTGTTTTAGCCGTTGTTTTTAATGGCTGTCGTCTGGCTGCGTCTGCACCGCAGAAATAATGCACTTTGGCACTGCTTTAACTGCTATGGAGTCCTGGGATTTTGGGCCGCTCTTACCATCACGAATTTCTTCTGAACATTTCGGTGGAATCTCTTTTCCTGTGGTTGGAATCCATTGCTCCGGATCCTATTCTCTGGAGCAGCAGAAAACAAGCTTGCTCCATCCTCAATAGGACATCCTTTCCAATACTTAAACAGGGCCATCATGTCATTTCTTAACCTTCTCTTCTCCAGACTAAACATACCCAGCTCCCTAAAGCGTGTGGTTTCCGGACCTTTCACCATTTTGGCCAACGTCCTCTGGACGTTGTCCACATCCGCTTTAAATTGTGGTGCCCAAAACTGGACACAGTATTCCAGGCGAGGTCCGACCAAAGCCGAAGAGAGTGTCGCCGTTACTTCCCTCGATCCAGACGCTCGACTCCTGTTGCTGCAGCCTTGGATCGCATTGGCCTTTTTAGCCGCCGCACCCCGTGGCTGGCTCACGTTCGGCCAGTTGTCCACTAAGACCCCCAGATCCCTTTCACATGGAGTGCGGCCAAGGCAGGTGCCACCCAATTTATATCTGCATTTCATTTTGTATGGACCAAGTGTAGTACATTTCTCCCTGTTTTGTGTCCGGACCCAGCTTTCTTATCCGCTCGGGGTAGGAGCTATGCCTCCCGATTTTGGTGCCTTCTGCACATTGGACAGCTTGTGCGCATGAGAGAGAGGGAGAAAGTGAAAGAGCATGAGAGATGTTCCTTTTTGCACCGAAAGACGTTCTGCAAAAGTGGATGAATCATCCTGAGCTTTTGATTATTCATGAGATACCAGATGCCCCCAAATGGGGAGAAGAGAACTTGAAACTAGGCCAGTCTGACAACCTTTTGCTTCCTTGGGTTGCCAAGCCTTCGTCGTCGTCGTCTTCGGCTCTGGCTTCCTCTCCCTCCACGGTTTCGTAGATTTTCTCTCCGGACCCAAAAGGTAACGGATCTGGAAACCAAGCCCGGCGAAGATTTGGTGGAGGGAGCTAGCTCTCTTGCTCCTGGAGGAGAGGAGAGCGAGAGGTGACAGCTTTTAGCCATCTTTAAATATCCAAACGCCTGTCACGTGGGAGGCTGTTTTTGGCGTCTCCGGCGGATAAAAACCAATTAAAATTAGGAAGAAGTTTTGCTTTGGCGGCGCAATAGGTTACCTTGGAGGACAGCGGGTTCGCCTTCGTTGGAAGTTTTTAAAAGAGGGGTTGGATGGCCAGCCAGTGTGGGTTGCTTTGTAATGTAATAAAATTTATTCGGTCTTTGGCTGGTATAAAAATCAAAATACCAATCACATAGTTTAAATGTGGATTGTTTTAATAGGGGCACATCTTCTTTGCCCTTTCAAAGTGATGTGTGCTTTAATTGCTGTGTTTTAGTGCCATTTATTAATATTTCCAAATTTAACATGTAATAATAATAATAATAATAATAATAATAATATAAGCTGCTCTGAGTCCAAGTTAGCTCCTCTGAGTCTCAGTTCTGGGGAAAGAACGGTATACAAATAAATGTAATAATAATAATAATAATAATATATTATTATTATTATTAATTATTATTATTTATATGCCGCCTCTCCCGCAGGATCAAGGCGGCTTGCAATATCAAATAAAATACAGCGTATGTTAAATACATTGTATTGCTTCCACCCGCCAATTATACTATAATAAAATATCATAAACAATTAAAACAGTTAAAATATTCAACATGTAAAACAAATTCCTAAGCAAAAGCACACCTAGACGTACAACCGTATAATAATATACTGTATAATAATAACGGCTGTGTTTTAGCAGATGCTGATTGTCAGTTAATTGTTTGATCCATGGGAGAAGGCAGGTAAGACGACGACGATGATGATGATGATGATGGTTGTTGTTGTTGTTGTTGTTATTATTATTATTATTATTATTCAGGGGTACTTCAACTGTGGATTCCTGCAATGCCAGGAGGTTAGATTTGAGGACTTTGGGGGACATTCATAGGAGCTGGACATGATCCCAGAGGTCATCTAGTCCATGCTATGGAATTCTGGGAATGGTAGTTCCCCAGAATCCCCCAAACTACCATTCCCATGGTATTGAGCCGTGGCAGTCAAAGTGGTGCCAAACTGGACTATTTCTGCAGCGCAGAGGCCGCCCTTCTCGGTTTCGATCTCTTCGATTGGTGGTTAATTTTTAAAGAAATCTCCCGTTCTTTCCATCCGACTTTTTTTGAAAGGAAGAACTCTGCAAACCATCGTCCAGAAGGGTAAAAATACCACGGCAAATTGGTATCTGCTGGCATTTGGGTTCATGGCCGTCTGTGGGTACCAAAATCCACGGATGTCCAAGTCCTATTAAATGCAGTGGCCTGGTGAAATGGCGACCCTTATATAAAATGGCAGAATCAAGGTTTGTTTTCTGGAACGGGTATCTTTCTGGGATATTTTAAAGCCGCGGATGGTTAAATCCGCGGATAAAGAATCCGTGGATATGGAGGGCCGATCGTATAGCGGTCCACCATTTAGGAAGGAAAGAAAGTTGCCAAAATTTGTAAGTAAGGAGTGGAGTTTAAGACCCATGGCCATGGTTCATGCGCCACAATTTGCGCCTTCTGGGCCAGGTGCGGGTCCACCTTTGTTCTTAGTTCTTCCCTCCTCCGGTCCCTCAACTCCATTCTTTCAATGGATGGCATTAGCTTGGCCATTAATTATTACTCCCGTGTACAGTTTAATATGCTAATCGCAGCAGCTCCGGTGGTTCGGGCCCCACGTTTTTATGGTGCCGCCGCGACGCTATTTATGGCACGTCTTGCTCCGGGTTATGGCGGGCCCGGGAGTTACGATCCTGATGCGCAGATGGTTCTGTTAATTAATGATGGCTCCTCGCAGCGACAGCCTTGGCACCGCGAGCGGGCAGGGGTTAATGTCTAGGGTTAGGGCTGCCACCCAAAGCCATGGACGGACCCATGGCACGGATGAGTGATGTGCAACTGGAATTGGTGATGTTTCGGGGTAGACGGGAAGACCATCCAACCCACCCCTTATCCAGGTTGACAAAAATCTGTCCGTCTCACGCTCGTCATTTTGTTTGACACAGACTGATAGAGTTGGAAGGGACCTCAAGGGTCAGATAGTCTAACCTTTCCATACACAGGAATCCACTGCTACCATCTTGTCCTGTTTTGGAGAGGTGGCGTTTTGGGGACACCTTGGGCCACATCTACTAAGCCACATACTTTGGGGGTGACTCAAGATGGACAGTGGTACCCCCAGAAGCCTTTGATGAGTGTCTCTTATTTAAATTTTGTGGGTTTTCGGGCTCTCTAGCCCTGTTCTAGAAGAGTTTATTCCTGACGTTTCGCCAGCATCAGTGGCTGGCATCTGCAGAGAATGCTGGCATGGAAAAGAGTTGGATATATATATATTTTCCATGCCAGCATCCTGCCAGATCCAGAAGGGATTTTTGTGGGGATTTTTGGGCTCTGTGGCCTTGTTCTAGAAGAGTTTATTCCTGATGTTTCGCCAGCATCGGTGGCTGGCATCTTCAGAGAATGCTGGCATGGAAGATAGATATACCCCACTCTCCTCCATGCCAGCATTCTCCAAAGATGCCAGCCACAGATGCTCGCGAAACATCAGGAATAAACTCCTCTAGAACATGGCCACAGAGCCCGAAAAACCCACAAAAATCTATGGATGCCGGCCATGAAATCCTTTGACTTCACATGTCCCTGATTTATTTATTTAGAAGATTCCTTGGTGGTTCTTGTTCTTGTATGCCTTCAAGTCGTTTCCAACTTATGGCAGCCCCCGAGGTGAACCTATCGTGGGGTTTTCTTGGCAGGTTTCTTCAGCAATGGTTTGCCACGGCCATCCTCTGCAGCTGAGAAAGTGTGGCATGCCCAAGGTCACCCAGTGGGTTTCCATGACCCAGCCGGGATTCGAATCCTGGTCTCCAGAGTCATAGTCCAACACTTGAACCTCTACGTCTCTGGAGATAAGGGAGCATTGTTGTCCGCTATTCCTGTCGTGACCTAAAATTGAATGGCTTGGTCTTGAATGGGAAATGAAGGTGTGTTGGGTATACAATGCCGCTTTGTGTCCCTATATTGGGAGAAAGGCAGGATTGATGATGATGATGATGATGATGATGATGATACAAAAGACCTCCCTCCTGTGTGTATGAAAACCAGTTTTCTGTTCTGGATCAAGAGAGTCATAGTCCAACGCTCAAAGCACAACACCACATCCAGAATTGTGGTCTTGTGCTCCAGCGACAACACCATTCTGGATCTAGATTTCCTCCTCCTTGTTGCACATCATTCAAGCTCTCCAAGCTCCATTGGGCAAAATACATTTTAAAAACCATCGTTGTGCGCCTTCAAGTCGTTTCCAACATACGGCGATGCTAAGTCTTTCTTGGTTCACCCTGGGGTTTTCTTGGCAAGGTTTGTTCGGAGGAGGCTTGCCATCGCCTTCCGTCGAGGCTGAGAGTATGTGCCTTGCTCAAGGTCAACCAATGTGTTTCAGAGCTATGCGGGAATCCGAACCCGGGGTTTGAGCATTGTCGTGCAAGGTTTGCAATGCTGGCTCTCTTTTCTTCCTGCCAACCGATATTTCCCAGCAATAGATGATATCCAAAGCATAGGAAAGGAGGGCATGGCCCTGGGCAGCAGCGGAGGGCAAGGGGAATCTGTGCGGAAACGGAAACCTCTGTAGCATGAAGGTGCGGCATGTCCGTAAGTCATAAGGGGATGACATGACACCGCTTGTTGCATGTGCAAAGCGCAAAGAGTCATGCGCCTTCCCCCCCCCTCCCCGAACATGATGCCCCGGAGGAACGGTTGTGTGGCAGGATGGCGAGGGGGCAGCGGAGGCTGGGGAGAAGCCAGCCTTTCTGAGCACCCCGCTTGGCTGCAAACGCACAAGATCGAGGTTTATTAGAGGGCCGTGTGTCTGGCTTTACGCAGCGGAAATGCAATTTGGTATAAAGAGCCCATTTATAGGACAGCCGGGTTCTCTCTGATGGAGGAATTCCTGGAGGGGAAAGAAATGCGTGTGCATGCGCCGCGCATAGGCCTCCATGCTCGGGTTCGTGATCCACCCAAGAGTAAAGCACTGCTTTCAGTCCGCCTTTTCAGAAAGGAAATGTCCTCGTCGCCTTAACGTCCTCATTGTCTTAAACTGTTTTATATATTATATTATACTGTATATTGCTACCATCGTGGCTATTTTAGTTGGGTTTAACGTGTGGCTTCGAGTCGTTTCCGACTTATGGCGGCCGCATCGTGGGGTTTTCTTGCTAAGATTTGTTCCCGTTTGCCGTGGCCCGAGGCTGAGAGAGTGTGACTTGCCTGAGGTCGCCCCAGCGGGTTTCCGTGGCCGGGCTGGGATTCGAACCCTGGTCTCCAAAAGTTGTAGGCCAACACTCAAACACGGTGCCCGGCTGTATTTCGTTTTTAAGATTGCGCTGTGGATCTTAGTTGGTTTCCCTTGGCGAGGCGCCTTCACTCTGGGAAGAAAGGTGGCATAGAAACGAAATGAAATAAAATAATGCCACGTGGTAATAATTGGAAATTCTTGCTTTGGCAGCCTTTTTCACATGCTCAGAAGTCCTCTTGCCTTTGTTGCCTCACATATTCCAGTGCTGAGAATCCACTTTGGTTTTGAGGATATGATGGATAGGTATATGTGTAGCCCCTTCCTCCCTCCCTCCCTCCCTCCCTTCCTTCCTTCCTTCCTTCCTTCCTTCCTTTTTTTCTTTTCCTTCCTTCCTCTTCCTTCCTTCCTTCCTTCCTTCCTTCCTCCCTCCCTTCCTTCCTTCCTTCCTTCCTTCCTTTCTTTCTTTCTTTCTTTCTTCCTTCCTTCCTTCCTTCCTTCCTTCCCTCCCTCCTTCCTTTCTTTCTTTTCCTTCCTTCTTCTTTCTTTCTTTCTTTCTTTCTTTCTTTTTTCTTTGCTTTCTTTGCTTTTCTTTCTTTGCTTCTTTGTTTTTCTTCCTTCCTTCTTTCCTCTCTTCCATCCACCCTCCCTCCCTTTCTTTCTTTCTTTCTTTCTTTCTTTCTTTCTTCTCCCTCCCTCTCTCCCTCCCTCTCTTCCATCCTCCCTCTCTTTCTTTCTCCTTCCTTCCTTCCTTCCTTCCTCTTTCTTTCTTTCTTTCTTTCTTTCTTCTACTTCCTTCCTTCCTTCCTCCTTCCTTCCTTCCTTCCTTCCTCTCTTCCATCCTTTCTTTCTTTCTTTCTTTCTTTCTCCTTCCTTCCTTCCTTCCTTCATCAGAGCCATTTTTAAGCCATGCCTTGGCATCTTTTGCTCCTGGATCCGAGATGTTCATCATGGAAGATGCACTCACATATGCCCAGAGGCACTCTTGGCCTTTTTTGTGAGTCTTTGCAAGGTTGGCATGGAAAATGGTGAGGATGTGGGTCAACTGGAGTGGGGGGTATCACATTGTAAGAGAGTGTGAGTTTGTGTGTTTGTGTGTGAATGTGTTGGAAAGGAGGTCTCCATTCATCGGTTCATAAAGGAGAGAAAAAGTGCCTCTGGGCATATGTGAGTGCATCTTCCATGGTGAACATCCCGGATTCAAGAGCAAAAGATGCACTGGTGATACATTGTGTTTTGTGCCTCTTGGTGTGTGTGTGTTTGTGCGGATACAGGAGATGGACCCACGTTGTACATCATGCACATTCCCCCAGATGCAACCTATTTGTGCAATTTATTGCCCTGTTTTGGGTTTGCAGCGCTGTTGTGGAGGGTGAAGAAATCCAGAATGAAATGACAACACACAACTGGTGTGCATGTGTGAGAGAGAGAGAGTAGGGGAATGGATCCACGTTGCACACCATGCACATTCCCCCAGACGTAGCCCATTTGTGCAATTTATTGTGATAGCGCTGTTTGAGGTTTGCGGAACTGTTGCGGGAGTGAAGGAAGCCAGGGAGGAATGGAAACACACAACGAATGTGTGGTTGTGTGTATGTCTGTGTGTGTGTGTGTGAGAGAGGTGGCGCTGGAGGAAATGGACCCATGTTGTAAATCATGCACATTCCCCCAGATGTAGTCCATTTGTGCAATTTATTGTGATAGCACCGTTTTAGGTCTGCAAAGGCTGTTGCGGGAGGCGAAGGGAGCCAGGGAGGAATGACAACACACAACTGCTATGTGTGCATGTGTGTAAGAGAAAGGGAGAGAGAAATGGACCAACGTTGTACACTATGTACATCCTCCTAGATGTGGCTCATTTGTGCATTTTATTGTGATAGCGCCTTTTTGGGGTCTGCAAAGCTGTTGCGGTAAGCGAAGGATGCCAGGGAGGAATGGAAACACACAACTGATGTGTGTGTGTGTGAGAGAGAGACAGCAAGGCAGGAAGGCTGGACCTGTTTTATACGTCAAGCCCATTCCCCAGATGTGGCCCATTTGTGCGATTTATTGCGATACCGCCACTTTTGGGGTCTGCGAAGCAGTCGTGGAGGGCGAAGGAAGCCGGGGAGGAATGCCAACACACAACCGATATGTGTGTATGTGTGTAAGAGAGAGAGAATGGACCAATGTTGTACACTACGATGTAGTGCATTTGTGCAATTTTGTGCATTTTGGGGCCAGCGAAGCAGTCATGGGGAGCGAAGGAAGCCGGGGAGGAATGACAACACACAACTGATATGTGTGTATGTGTGTAAGAGAGAGGAGGACAGAGAACGGACCGATGTTGTACACTATGTACATGTCCCTAGATGTGGTCCATTTGTGCCGTTTGTTGCAATGGCGCCGTTTTGGGGTCTGCGAAGCAGTTGCGGGGAGGCGAAGGAGGAATGACAACACACAACTGATCTGTGCGTGTCAGCGTGAGTGTGAACATCAGCCTCACAAATCAGCGTCAGTGTGAACATCAGCTTGGCCCTGATCCCTGGTCCCGGTCGTGATGCCAGATGATGCCAAGGGAGAGATGCTTCTGCTGCTGCTTTTGGCCTGCTTGGGCACACAGTGGGCAACGAATGATGCCTCCTTTGCCTGGCGCTGGAGGAGTTAAGCGCCATCCTGCCTCCTCCCATTGGGGATGCTGGCGGTTTGGGCAAAGGAGGGAGGACTTTGGGCCTGCGTTGCCGTGGAAACAGCCAGAGATTCGGTGCTCTGCGAGATGGGAGCTCAGGGGCTCATTAACGCCCACCATGCCCGCCTCCATCCCTCCATCCATCCCTTTCTCTCTTCCTCATCATCCCCCTTTCCTTCCTTCCTTCCAAGCCATTCCCTTGCAGGAGACGGTCACCGAAAAATTGAGGTGGAAGGACGGGGAGGCAAGGCCTTTGCTCTCCCAGACGGGGCGAAGGTCGGCCCGCACGGTGCACATCGCCATCTCCGCAGCCGGGCACAGGACCCCTTGCTCTCTGCCCGGGCATTTGGCATCCCAGCCCGGCTTGAAAGGGCCTGGCATCGGCCTTGAAGGTGCAGGGCTCCTCATTTTATACAAATGTGAACAGAGAGGGCGAGTTTGTAGACCTTGGGATGGTTTTGCATGGTCCTCTTTAAGGTGGGCTCGAGTTGCGTCTTCCCACATGGCAGGGAGTTGGACTATGTGGCCCTTCTTAGGGGTCCCTTCCAACTCGAGTCCCATAAACGTGGCGCATACTCTGCACTGGTCCCATAAATGTGGTGCATACTCTGCACAGGCCCCATAAATGTGGTGGATACTCTGCAGAGGTCCCATAAATGTGGTGCATGCTTGGCTTGCTAGTCCTGGTTGGATGTTCTTGCCTCCTTCCCACCTGGCTTGTCCAGATCTTACGGAGTCCCAAGTTGCTGCTATTTCTTGGTCCTCTTTGTTTGGTCTCGGCGGAAATCAGAAAACCACCAGCTGGAAAAATACAAAAGCAAAGGAGCCGAGAAAATCCTTCTCTGGTTGCACATTCTGTTGACCAGATGATTCTGGAAATCCGCAAAAAAGGGCATCACGAGCGCGCTTACACGATAGAAATAATGCAGCTTCACCCTGCCTTAACTGCCCTACAAAATCCTGGGATCGGTAGTTTGGCGAGGCGCCGGCACGTTTCGGCAGGGAAGGTGAAAAGGCCTTGCAAAACTGCGAATCCCAGGATTGCAGAGGATGGAGCTGCAGCACGCAAAGCGGGGTCAAACTGCATGTTTCCTTCAGTGTAGATGGCACTCGGTGGTAACAATAATGCTTTCCCACTTTGTAAAATGCTAGACAGAGGTAGACTGAGTCCGGTGGGCCCTTGGGATCTGCTGGGGTTTGGTTCCAGGATCCCTCTTGGGTACCAAGATCTGGGGATACGCACGTCCCATTAAAAACAATGGGATATTGACGATGACGACGATGGGCCCTTGGTATCTACTGGGGTTTGGTTCCACCTCTGTGCATATCAAAATTTGTGGATGTGCAAGTCCCATTAAATACAATGGGATGATGATGATGATGATGATGATGATGATGATGATGATGGTGATGATGGTGATGATGATGATGGGCCCTTGGTATCTGCTGGGGTTTGGTTCCATCTCCGTTGATATCAAAACCCGTGGATGTTCAAGTCCCATTAAATACATTGGCATAGTAAAATGGTGTCCCTTATGTAAAAATGGCCAAATCCCGGTTTGCTTTTGGGAATATATATATCAACCCGTGGGTGCTTGAATCTGTGGATAAAGAATCCGCGGATACCGAGGGCGGACTATACACAAACTTGGATCAGGCCTGTCTTTCGGATCCAGCATGTGGTCCACCCTGTGAGCAACTAGATACCTAACCAGGTAGCCCACAAACAGTACACAACACGTCAACACAAACACCACACTTGTGTTCCCAGCAATTGCTGCAGAGAGGTAAAGCGCACATGCCTTCGCCAGATTGATTTTTGAGCGCATGCAGCAAAAAAGGAAAAATTGGAGGCCCACCTGCCGTTGGGAGAGCGGAAAGGAAGCTTTGCCCAACGCCGTTGTACGGAGATGCGTCTCCAAATCTAACAGGCACAAACCTGACGTTGCCCTTTGACTGCCACGTCTAGACTTCCCCTGCGATTAGGCTGATCGTGGCAGATGTCGGTCGATGAATCCTTGATTAGAAATGTCTCGTCTCCGTCAGACCGAAGTATGGAGGGGCCAGGACTCGCAAGGTCAAAATGCCAGGAATTTCTGATTTGCAAAGATGGGGGTCTCCTGTACCCCATTTCCCTGCAGTCCCTTTCATTTCAGCCCTTGCTGTTGCGTGCCTTAGAGTCATTTCCAACCCATGGGGACCGCAAAGTAAACTGATCGTAGGGTTTTTGTTCAGAAATGCTTTACCCGCCTCTTCCTCCGAGGCTGAGAGAGTGCAACTCACCCAAGAGCACCCTGTGGCTTCCCATGCCCGAGCAGGGATTCGAACCTAGACCTCAAGAGTCATAGTCCAACACTCAAATTACTTGGCCACCCTGGCTCCCTCCCTGCATATAATAATAGTAATAATAATAATATATTTATATCCCGCTTCTCCCTACTGATCGAGGCGGGTTACAGTAATGCAAAAGTAACAGTAGAATACGTAATACGTATAAATCCAATTCTGCATAATCCCCTACCCCCAACCCCCCTCCCTACCTTAAAAACAAGATAGAAATAAAAATGACAGCAATATAAAATACTAATTAAAATGAGTTGAGATAGACAGATTATTGATTATCCCATCAGGCTTGACCGGTGAAGCCAGTTTAGCTGATAGATTTGATTTCTGTCCTGCCCTCCTTCTCCCGAAACCAGGGGCCGAGACGGCTTGCATTGATGGGGGGAAAACATGGAGGCAGCTCAAAACACAGCTAGCTGTGTATGAAAAAACTCAAACAATTCAATGTATGAAGGCGTGTTAAGACAATTAAAAAGAGGAAAGAAATAAGAACAGCATCTATGCATTGAAAGCCCCATCCTCGGTGGCCAGGCTGCTTCCTAATAGAAACAGTTTTGCTTGCCAGCGTCAAGATGTTATCTTGGCATCCGTTGGCAAGGAGTTTCATAGGCAGGAGCAACCACCAAGAAGGTCTTCTCTCTTGGTTCCTCACCAAATAGGGATCCAGATGGACCTCCCTTGTTCCCAGCATCTCAGTGACCCAGACAGGCTGGTGATGGAAGGTCACAGTGGATGGAGAGGGCCATCCTAGCTTCCTTTGACAAGAGGTTCCAGAGGCAGGAGCAAACACCAAGAAGGTCTTCTCTCTTGGTTCCTCACCAAATAGGAGTCCAGAAGGACCATCCTTGTTCCCAGCATCTCAATGGCCCAGACAGGCTGGTGATGGATGGTCACAGTGGATGAAGAGGACCATCCTAGCTTCCCTTGACAAGGGGTTCCAGAGGCAGGGGCAACCACCAAGGAGGTCTTCTCTCTTGGTTCCTCACCAAAAGGGCTTCAAGAAGGACCTCCCTTGTTCCCAACATCTCAATGGCCCAGGCAGGTTGACGATGGATGGTCAGGTTCTTCCATCACAGGGTAGCCAGTGTTGAGGACCAGTGGATGGAGAGGACCATCCTAGCTTCCCTTGACAAGGGGTTCCACAGACAGGAGCAACCACCAAGAAGGTCTTCTTTCTTGGTCCCTCATCAAATGGGGGTCCAGAAGGACCTCCCTTGTTCCCAACATCTCAATGGCCCAGGAAGGCTGGTGATGGATGATCAGGTTCTTCCATCACAGGGTAGCCAGTGGTAAGGACCAATGGGACTTATAGTCCAGCCTTGGCAATTCAGGGTGTTGTTGCTTTTCTAGCCAGGTTGGTTGTCTGTGCGAGAAGAGGGCTGCAAAAACAGCACCAGGGACATGCTTTATCCCTCTCCAGGGATGAGGAGCATGAAGCCACAGATGTCCCCGGGGATGTGTGCGTATCTGTCTCTTCCGGCTCACTCATGTGGACAAGGGAACACCTGCTCTGCTTCTGTGGGTGTCAATGTATAGGAATGGAAACGTGGAAGGATCCGTTTCCCTGCCCTCCTGATCCCGTCCCCACCTGGGAAGTGATCTCCTGGGAAGACAGGATCTCCTGAGACTTCCAACCGAGAGTGGCCTCCACAACTCAGCTGCCAGCATTTGGCCATGCAGAGGAGTCCAAACTAGGTTTTGTGGTCGTTTTTGACGTATGGAAGTTGGAATTAAAAATTTCCAGAATAAAAGCAAGGTTTGATCGCCAGTCCGGTCAGCGGATTGTTCTTGGGGTCCAGCCCTGGTTCCGAGAAAAATTCCTCCCAGGAGCCTCACCTTCTACAGATGAGAGTCCTGGGATCACACCTGCCCCCTTTACATCCCCAGTGGGCCACATCTGGCCCTTTCTATGGTCACTTAGGACATGTTTTGAGGTTAAGGGTGCCAGATTGAAAACCGGATGGGGCTCCGGTCCTTTTTCGCAAGGGAGGAATTGCAGCGGGGGGTATTGCTTGCCAAACCCACAGGGTGACCTTTGGGCAAGTTGCACGCTCTCAGCCTCAGAGGATGGCAATGGCAAACATCTTCTCAATGGATCCTGCCAAAAAAAACATGCAATAAGGTTACCTTAGGGTTGCCGTAAGTTGAAAATGACTTTGAAGGTGCACGACAAGAAGGAAAGGGAGAGAGAATGGCAGAGGTGCCAACAATCTGACGTCCGTCCTTCCTTCCTTCCTTCCTTCCTTCCTCTCTCTCTTCCCTCCCCTTCCCTTCCTTCCTTCCTTTTGCTTAGGAACGGGCTTTTGTGTGGGCGAGTGCTTTTGGCATCCTCTTGGAGACGGGCGAGAAGAGTGAGGGTCAGGCACCCTTCAGAAGGGAAGGCAAAGCTCCTTAGCCAAATCCGGGGAGATTAAGAGATCGGAGGGCCCTCCTTGGCGGATTCTCGGCTTCTAAGCCCCTTTCCTTGGTCTCAGTTTAAAGGCACAGGCAGGACTTGGAGCCGAACATGGGGGGCTTGGCCATCGTCAGAGGGGTGGGTTGGCAAGGTGGCCTACTTAATGCTCCCCTCCTGCCTCCAGCCACATGCTGACCTGTCAGAAATTTCATCCTCCTTTGAAAAGACTCCTCAGTTCCCCTGGATCTTAACTCTACAGAGCTAAAAATGTGTCTGGACGGCAGGACGCATGGACTGTATTGTCTGCAATAGTGTATTCACACATATAGAGGAGCCAGTGTGGTGTAGTGGCTTGAGCACTGGGCTTTGTTGTTGTTGTGTGCCTTCCAGCTGCTTCCGTCTTAGGGCGACCCTGTCGTGGGGTTGTATTGGCAAGATCCATTCAGCCTTACTTTGAGGCTGAGAGTATGCGACTTGCTTAAGGTGTCTTAGGGTTTCATGGCCGAGCTGGGAATCGAACCCTGGTCTCCAGAGCCAGGGTGATTTGGATGTTGGACTACGACTCTGGAGACCAGGATTCAATTCCCAGCTCGGCCATGGAAACCTACTGGGTGAGCTTGGGCAATCAGTCACACTCTCTCAGCCTCATGGGAAGGCAACAGCAAACCTCCTCGGGAGAAATCTTGCCAAGAAGATCCCACGGTAAGTTCGGCTTAGGGTCGCCATAAGTCGGGAACGGCTTGAAGGCACACAACGGCGGCCGCAGATCCACACACGGGCATGTGTGCGCAAGGCACATGCGTGAACGCATTTACACAGGCAGCTGTTGAATGGCCTCTCATTCCTCTCTCTCTCTGGGGAGTCTAATAGACCGTGCGCGCGAGCCGCTTCCATTTTCTCGGCATCTGTCAAAAACAAGGAAGACGGAGCGATGGAGAGGTCTGGAGCTAATGGCACCTGGGTGACTGCCATGCCAGCGATGGTGAACCTGTGAAAAACGTACTGCTTTTTGGCCCGTAAAGACAAGCCCCTCTTAAGTTGGGAGCAAGAGGCTAGGATTTTGCTTTGCTTTGCTTTTTTTCCTGTCTCTTGTAACCTACCTTTTGTTATTAGGCGGACTGAAAAAATATAATATATTGATATTGGATCAGCTCAGGGGTTTTCTCGAAACTTATCCGAAGGTGGCTACGTGGCAAAATCTGGCGAAGAAAGGGGTCTGCAGCTTGACAAAGGACAGAAAGAGCCTGTATCCCAAGAGAAGTTATTTTATTGCTGCTAATGGGATTTAAATTTTATTGTCCTTTGTCTCGGTCTCTGCATGGCTTTTGCCTACATTGAGATCCCTCCAGAACAACTGAACTATAACGGAAAGAACATCTGATACAAAAATCTAGGCCCGTGTGTCTAACGTTGTCGCTTTTCGTAGTGGTTTAAGTGTTGGACAAAGACTCTGGAGACCAGGATTTGATTCCCAGCCCGGCCATGAAACCCACTGGTGAGCTTGGGCGAGTCACACTCTCTCAGCCCCAGAGGAAGGCAGTGGCAAACCCCTCTCTGAACAAACCTTGCCAAGAAAACCCCAGGATATATGGTTGCATTAGGGTCCCCATAACTCGGAAATGACTTGGAGGCACACAGCAAAGATTGTGCAAATGTATTTTGCTTGGTGAAGAAGCCAGCGGAGCTTCAAAAGCTTGCGTGATGTATTTTGTGCATCCTGGTTAGCCGGCGGTATTCGATTTTGGTTGGCTTTTGTTGTATTCTGGCGCTGTCTAAGGTCCTGGGCTTTTAAACCGGATTGCACTCTTTAGCATTGGTCTGTGCTGCCTCTGGATCCTTTGCTGAAACAAGTCTCTCCTGATGGATGTCTCTGTTCCGGTAAACAGCCAGTGGGACGGTTAACTAAACTTACAGGAAGGGCCTGGGAGCGTTCGAATCCACAGCACCGCGCCCGCCCTGGCACCCACATGCCCGAGCTTCTGTAATGCGGGTTGCCACGTCCCACAAATGGCTTTGGTGAGAGCACTTTGGGGAACAACTTCCCTTTCGAAAGGGAGCGGAGGACCGCTCTTCCGCTGCTTCTCCGCGCCTTGACCACTTTGGGCCGGCCGAGCCCTTAATGCAGGAAGACGTATGGACGCCGGGCTGCTTTTGCACGCTTCCAGGACCGGGCAAACTGGGCAGTCTCCTTTTCCGTTCTGGGCCAGACAGTAACGATTTGGCGCTATCTCTGGAAACTGCTGAGCCGATCTCCGCAGAGGCCTGGGGTTGGGGTTTGGCTGGGTCTGCATCCAATGCCAGCATGGTACCTTTTCCTTTCTCTTTCACCTTCTTCTGAGACCTCTTTCTTTCTTGCAACCCGTCTCATTGTTGGGTGAAGACAGACTACAGGTATGCTGCTCCAAGAGGAGGAGGAATAAGTCCTCTTCTCGCACTCGAGTCTTATCCGAGATCTGGTTTGAAACTGGCAGAGCATGGAGTTCCACCGTCGTATTTCCAGGGCGTTTGGGGAGGTTGGAGGGTGGCACAAGATGGAGCCATTCAGGGAGACGCAGATGTGTGGAATTGCACCTAGAAGCTGATTGGCAGCCTGGCAATAATAATAATAATAATAATAATAAAATAATAATAATAATAATAATAATAATAATAATTTTTATTTATATAATTGTGTAAGGAGGTATTGGAGGCCTCCTTTTGCAAGACAGAGGCTGGCAGCATGAGCTTTCGTTGGCTTAAGCCTACTTCTTCAGATGCATTTGAGGAAGCAGATTTAAGTCTCAAAGGTGCTGCAAGATCTCTCTACATACCGCTTCTGCAGACTAACACGGCTATATCTTTGAATTCTACTCCTTTCGCAATGTCAGAAAAAAAGCAGTCACGCCAGGGTAAAACCCAGTTACTTTAGTGCAAAGCTCCCAAAGGATTTCATCCTCTGGTTCTTAGTTATCCTTCACTTGTTCCCCTGAAATCTCTTTAACACATGGCAAGGATGTGTCTGGAAACTGGAAGCGACCTGCTTTATTTATTGTTAATTATTGAAGGCACTTCTTTGTTGTTCCTTGGCCCACCAGGGCCCTCGGAGTGATGCGCCATGACTAAAAATGAGACGCTAAATGCATAACTAAGTAGTATCTTGAGTAGTTGTGACTTTTAGGTACTGTATATACTCAACTATAAGTCAACTCATGTATATAAATCAAGGGCAGGTTTGGGGGTCAAAATTATGGATTCTGATATGACCCGCGGATAAGCTGAGGGCAAAAATTAGGAGCATTTAACAAAGGATGTGAAAGGCGAACCGAAGGAGAACCACACCAAAGAACGTCACCAAATTCCAGCAGACGCAAGTGTTTGTGGATACCCTAAAGAAAAGAATTAAAGTACAGGACTTACATTGACGCTTGGGATAAGTCGACCCAGGTCTTTGGGCTCAATTTCTTTTTACTAAAATTTCTATACAGTAACTTTACTGTGTGGTTTCGGCATTAAACGGCACTCCCCGTGGAAATGCGTGGCAGGCCAAAGAAAGCAATGAAACGGGAGGCGATCCTCGGGCGGCACAAGAGTGGCGGGCGGCAAGGTGGACTGGGTATTTGGGAGGCTTGATAAACTAATCAAGATGCAATAATTAAACTAACCAAGTTGGCCCAAGACACGGTGCGGCTGGGATGGCACCATCGCCGGGTTACCCGCCAATAATGCCTCCAAAAGGCTGTGTTTTGTCATTTCTTTCCAGCTTCGAAGGTGGCAGAGTTTGAAGCAGAGGAGCTTTGACTCCTGCAACCGGGCTGGCTGGGAATGATGGGAGTTGTAGTCCGGCACATCTCGAAAGCATGCATTTTGGGAAGGCAAAAGTCACATATATATTGGACGCAGGTATATCTCTCACTATTCTTCCGAAACACTAGTTGGAGTCTCCTGGCTTCTGGTTTTTCCCCGGGTTTTCACAGCAGCTGGTCAGTTTCCAAGAACCTTTTGCCGTCATTGGCATTCCAGGCATAACGTCCAAATGGCATTGACAGGGAAAGGCGCAGGAGAGGTTGCGCATGTCTATGCATGCGCATGTGTTTTTTTTGTAAAGGCGAAGAAAGAAATGAGTATTTTATTTTATTTTTAAAGAAAAGGCATTCACCGTTTGGTTCCCCCCTTCCTTTTCCCTCGGGTTAAATTTGGTGGTTGTAGGAGGTTGCCAGCTTTAGCATCGCGTGTGGCTCCTTTTTTGAGAACAAAACCTGCGGTGCGCCAAGCGGAAGGCGAGTAATGCGCTTGCGTCTGTGGGGGTGCTGCTGCTTTGGAAACGCGGATAGAGAAGCAAGGCTTCCTCTGGCGTCCCAAGGTTTGGCACAAGAGGATGACGGCAACGTTGGCCAAGGCCTCACATCACAGCGTGCGTTTTCTGACATTAGGAATCTGTAGCTACATGCATTGCGGAAGTGCAAAAAAAGCTGTGTTTGTGAATGGCGGCGATGAGCGTTTGAGCATATTGCAATGGGCATTGTGCATTGTGAGTGTGCTTTGGGCACTTCTAGTATGCAACATGTGCTCCTGTTGCGCCCTGGCATTTCCTAACAGGCGTCCAGATGCGCATTAGAGAATGCTTTGCTGTGCATTAGTGCCCATGTTGCATTGAACCGTGGGGCAAGAGTCGCTCCACTGGCGCAGCGGATGCCCATACATTGTCACATCGCGGCGGCCCCTTGGCGAATACGGATGTTGCGGAAACGCTCGGTTCAATTTGGAGCACACAAAAGGCCATTTACGGCGATGCGAGCCCCTAGCCATTACTATCAGTATTTACTACAAATATTTCATTTTTTTTTTTTTTTTTTTTTTTGGCAGTTAGCTGGGATGGGTTGATGAAAAACAGACATTCTAGTCCATTTCACAAATGCAGTCGGCCCTCCATATCCATAAATTCTGCATCCACAGAGTTCACCATCCATGGCTTGAATATATATTTATATATATACTTTCAAATAGTAAACCATTTTATATAAGGGATGCTATTTTACTATAGCGGCGTATATAAGGGGGATTGATTTGGGCGATGTTTGTCCATTTTTTATATTTTCAAGTCTGTTCGTGAAATGTAAGAACAAAACAGCCTGCCAGCGACCGGCTATTATTAATGCGCCGCTCTTAAAGTAACAAGTAATGCCTTAGATTTCTTTTACAAGGTCTTGTAGTAACGGCTAAAACCAACGTGTGACATTTAAAAAATAAAATAAGTGACCTTGACGGCGGGTGGTTTCCGTGTCCGCGATGCAGTCAATGCGCTTTGGGTTTTCGTCCAAACCGTAAAGGAGCTTTCCATGTTTCAGCAACCTAAAGAGACCCTGTTTAGTGTGGACTAAAGTCTGGAGTGGAAAGCTGAGGGAGGTTGATACAGATGCGTTTTCTCAGCATAATATGGCACCGGTCCACAAAGGGAAGAAAGCGCCACCAGTAAAAGGCTAAGCAACCCCACAACAGCCCAGTGAGGTAGGCAAAAATAAAAGGGTAGTGACTTTTGCATGGAGTTCAGAGGATATTCTGTTGCTCTTTGTTGAGCGATCCAAAGGAGGGAGAACCAGCTGGTCTTTGTTCTGCGGGGAAGGAAAATGACAGCGCACTCCATCGGAGAGCTCATGCTCATTTCTATCCTCCTACGGACCTGGACCAGCTGCATTTTCCTCCTCCGCTTTGTCTCTTTCCGTGTTGGTGAAGACCAGCCACCGTTGCCCACATCGAAAAAAGGCAGAGAGGAGAAGGACACATCACGTCACGTGTCGCTAGACCTGCCTGGTATCGAATCTCCACTTTTTGCCTCCCTGGACATCTTGGCATTTGAACCCGGGCCTCTCCTTGGTCACGATGCCCATCTGGCAGGCAGCTCTGCTGCAAATCTGTGCCCTCCGTCTGTCTCTGTCCTCCTTGACCTGGGCAACGATAGTCCAGAGTCTCCAGAGAGGGGCACAAATTTGTGCAAAATTTTGCTTCGGATAGACAGACAGCCCCTCCACGTTTGCGGCTTTGACTTTTGTGGATTTGATTATGGTGTTCCCTCTAGGAATCACTAGGTCCTCCGGAGAAATTTTGCGGGAAATTGACTACAGAGTTGCACAGGAAGACCTAGAAATTCCTAGAGAAAACACTTCTCTAAGCATTTATAGGTCCATAGAGTAGCACTGGAGGACCTGGAGGTTCCTAAAGAGGTGTCCTCTTAAGTAAAAAGAATAGTGTTTTATTTTATTTGCAGTTTTTCCACATTCATGGGGATCATTCGCCTCTAACCCCAGTGAATGTGGAGGGACCACTGTATTGGATTTGCTTCAGATATACAGTATGTGTGTGTGTGTATATATATATATATATATACACACACACAAAGTGGGACCTTGTGTGTGGGGTTTGGTTCCAGGATCCTCCGTGGATAACAAAATCCGTGGATGCTCAAGACCCATTAAATATAATGGCAGAGCAAAATGGTGTCCTTTTATATAAGGTGGAAAATCAAGGTTTGCTGTTTGGAATTTATACTTTTAAAAAAAATATTTTCAAGCTGTGGATGCTTGAATCTGTGGATAAAAATGTGTGTGTGTGTATGTGTATATAGTATGTGTATATAGTATATGTATGTATAGTTGCCCCTCCATTTGCACGGACTTCATATCTGCGACCCTTACTTACTCATGAGGAACAAACGGAGGGGATTAAAACAGGGTCCGCTCCTGGAAACGTGCACACATTGAAGCCTATGGGGCTTGAATATGTGCAATTTTCTGTTTTCACGGGGGGGGGGGAGGGTCTGGAACAGACTGCGAAAATGGAGGGCTGACTATATATATATATATATATGGAACACCCAGTGGGATTTTTTTCTTACTACCTCTCTCCATTTCACCAGCCTTTTCTGGCTCTAGTGGAGACGCTGGGTGAGCGGAAGGGTTGCCAGACGTAGAAGGCAGCTTCTACTCCTCTGAGTGTCACCCAGTGCGATCCGCACACCCTGCACACCCCTACTGATGCTCCTGCTTTACATCTCGATGCTGCCTTTCTTTCAAAATCCATACTGGGTGCCATCGTAGTCGGGAGTAGAAACAGAAGACCCCTGGCACACCTCACACCACTGGCCTCAACCACGTGGGCTCCTTGCAAGCCAAACTCGGTGCCAGCTCTTTCTCGGAGGCTGTGGAGCAATTCCACAGCTCCTGTGCAGCCTGCAACATTGCTATCCTTTTCCTCGGCCAGGCTCCTCCGCCTCGCCTGCCCTCCGCCTGACACAGCTGTTGCACCATTGCTGAGCAATGATTCCTGCCTCGGCCCGCCGGCGAGTGGGGCATGTGTGAAGAACGCCAGCCGAGCAGACGGCCGCAGCCACGGCTGCCTCGCACGCGTGGCGCTAATGTGTGGGCAGGCCCAAGCCGGCCACGGGCAGCCCTCCGCTGCTTTTGCCATAGGGTCCGCAAGGCCAAATGGGGCTGTGGAGCTGTGGGTTGACATCATTGGAGTTGATGAGGCGGAGAGATCATTGCGGCCGACAGGGCGGAAGGCGAGCTCCATCTCTGCGGAAAAGCAGGACCTGGATCCGTCCGTTTGAGGGACCCTTGTGCAATTCTTTTGATGCTTGGCATCATCATCATCATCATCATCATCATCATCATCATCATGGCTCCTATGACAGATGGCCGCCCAGCCTCTGCTTAAAACCCTCCAAAGAAGGAGACTCCACTACTCTCCAAAGCAACATCTTCGAATGTTGAACAGCTCTTACCATCAGGAACTTCTTCCTAAGGTTTCGGTGGAATCTCTTTTCCTGTAACTTGAATCCGTTGCTCTGGGTCCTGTTCTCTGGAAGAACAGAAAACAAGGTTGCTCCATCCTGAATGTGACATCATCATCATCATCATCATCATCATCATGCCGTTCCCCAGGTTTGGGACTCAAGGTGGCTTACGACGGTTAAAAATTCACAGTGCTGGACTGGGAATCGGACAGCTTTTTGTATCTTCAGACAAGGTTGGCCAGCTATGGCAGCTTTGGAGAAACCTTTGGACCCTCTGAGACCTCCGTCAGCCTGCATCCCTGTTAAAAATGTAGAATCGTAGAGTTGGAGGAGACCCCAAAGGCCATCCAACGCAACCCTCTTCTGCCATGCAAGAAGACACCATCCAAGCATGGTCCCTATGACAGATGGCCACAAAACCCTCCAAAGAAGGAGACTCCGTTACCCTTGAAGGCAACGTCTTCCACTGTTGAATAGCTCTTACCATCGGGAAGTTCTTCCTAAGGTTTAGGTGGAAACTCTTTTCCTGTAGCTTGAATCCATTAGGTCCTGTTCTCTGGAGCAGCAGAAAACAAGCTTGCTCACTCTTGAATATGGCATTCCTTCAAATACTTAAACAGGGCTATCGTATCACCTCTTAATCTTCTCTTCTCCGGGCTAAACATCCCCAGCTTCCCAAGCTGCTCCTGATAGGACACGGTTTCCAGACCTTTTCACCATTTTGGTCCTCCTCCTCTGTTGTGTATGTGTGTGATGGATTTATTTCAACTCACACCATGTTTTCCAAACTTTGGCCCTCCAGATGTTTTGGACGTCAGCTCCCAGAATTCCCAACGGCTGGCCAAGTTGGGAGTTGAAGTCCAAAATACATGGAAAAGCAAAGTTTGGGAATCACTGGACTTGGAGGTTCGCTTTCAGTTTTGAAAAATACACATGCAAAAGTTGTGCAATGAAAGCAAGACACTGTCCATTGCTTTAAAGGCGAAAATCCCACTCCTGGAGGTTTGATGGAGGAGTCGTTTAGCCGTCTTCCTTCATTTGAACACCTTTCTTCCAAACGAAAATGCTCCATGGGCCACCAAAACAGACCATAAGACCCTCTCTTCCAACATGGAAAACCTCCATACATTGTGCTTTGACTTGTTTCTGTTTCTTAAAAAATCAAGATTTGTTTTCCCGGCAAAAGGACAGCGGAGAATCTTCCGTAGGATCACGCAAAAAAAAACAAGCGCCGCTTTTCTTCGGCCCCTTTTTCGAGAAACCAATACGGAACGTAAAACCCAGGAAAGGGGCCTTGTCACAGTGCTCCAGCGTGCCGCTTGATATAAAGATCCTGTAAAGCAGAAACAGATTTGGGCAATAAAAAAAAACAAACCCGCACAGCAAGTCTGGTCTTGAATTTATAAACAGGCAATTAAATCTTCCACATCAGGGATGAACAGAAGGGAGATCAGGATCTACCGGTGGGTCTCTGGATAATTTGCCATAGACTGGCGAGGGTTTCTAACTCACTTTGAAATAGGAACAGCGGCAAGAGCGGCTAAAAAAGCGTCTTCCGACCCACAGCTGAGCATCGGGTGGGCACAGGCTGCAGATGGCACCTGGATGCCCTTTTCTTTGTCCCCCGCTTGCAGTCACAGCGACCACCATCCACAGCGCCAAGATGGTGGTGACGGTGGCGGCGGCTTCCTTCTCCATTTCAGGAAAGGAAGCAAATGTTCTTCCCGGTGGCTTTCCGTGGCTCTGTGGTGTTGGGCAAAGATGGGCAATGGCTACGTACCTTAGGCTGCAGATTGAAAACTGGGGAATAATTGAACCCTAGAGCTGGAAGAGAGCCTAAGGGTCCAGTCGAACCCCCTTCTGCCAAGGAAACCTAGGCCTTGTCCCCACTGTAGTTTAAACCGGATCGTAATTTGAAACGATCCAATTTAAACCACCGTGGTTCCCACTTAATTCGAATCGCTGAAGCGATTCGGAAACGGGGGGCTGTGGTTTTTACCCATTTTCACCCATTTAACCCGCGTCAAAAAAGTTGCTGGTAAAATGGAGTGGGTTTTTGGGGATGAATCGATTTATTTGGAAATAAATTTATTTGGGAATAAATCGATTCAGCCCAAGTGGGAACCAGGCCTTCGGAGGGAGACAATGGTGGGGAAGCCGCGGCTGCCGCTTCCTGCACCGATTCTTGAAACCGGCGCAAACATAGTGGGAACCACGCTGTTTTCTGAACCGGTTTCAGGCATCGGTTCAGGTAGTGAATCGAGAAGTAAGTGGGCATGAAGCCCTAGATATCTTGTAGTCCCTTTGAGGCTAATTGAAAGAAAGCAGTTGGCAACATGAGCTTTGGTAGACTTAAGTCTCTGAATGCATCTGATGTCATGGACTGCCCTGGGCCTGACTTAGAGGCACAGTCGGATGACTCCGACCCTGAAGACATGGGACCTTATCGCATGCACTTTTTTTACCATTTTGGAGACGGGAACGGGATTCTCGGGGGCATGTGCGAACAGCTTTTACCGCACACGCAAGCATCCACAAAAAGGTCCCGTTCTGGCACCCGTCCCTATTAAGCGCCAAGAAGCATTAAATGTTTGGGTCGGAAGACTTCTGTCCGGCCAAAGTGACGCCGGCCAGCACTGAACAAGGACGGCTTGCCGGAACGGGACCTTTTTGTGGACGCTTGTGTGTGTGCGGCAAAATCTGTTCACATGTGCCCCCGAAAGTCCTGTTCCTGTCCCCAAAACGGTAAGAAAAGTGCATGTGTTAAGGTCCTTGGAGGCACAGTCAGAGGACTCAGACCCTGAAGACATGGAGGAGGCTGAGACAGTGGCAGATCTGAGTCTGACGCTGCAGAGGGAGAAACAAACTCTATGGACTCTGGGCTGCAGGTGCTAGGACCTGTGGAGCCAAGACAGGTCAAGGAGTCTTGTATTAGGAGAGCTAATAGGTTTCAGCTGAGAGAAGCAGAGGCCTTTGAAAAGACCTCCAGCTGCAGAAGTTCCTTGCAGCCAACAACCTTGTTGTTCTGTGCACTTGGATTCTTGATTCTAGTTATCTGACCTCTGGACTTGCCTTGTGACGACACTTTCGCCTCTGCCCTTTGCCGGGACTGACCGACTGGTATTGGGGACCTTTGGACTGGACGCTGGACTATTCCTTTGTATACTCCCCTGCTGTGCTGCCCTCAGTAGAGGTAAGCAGGACGTCTGGGGAAGTAGAAAGCTCATGCTCTCATCGCCTTGAGGCCGTATATTAGGAGAAAGGTGGCAGCCAGAACTGAGGGCTGTGCATTGTCTGAACAGGACCGAGGGGTCAATGGGCCTTTTGGCCACGCAGACAAAGCAAGTGCTCTGCCCATGAGCAATAGCTCTCTTGTTTTAACTTTTAAAATGGAATCATTCTGAAGACAGAAAAGCAAAGGAATGTCCCATAAAAAGATGGAAAGGTGGGGTTGCCAATGACCTGGGAGATCAAGGTTTCAGTTCTCATGTGCTATCCAAATCGATTCAACAGCGGAGCGGGGTTCCCACTACATTTGCCCCGATCGCATTTTTTCCCCTGCAAAATAACCCACTTGTGGTTCCCATTCACCAATGAATTGATTCAAAATGGATCCACTCTGGCCAGCCAACGGGCAAATTTAAATCGGTTCCGATCCACATCTGGTTCACACTTGTGTCGAAAAAGATGCAGAAAACATCAGCATCAAAAAGACGCGGGTTAAATGGGTCTGGTGCATGGGCTCCCTCTCCGAATCGCTTCAGCGAATTGATTCAAATGGGAACCAGGGCCATTTGAACCGGTTCAAACTGAATTGCGATCCGGTTTAAAAGTAGTGGGAATGAGGCCAGGGTTGCAGTGCCAATAAAGTGCAAAGGAGGAGATCTATGTATGCTTTCTCGATTCCTTGGGAGGAAAGTGTCGCAAATTAAGAAAGTTGGGAGGTCTCTTAAAAAAGCAAAATGCCCGGCCCTCGCTGACGGTGGTCAAACTTGCACATCTTGCCAGATTCAGGGAGTTGGAAAGAGAGGGGAAGGAAGGGAGCAATGTGAGCATATGCATTTGCTAATTATTTATGTATGGCTAATTAGAACCTCGGTGCAATCCTGGAATGCAAGATGTAATCAAAATATGCCATTCAAAAAGCCTCGCGCCTTCATTAACTTTTTTTTTTTTGGACACATCTTCAGTGCAACGGGAACAGCTGGTGAAATGCTGCTTTGTTGGGGTTCGTCGTCGTCTTCTTTTTTAAAATGATGGTTATATATGTTTGAATACTGTCTTTATATATATATATGAAACATCCTTGCAATATGTGCACCATATTGTCGCGGAAACGTGGCAATTAAGAAAGAGAGAAAGAGGGATCCAAGGCTGCGTTGGCAGAGCCAAAATGACGCTGGCAGCCAGGCCTCCGGGGCAACGGCAGCTGGCGTCTTCGTGCGAGCCGAGCGGGGAGTCCGCTCCGAAATCTAGTCTGAACTTGAGAGATGCTTTCTTGAGGTTTGGTGCGTTGGGCAGCTCTTTTAGACTTTGGGCCGACACCGGGAGCGAATGCGGATCTTTTCCCCAAGCCCTACTATGTTTTGCATACCTCCGTCTATACTCAGGGTGGCTGTAAGTTTAACAGATAAATAAATAGCTACTATATATATTCATGTATAAGTCTAGAAATTTAGGTTAAAAAATGAACCCCAAAAATTTAGTCCACTTATCCATGGATCAATGTAAATACTGTACATTAATTCATGTATTAATCATCTCCTGCGGAAAGGCAAGTGTCCTTTAGTATGAGTACAAATAGTTATGCCTGCTGTGGTTTTGAAAGTTCGTTGGAATTGTTTTCCTTTGCTTTCTCCTTTACGTCTTTCATTGCATGCCCCTAAATTTTACCCTCGACTTATCCACGGATCATAACAAAATCCATAATTTTGGCCCTGAAACTTGCCCTCGACTTATATACGAGGTCGACTTATAGCCGAGTAGATACGGCAAATAGATAAACAGGAGTTATGAGTCGGAAAAGTAACTCTCCGCACAACGTGAATGTTTAGGACGATGAAGAAGTTTGGCAGAAGTTGGCTCTGGCGTCACACTGGTGGATCTAGAGATTAGTAGAAAGAACATATTAATCAAATCCGCGAATAATCAAATCCACAAAAGTTAAAGCCGCAAATGTGGAAGGACGGCTGTATTTTGGATAAATATCTTTTAGGGTCTCTTCCAGCTGTACGATCCTTTGAATGCTAACCAGTCTTCATCCTTAGCTTCTCAGGTCAGGTTTGGCAGCCAGCAAAAATGGGTCTTTTGCAAAGTTAATGGGTCTTACTGGTCCATACAAGACTGACTTGCACCCAGAAGGATATCTCACAACTATTTATGGGTGGCAAGAAAAATCCATTTTCTCCCCCAGAGCAAAAGGAGAGCTCAGAGGGAAAGGTGTTCATGGTATTGGCGAGAGATAAAACACCTTCTTTTGTGTGCATCCGAAATCTCAGTCCTGCTTTCCTTCGATACAATGCTGGATTCGGGGGAACGCGGAGCCCGAACGGTGCTGTCTTACCGTCTTCCCTCTTTCCCCGGCTGTCAGGAAGAAAAGCTTGCAGGGGGAAAAATAGAGAAATCTTTGCCTTTAATCTCCGATACTTATGCTAATGATGGAATTTCTATTAAGTTTCTAATGATCTTTGTCAGGTTCCTTGGTTTAAAAATAAACCCCCATTAGGTCCCATTATTCATGCCATAACAGTGCCATTCATGGCGTGGCAGTGCCGGTATCAATATTTATTTTATAAAAGCAAGGAATTAATGGGATGAGAATGGCGTTTCCCCGGCACTCGTGGATAGGAACTTGCACACCTGGATAAGAGGGGGTGGCGAGTGCGAAGCGTGTGCGCACCGGCGGAGGGAGGGGAAGCGACGTGACAGAGCCTGAGTCTTTTTCTGCAGATCCAGATGGGGAGATTTGCTCGCTGCAGCCTGCCCTGCTGCAATGGAAATTGGAGAGTCCCTTAGGGGAAAATGCCAAGCCCTGGAAAGAGATTTTAGTATCAATTTGTTGGCAAGTCTGGTTTTAGGACCTCACAAACAGCGATGGCGGGTGCTTTCCGTGTCAGCGGTGCGGCGAATCCGCTCCGGGTTTTAACCTCTACTTGCAAAGGAGCTGAACCGACTCAAATGAAAAACTGGAGTGGATTCACCGATGTATGAAGAACTTACGGGTTGTGAGAGTTGTTTGGGAGTGAATGGACTGTCTTAAAGGAGTCATGGACTCCGTTGAAGGACTTTTAACAGTGATCCCCAAACTTTAGCCTTCCAGATGTTTTGGACTTAGGTTCCCAGAATTCCAGTTGGCCCAGCTGGCTGAGGCTTCTGGGAGTCAAAGTCCAAAACAATGTCTGGAAGACCAAAGTTTGGGAACCTCTGCTTTGGATGGAGTGTCTTTCAAAGAGTGCTGAAATTGTGTATTCCTTTATAGGTGAGGGTTGGATTAGATAGCCTTTGGGGGTCCCTTCCGACTTTATGATTCTTTTCAAAGACGTTGCCCTGTTAGTCTGGAATATCAGAATGGCAAAGGGATCTTGTAGCCCCTTTGAGACTCAACTGTGCCAAAGAAGTCGTAGCTTATGCTACGGCTTCTTTTGCACAGCTAAGTCTCAAAGGTGCTGCAAGGTCCCTTGGCATTTCTATGTTTCATTGCCCCACTTGTATGGCAGCCACCAATGTGCATCGAAAACTTCATCCTTGTAATGCTATGTGACAGCTATAGAAAACAACAACAGCGACAACGGTGACTTGAAACAAGGCTTGCGGAGAAGGGGGCCATGTTTTAAAGGCGTCACATTTATTGTGACTCTCCTTTAACACAAGGCATAGATTCTCATTGCAGTTTGGGGACTAAAATATGAGGGTGCGTCCTTATTTTTAAACTACTGCTGGGTGTCAGGGAACGCAATTGAATGGAAGCGGTGGGGACCGAAAGGATAAATGGGATGGCCACACATTGACCGTAAAGCGTCTGGATGGATCCATCCACCGTCTGTCCCATCATCCTGTCTCTGCAGCATTTCGGCAATGGCCTCATAGTCGCAGGGATCTTATGTTGAACTTGAGTTTCCCTGGAACTCTTCCTCCTCTCTGGCTCTCTTGGGAGCTGAGCCCTTGCTTTGCATGCAGAAGATCCTAGGTTCTGGGATGTGTAGTTTTGTGAGCTATTTTGCCTTCTACAAACCCCAGGATTGCGTAGGATGGAGCCCTGGCAGTTATAGCAGCGTCACACTGCATTCATTCTGCAATGTGGGCAACTTCAGAGCCGACCCTCAGAACCATAGAATCAGAGAGTTGGAAAGGACCACAAAGATCATCTAGTCCAGGGATTCCCAAACTTTGGTCCTCCAGCCACTCCCAGGACTCGAGGGTTGGCCAAACTGGCTGGGGCTTCTGGGAGCTGAAGTCCAAAACGCCTGGAGGACCAAAGTTTGGGAATCACTGATCTAGTCTTGCCAACTGAGGAACGCACAACTACGGCACGCGTGAAAAATGCCCATCCGGCCTCTGCTGCCTCCTTGCAGCTTGGTAGGGATGCTTCTTGCACGTGCCCCACAAATAGTACTTTTGGAGAGTTGTGTCTCTCTTTGCACCATTGCCTAGTAACCTTCCCCGGGCTGCTTTCGCACCTTGATCCAAAGGCTCTTCATCCTTGCCAGAGCCGTATCTCTGGAGACTGCATTGGATTGGCACCCGTTACCCGGTTGCTAGGTTGGCTTTGTTCTCTCATGCCCCGGCAAGAGAGACACTGGTCATTTCAGAAAGTAATAGCCTTGGGTGGTGCCCTGTCTTCCAAGGCAAAAAAAGTTAGTGCCGCGTCTGATGATAAACCAGGGCACACAGATGGCAGGGGCAAAGCGAGGTTGGCGCATGTTTGAAGTCATCTCCCTTGTCATTTGGGACTTGTGGAAATGCATTTGGAGGAAAGGGGCAGCCCTGGAGTGAAATTTCCTATCTCCGGATGCCTTGCAAGAATGCAAGGGTTGCATTACAGTGGAATCTTGGTATCCCCTGGGCTTTGGTTCCTGTGGATACCAAAATCCATAGATGCTCCCGTCCCATTAAAGGCAGTGCGGTAGTAAAAATGTGTCCCTGATACAAAATGGCAGCATCAAGGTTTGCTTTTTGGAATATTTAGTGGTATCAGGTGGGGTTTGGTTCCAGGACCTGCCATGGATTTTGGTTTTTGGAATATTTCAGATTTCGGGATTCCAGATAAGAGAGACACAACTTGTCACAGACAAAGAAAAGGACACAGGATGGTGGTCTCTCCTTCTTTGAAGGTCTTTAAATAGAGGTTTGATGGTCATTTTTCCGGAGTGCTTTAGTTGTGTATTCCTCCCTAGCAAGGGGTAGAACTAGATGACCCTTGGGGGTCCCTTCTTACTGTACAGTTTTGTGATTCTCTGCCTTTGCTGGAAGCATCCGGGGTCCACAATCACCATTTAAATCCCTTTTTTTCAAAACCAGAAGTCGTTTTCTGACTATGGCTGGATCCGCACTGCAGAAATAACTCGGTTTGACCCTGCTTTATCTCCCATAGTTCAGTGCTATGGAATCCTAGGAACTGTAGCTTGGTGAGGCATTTCGCCTTCTCTGTCCATGAGCTCTGGTGCCACCACAACAAACTACACATCCCAGAATCCCATAGCATTGAGCCATGGCAGTTGAAGTGGCGTCAAACTGGGTTATTGCTGCAGCGTGGATGCCGCCTTAGCTTCCAGACCTTGGATCATCTTGGTCACCCTTCTCTGGACGTGTCCAGCTTGTCGATATCCCTTGAGCCACGGTAGTTCAAGCAGTATCAGACTGGATTATTTTTCCAGTGCGGATTCAGACTTAGTATCCATTTTTTTGTTTTATTCTGGGTTGGGGATTTATTTTGAGAGTCTATGCCACCCCCAGAACATGAGGAAAGGCACAAAATTATCCATCTAGGGGTCTAGGGGGTAGCTTGCACTCTGCACATGGTTAGAGACACGCTTGCTTGGAAGCGCCCAGAGCGACGGTTGAACCTGTCCGCCTCCTTGCTGGGGGTCCAGCCCTTTTTTCCGCACCCACCCTTTCCCTGCATCCTTCCTTTCCAGCCTCCATCTTCTTCTGACTCCTTCCCTCCTTAGCAATTCGCCCCCTTTTCCCAGGCCTTAATGGGGTGATGAATTATGCATTACTGCCCCTTCTCTCTGCAAAATCTCTGGGGGGGAAAAGGGAGGGAGGGTGGGAGAAAGCTTCACATCTCGATGGTGACCTACATTTTTTATTTTCTTTCCCTTTCCTCTTTCTCTCCCCCCTTCTTTTTCTTCTTCTTCTTTTGCAGAGTGGGAGAAACCACTCTGCAGTGTCTTATGTTTGGAAGAGAGGAGGGAGATCCGAAGCGAAAAAGGCTTGGCCTTTTTGCGGCCACCCACCGCCATCTCCTTCTCCTCTCCTGCCTGCTTGATATGTTGGACCATCTTTGTATTGCAATGCTTGCAAAGGGAGAGAAAGAAGAGAGCGCACCCAGCGGGTTTTCAGGATGATGATTTGCATGGGGCGAGGCATAGCTCTTTCTTGCTTCTGGAGCTCCTAAATTCGGCAGATCCGTCCTCTCAAAGATTGCAGGCATGGATTCCACCCTTGCAGCAGGCGGTTTCTTTTCATGGTTGCCTCCGTGGCCCTTCGTCTTGCTGCAATTCCTTCCCCTAAATGCACCCATCTTTGGGGGAATTTAGGATGCGGCTAAAGACCATTTCATTGTTGTTAACTGCCCTCCAGTCAATCCTGGCACATGGCAACCCTATGGATGAGACCTCTCCAAGACCACCTTATCTTCATCGCCTCAGCTCAGGTCCTACAGACTTGGGTCAAATCTATCCATCTGTCATGCAGTCTTCCTCTCTTTCTGCTACCTTCTACCTTTCCTAGCGTTATTGTCTTTTCCGGTCATTCGTGCTTACTCATGATGCGGCCAAAGCACAACAGCCTCAACCTCATCATCTTGGCTTCCGAGGAGAGTTCAGTCTCGATCTGTGACCTCCCCAAGAGAGTCCATCCATCTTGCATGCGGTCTTCCTCTCTTTCTCCATCCCTCCACCTTTCCTAATAAGTGACGCCTTCGTATTATGTAGCCAAACGAGGACAACTTTGATCGTCTTGGCTTCTGAGGAGAATTCAGGCTTGACCAGTATCCTCCGTAATGGAGTCCGTCCATCTGGCTTGTGGTCTTCCTCTCTTTCTACTACCTTGTACCTTTCCTAGCATTATTGTTTTTTCCAGTGGGTCATGTCTTCGTATGATGTGGCCAAAGTACGACAGCCTCCGTCCGATCACTGGTCTTCCTCTCGTTCTACATCCTTCCATTGTAGCATTATTGCCTTTTCCAGTGAATCATGGCTTGGCATGACAGCCTCAATGTGATCTTCCTCTCTACATCTCTCCACCTTTACTAGCATCATTGTCTTTTCTAATAAGTTGTGCCTTCTTATGATGGAGCCAAATTACGACAGCTTTTGATCATCTTGGCTTCCAAGGAGGTTTCAGGTTCCTTGACCTCCTTAATAGAGTCTATCCATCTGGCATGCGGCCCTTTTTCTCTTTCTACTACCTTCTACCTTTCCTAGCATCATTGTCTTTTCCAACGATTCATGCCTTCTTATGATGTGACCAAAGTACAACAGCCTCAATTTGATCATCTTGGCTTCAAGGGAGAGTTCAGATTTGATCTACTCTAGGACCCATTTGTCTGTCTTCTTGGCCATCCGTGGTACCCTCAGCATCTTCTCCGGCACCACATCTCCAATAAATTTATTTTCTATCCATTTACCTGGCTGTCCATCTCTCCCATCCATACAGTGTCATGAACGATCCTCACTTTAGTGTTCAGAGTCATATCTTGACACTTCAGGATCTTGTCTCGTTCTTTCATGGTCCCCTTTCCCATTCCTAGTCCTCTTAATTCCTTGACCGCAGTCTCCGTTCTGTTCAGAGTATACTGTTTCTGAATACTCTGACTCTCCATTTTCTTCTTCTCTAGGCTGAATTCTTGAGGGTCTTCCGAGGCCATTATTTTTGTTTCCTTCACGTTCAGCATCAAGCCTACCTTGGCGCTCTCCTCCTTGACCTTCTTCAGTATAATTCCTCCAGGTCTTTGTTGGTTTGTGCTGGTACTATTGCGTAGTCTGCATTTCTTAGGTTAATGTTCCTTCCTCTGATCCTCACTCCTCCTGCTTCCAAATGGCAAATCCCAGGATTCTGTAGGATGGTGCGGTCGCAGTTAAAGTGGTGTCAAGCTGCATTATTTCCACAGTGTAGATGCACCCCTTGTACTGAAGCGAAGCGAAGCATTTTGAGCTGGTGGAGGGTGAATAAAAGCATAGTTAGATGAAGAGCATATGGGGGAAAGATTATGTCAGAGCGAGTGCTTTCTTTGCATGCAGAATCCTGACCCGAATGGTTATGCGAAGTAATATGTTCTGGGAGCTGGAGTTCAAGCCATAATACAGGTTGAGTCTCCCATACTTTGAATTCCAAAATCTGAAATACTCCAAATTCCACAATGGTCCACGTGGAGATAGTGACGCCTTTGCTTTCGGGTGGCTCCATGTGCACAAACACAGGTTTCGTGCACAAAATTATTTTAAAACATTGTGCGTAAAACTTGCCTTCAGGCGATGTGTAAAAAAGGCATATACGAAACGTAAATGAATTTCATCTATCCCGTCTCCAAGGAATCTCCTTAGGCAAATAGTCCAAAAATTGGGGAGAAGGGGTATCCAAAGCACTACTGGTCTCAGGCATTTCGGATAAGGGATACTCAACCTGATGTGTATGTATGTATATGTATATATGTATATATATATATATATATATATATATATGAATTCTGCATTTTCATCCTTGAAGGTTGAAGTTGACTTGGGTGATGATAATAGTTAAGGTCAGAGATGAGCTTATAGTATCTCATAAGGGACAAATATGGCACGGAAGGGGACTTGATTCTGGATCAGTGCAGTGAGCTTTTATTTTTAAAAAATGACGGTAGTTATATAGTTTCAGCTGCAGTTTGCTGGTGCCGCTTGTGAGAGCTGTAGTCCGACACGTTTGTTTAAGGCTTCCAGTTTTCGGGAATGGCGATCCGAACCTTTCAGGAGAAAATAAAACGCTCGGAGAGCAAGAGAGCTCAAAAGCGACGGAGGAATCAATACCCTGCAATCTAAGCCAGCCTAAAAACCGATAGTTCAAAAGCCAACGATTAAATATTCAAGTGCCAGCCATTTAAAAAAAAACACCGAAAATATAGAGCAACTGCAATCATCTCAATTAAAAGCTGCTGAAATGAAAGCTTTTATTTTATTTTATTTTATTTATTTTTTCCTTGAAGAGCAAGATTCAAAGGGTCAGTTGCATATCCCTGACAAATGCCAGAATTGAGTACAGAGTTTGGGAGGAAAATTAACTATTTTGGGGTCACAACTCCCAACTGACGGACGGGAGATCTGGGAGATCGTAGTCCATAAAGGTACTTACAAAATGTTGTATCTTCTACGTGTCCCTATTTGGCGACAAGAGTCCCAGTTAATCCTCTGGTGTCCCACTTTCTCTGCTTTTAAAATGCCCCGGTTTCTCTCTCTTTCTCCCACTTTCCCCCTCCGTCCTCAGATTATTTCCAATGCTGCAAACCGGGTTTAAAATACAAAAGTGGACCCCATTCTCCTCCTGTCTTGCAAGGTCACTTAAATGTTTATTAGTATAAAAACATATATCACATACTAAACATTAAACATCCATTTAACAAAGAAGAAATTACAGGAAAACAAACCATGCTATGGAGTTTATCATACGACAGAATTTGGGGGTATAATGCAATGGCAATCCGAACGCAATCATGGGGTTTTACGTTATTGCGAATTAAAGCATCTCACGCAATTTCGGGCAATGAGGGGTCATTTTTCAGGCAATGGGAAGTCATTCTGAACGCATTCCGAATGCAATCAGATTTCTCGTAAATTCGCTAAAACTAGCGAATTTACATGAATTCAAATTGGCTCCATTCAAAATTGGGAGAAATTCCTCCCATGTGATAAACTCCTTTGTTTTAGAAATATTCTACATTATTGACTATTTTGTTTACTTTCCAGACAACCTTTGTTAACTCGGTGAATTAACTTAATAGGAATTTCTCATGCTTCCAAAAAAAAATTATACGAAATATGCCTCTAATTCTTATAAGGATCTTAACATTGTGTATTCTTAGCTCCTATAACTACTTTGAACGTATTGTAAATCGTACATATTTACTCCTCATCGACTCCAAGTATTCTAAATTTCAGACATATTATTTAACCTGTAAACTGTAAGCTGCTCCAATTGCCTGAATATTATTATTATTATTATTATTAACCATTCTCTTCTGTTATCATCATTTTCTATTCCTCAAGATCATGCAAACATTGCTATTCCTCTTCTCTCTTTTCTTTCATATTTTCTCTCATTATGCCTGCCAGTATATCTCGACTTTTCGCTTCCCTTAATTTGCTTAACCATTCCTCTTCCGTTGGAGTTTGTCCATTCTTCCAGTAAGCAGCGTATAATATTCTTGCTGTTGTAACCGTAGATAGTATTATACGAGAGTGGTTTTGTTCCGCTAAATTTCCCTAAGTCACTTGTCACATTGAACAGAAAAACTAGGGGGTTGAAGATGGAATATCCGTACGCAATATTTATACCATAAGGTTTTACATTCTTTCCCAGTAGTTGAAAGCCTTCTTCACATTTCCACCAAATACAGAAAAGAAAAGAGGTCGGTTTTCGGTTATTCGTTTCCAACTCGCGGGTTGCTCAGCCTTTTGCTATGTTCGCTAAAGGTGACGCATATCCTTCAATGGTCCCGATCTGACGGGAATAGTCCCCATGAATCCTCTGCCGTCCCACTTTCTCCGTTGCTTCTAAAATGTCCCGGTTTTTCTCTCCTCCTCCCACCTTCCCTCCTTTTTGTCCTCAGTTTGCTTTAACTGCTGCAAATGGAGTCCAATAGGCAAAAGTAGTTTGCATTCAGTTTACACTCGGAGGCCAAAATCTTGCCTTTCCCAGTCGGTTGAAGCAAAAGCAAACTGTTGCATCCTCTCTGCGCTTATATATTCATCCTCTTTCTTTCCCCATCTTGACACACACTGCTTGGCCACACACATCTCCGTTTCCGCTTGTGAAATGTCGAAGAACATTGTCGCACGCATAACAAGCGATGGAGCTTTTAAAAAAAGCAAGGTCCCAACCTCTGATCCCAGCTCGGAGCAAGCGGCGGAGGGATGACCCGAGTACATGAACCGGAGTTATGGAGGGAGGGGGAACGTACGCCTTTGCGCACACGTCAGGAACTAGCCACAGAGGCATAAAATATGTATTAGTCCCCCTGAAGCCTCGTCTGATGTGCCTTGCGCATGAGGAATTTTGCATTTGGTCCAGACTTTGGCCCAAACTACATGTCTGGCGGTATCGCATGGTGGAGTTGACTACAACTGCAAATTGCAAAAAAATTGGGGACGATCTGTGCAAAAAAGGTAATGCGCTAAATATGCACAGATGTGCACGAGGGAGATAAAGAGAGACCAGATTGGGGTGCAGCAAGAGTTCGGATGCTCATTTGGAAAGCTGGGCCTACGGATCCGTCCTATGGGCTGCAGGGATTTGCAGTTTGTCGTGGGCCCCAGAGCTGGCGAAATGGGTCACAAAGCTACAAATCTCGGCGTTGCACAACATTGAGCTAGTGCAGTTAAAGCGGAGTCAGACTGCGGCCTCCTTCCCACTTACAGATAAGTCAGTTTGTGATCCGCATCGATGGATCGATTCTACAGTGGAGCGTGGTTCACGCTACATTTGCCCCGGTTGCATTTTTTCCCCTGCAAAATAACCCACTTGTGGTTCACTTTCACAAATGAAATCGATTCAGAAATGGACCCACTCCAGCCGGGCGAAGGGCAAATTTAAATCGATTCTGATCCGCATCTGGCTCACGCTTGCGCAGAATCGATTTATCCAAAAAAGACGCAGAAAAAAATCAGCGTCAAAAAGATGCGGGTTAAATGGGTCTGGCACATGCCCTCCAACTCTCCGAATCATGATTCGGTTCAAGTGGGAACCAGGGTCATTTAAACCAGTTCAAACCAATTTGCAACCCGGATTAATTCTACAGTAGAGATGCACGCTTGATGTTGTTCGCAAGTTGTTTCCAACTTGCGGCAACCCTAACGCAAGCCCCTCACTGGGTTTTTTTACACTAGATTCGTTCAGAGACGGTTTTCCTTTGCCTTCCTCTGAGGCTGAGAGAGTGCCACTCACCCAAGCTCACCCAATAGGTTTCCATGGCGGAGCAAGGATTCGAACCCTGACCTCTAGAGTCGTATTCCAGTGCCCAAACCACCACGCCGGGCTTAGAGGCTGCTCTATAACTCCCAGTCTATATGCCCACTAGACAAAATCCAAAATAAATTTGTTGGGTCAGTGGGCATGACTTGGGATGCCAACACTTAAGTAAGTGGTTCAATGGGTCTGTTCCAATTTAGGATTGAACGAATGAGTTTTTGGTCCAGGGCCAGTCTCCTTCTTTGGGGGTTTTTAAATAGTGGTTGGATGGCTATCTCTTGGTTGGATTGTGTATTCCTGCATGGCAGAATGGGATTGGATTGGGTGACCTTTGGGGTCTCTTTTCTATATGAGTCTCTGATCCTTTGATTCTATGCCTTATGTGGAATTCCAGCATCCAAAATACTCCCAAATCCCATTTCTTGTTTTAACCCACAAGTAGCATAGTACTGTCTTTGCGAGAGACGGTACCTTTGCGAGAGACAAAAGGATCTGTAAAACGGAGGAGCTTCACGTTTTCACAGATCCGCGGCCTTTCTCCAGCCTCGTCTATGCAAACGCAGGTATTCCAAAATCCAAAATCCAGGATACGAAACACTTCCGATCCCAGGCGTTTCGGATAAAGGAGACTCAACCTGTACTATTTTTGGCTGCCCAAGTCCATTTAGTGGATTTTTAGTAGGATTTTGAAAAAATGAAAGGCTGTGTGTTTCGACGTCTTGAGCAAAGTTTGGGGACACGTGAACCTGTTACCTTCATGCACCTTTGCTATTACCTTACCAATTGGCACCATTTTATCACCCCACTTATATTTTATCTATCTTTTAATTAGCACTAAAAATAGCTTCTTATGCCTGAAGGTCTAATATGGCTTTATTTTATTTATTTTTTTAAGATGCCTGTTATCTTTCTGGTGACGGTCCTTTTAGCCATCTCCCCGGAGTCCTTCCATTTAAAAAACCACTTCTAAACTATAAATTCACCTATGTTTTATGAGTTAAAATTATATCCCACTTTTAAGTTCTAAGCATTATAGATAGATCTCCTTTTCTATGTCTATAAAGTGTATAGATTGTTGTTGTTGCATGCCTTCAAGTCGTATCTGACTTCTTGGCAAGGTTTGTTCGGAGGAGGTTTGCTGAGGCTGAGAGAGTGTGACTTGCCCAAGGTCACCCAGTTGGCGTTATAGCCGAGCTGGGATTCGAACCCTGGTCTCCAGAATCCAACGCTCAAACCTCTAAGGATGAGCAAAGTATGACCCACATTCCTGCGGCTGCCCCGATCCGAAAAAGTATGAAAATGGTATGAAAATGGCCAATTAGCCTTGCTTCATCCTCCAGGAACCATCGTTGAGCGTTCGGTGGCTATTTTGGGCCACTTTAAGGTCCAAGATAGTATTTTTATTTTAAAGTCTATTTTTAAAAAAGCCTTTTTTCCGGTTTCTAAAAACAGCCAGGGGTGCGTGAAATAGATCTTAAATGGCCAATCGGTCCCCGGCGGCTTCTTTTCTTTTCTGGGGGGTAAGATTGGCTATTTACATTGTGGTTTTTTAAATTTTGGTGTGTGTGTGTTTTGGGGGGTGGGATGAGCTAGCATGGTGTAGTGGTTTGAGCCTCGGACTACGACTTTGGAGACCCGGGTTCAAATCCAGACCCGGCTCTGAAAACCCACTGAGGCTGCATCTATACTGTAGAAACCACTTTCAACACCACTTTAACCACCATGCTACAGCACGACAAACTACAGATCCCAGAAAACTATAGGATGGCGAGGCAGGGGGTTGGAGGAGACCGCCCTAGTGGTCCCTTCCAACACTGTAAGGCTGCGTCTGCACTGCCGAATTGACGCAATTTGGCACCGCTTTAACTGCCATGGCTCAGCGTTACGGGATCCTGGCGTCTGTAGTTTGGTGATCTATTTTGCCTTCTCTGTCAGAGAGCTGTGCTTCCATGGCGAACTAAAAATCCCAGGATTCCATAGGCATGGCATGGCAGGGGGCTGAATTAGACATCCCTAGTGGTTCCCTTCCAGTTGCATCTATGCCACAGAATTGGTGCATTCTGACACCACTTTAACTACCATGGCTGCACGCTATGGCATTCTGAAATGTGTAGTTTCTTGAAATATGTCGCCTCCTCTCTCAGCGAGCTCTGGTGCCACAAGAAACTACAAATCCCTGGATTGCATAGGCTGGCATGGCAGGAAGTTGAACTGGACATCCCTAGTGGTCCCTTCCAGTTGCATCTACAGCGCAGAACTGATGCCGCTTTGACACAAACTGCCGTGGCTCCACACACTATAGGATCCTGAGCTATATAGGTGCCATGACAAACTACCCATCCCACGAGCATGGAGGCATGGCAGTTAAAGCGGTGCCCAACGGCATTAATTTTGCCGCACGGCAGCAGCTTTCATCTGGAATCCTTTGGCCAAACCTGGCATGCTGCAAGCTCTGATTCCCTTCCAAACAGGGAGAGATTTAGTCTGGAGGAGGGAAGCCGTGGAGGATGGGCTTTGTGGTCCTTCCCTGCCCACTGACATCTCAATCTCTGCCTCCTTGTCGCTGGCATTCTCCTCCCAGACGGCGCCGCGTCTGCTGACAGTTTCCAAGCTCATCAACTTGGGCGAGATGGATGGGTGGCACGGCGAGAAGGGGACAGATGGCCTCGGAGACCATCTTGGAGACGCTTTCTCACCACCCACCCAGCCACCCACTCCGCCATTCCCCGGCTGCTTTTCTCCCTGAAAGGAACAGCTTGGGGGAAAATCTGTCCAAGCGCCGCCTTTGCACAGTGTCCCTGGAATCCCAGGGGCGTCACCAGGGGAGTGCGGCGGGTGCGGATCGCGCCGGGTGGCACCTTAAAGGGGGTGACCCCACTGCTCCCCAAAAGGCTGCGTCCTTTTAAAACGCTGGAGATGGCGTGAATGGGTTGAGGCTCAGTGGGAGGAGGAAGGCGAGGCCTCTTTATGGAAAATCTAAAATTTTGGAATATATTTTCACATATATATATATATATATATATATATACACACACACAGTTGCCCTTCCTGACTCGCGGATCTTGGATCTGCAAACTTGGAAATCCATGGAGGGGCACCTCCACTATTTTTAATGGGGTGCGTACCCTGCGTAAACGCAGGTACGCACCCCATTCAGACCTATGGGGCTTGAATATCCATTTTCGCAGGGGGCTCCAGAACGAAACCCCCGTGAAAACAGAGGGCCAACTGTATATATACCATATATACTTGCCTATATGTATAAATCATATACTTGACTATATGTATAAGACCTCACGTATAAGTCAAGGGCAGGTTTTGGTGCCAAAATTATGGATTTTGATATGACCCGTCGATAAGTCAAGGGTAAAACACCGAGCCACGTAAGAAAGGATCTAAAGGATGAAGCGAAGGAAAAGCGACGCCAAAGAACTTTAACAAAATTCCAGGAGGAATAACTGTTTGTATTCATCCTAAAAGTTGGATGGATGAGAAAATAGAGGAGGGTCAGTGCTTCCAGGACAGATTATACTTTGCATTGTTCCTTTTGTAAAATAAGAGTTAAAGTACGGTACCAAAACTGACCCATGGATAAGTCGACTCCTGTTTTTGGGGTCAATTTTCAAAATTTCTAGACTTATAGTTGAGTATATACAGTATTCTGTTCCAGTTTTCTTTAAAAGCATCACATCCAACTCAGTTTTCGCTCCGACCGTGCCAACCTTTGTACCCGTGGCTAGCTTTAAGATGTGCGTACGATGTTGTGATTTAATTTTGCGGGTCGTTTGCATCGACGTTCAGAGATCAATGAGAATTAGGATTTTACAAGTAATAGCCCCGGTCATGGTTCGAGCCTTGGGCTATGACTCTGGAGACCAGGGTTCAAACCCTGGCTCGGCCGTGGAAACCCGCAGGGATGACCTTGGACAAGTCGCACTCTCTCAGCCTCAGAGGAAGGCCTGAGGCTGGAAACAACTTGAAGGTGCGCAGCGACGACAACAAAGTCACAAGAAAAGTGACCAAGTGTCCTGTAGGGTGTTGTATGGAGGAGGTTGATAAGTGATGCCAACCCTAGCGATGCCAATGGGGTTTTTTGCCATTTTGCAGGAACGGGGAAGCATGAGGAAGCAAAATTCCTCGGCGCAATTTCTCTCCAAAAACCCTGGCTCGTATTGATTGATCTATTTATCGGATGCTTTTTAAAAAGCCGCCCACTAGCCCGAGCTCTCTGGGCGGCGTACAATCTGTTGAAGCCATGCAGAAAGGCTTTAAAATACAACAGGGATACCGTAAAGCAATGACTAAAGGAGCCAGATATAGAACAGAGATACAGTTGGCAGCGGAAAAAGAAAAAAACATTTCGGCGTATAAAAAACAGATTAAAGTGCCACGCGGAAGGATAAAAGCAGAACGGCGCTGTCGGAGCACTTTAAAATTGCCGAGGAGAGTAAAATGGGGTCCAACGGAGCTTGCCGTGGGAGGAAGGCAATGAATCCATCCTGGGTTTTAGTCCGAAATTTGAACAGACATATCCCAAGCTTTGAACTTAATTGGTGCATAGGGCTTAGCTCTATTTTGACAATTATTTATTCACTTCAGAGCCAGCGTGGCATAGTGGTTTGTGCGTTGGGCGACAACTCTGGAGACCAGGGTTCGAATCCCCGCTCGGCCATGAAACTTGCTAGGCGACCTTGGGCAAGTCACACTCTCTCAGCCTCAGAAAAAACTGGGATACGCTTGCCCTTAAAAATTCAGGTTGTGACATGGTGCACGTTAGCTGCACTGCAGAATTAATCCAGTTTGACACCACATTAACTGCCATGGCTCAACGCAGTGTTTTCTTGGCAGGATTTGTTCAGCGGAGGTATGCCATTGCCTTCCCCTGAGGCTGAGAGAGTGCGACTTGGCCAAGGTCACCCCATGGGTTTAATGCCCGAGCTGGGAATCGAACCCCGGTCCAAATCCTCAACCTGGTCTCCAGTGTTAGAGACCGGGGTTCGAATCCATGCTCGGTCATGGAAACCCACTGGGTGACTTTGAATGAATCACACTCTCTCAGCCTCAGAAGAAGGCACAGGCCAATCCCCTCTTGGGGCAAATTTTGCCGAAATAAGGGTTATGTCCAGGGTCTCCATAAGTCAGAAATGAATTGATGGCACCCAAAAGGGTCCGGATCCAAATTGCAATGGCGAGTAAAAGTAGGGGAAACTTGAGTCCTGCCATTTTGGAGGAAAAGCAGAATTACGTTATGTGACGCATCCTTCTCTGGCAACTAATACATATATATATATATATATGTATTTTATATATGTGTGTGTGTGTGTGTATTATATATATATATGTATATATATATGTATTATATATATGTGTGTGTGTGTGTATATATATATATATATATATATGATGACAGCATTCTGACAGACTTCTTCCCCACTTGCTGTCCTCAAAATTAGACAAACCCTTTTAACAAAATTTCTGTCCCAAAAGGCCTTTATAACAATAACGTGGATGTAATTCAAATTTCAGACAAAGCTTTTATTTTATATAAGAACCCAACTTTATTATTGTAAAGATGTCCCAACAAAATTTTTACTCAAATAAACGTAAAGAAAGCCATTGTAGTTTATGGCACTTGTTACTTATTTCAGTTATTTCCTTTCTTAGGGAGCCTCTTTGTAGTGTTTCCCTACAATTACCCAAAACTTTTACCTCAGGAAAATACTACTAACTATCCGGGCCTCAGCCGGGTATTAATGGCGACGCTTGGGTTTTTTAACAGACGCTTCGCAATTTCATACCTTAACGCCCCATTTTTTACCTCAGAAATCACTAAGTTGCTTTCTTAAGTGCACTTTTGTTCTAATACTTTTACAAATTGGACACTTTTTCGCCAGTCTTTTCCAGTCACCCTACAATTACCTCAGCGATTTACCTCAGGGACTAATGTTAATTTCCACTCAGTACCTGAGTAATCTCCTACAGTTACCTCAGAGATTACTGTACTCTCTTGACACAAACGCCTGTGATTTTTAAACACCCGAACTTTTTAATTTCAAAGTTCAAACTAAACACTGGGTTGCTGGCAACTCGCACTCAGAACCCTGCGTCTCCAAATTTCAAGCCCGCTCTCAGCTTCCGGGTTTTTCGGATCCCGGTGGCGTTGCCACAAATTTACATTAAAAAGCAGCCAAACCCAAGTGTTGTTTTCAACAGTTCCTCGTGTCCAAAGGCAAAAAAAGTGTTTCCTTCGGCTCTGTTTTTCTTGCCTTCGATTCGATTTGCGTTTTCGCCATTTGGATAACCGAGGGGGGCCTTAGGCTCGATTTAGATCGTTGCGTTACTTATGATATTTATCACATTTGTTGTGTTCGTTTATAGCTTTGCCGCACACCGCTTGTGGGCCAGTATTCCCAAAAGGGGTGAGCAACACAAAGAGATGGAATCGTTCTTCTGTTTTTCTTAAAACAAAACATTTTGCAAAACCAACAGTCTTTGGTTTCCAAAAACCCCATTCAGCTGGTACATGGTTAAACTGGAGAACTCACTACTACAGGAATGTTGCTTTCAAAACCCATTTTGCAAAATAAGTATTTTTGGTTTCCAAAAACGCTGTTCGCCTGGTCCATAGTTAAACTGGGGAACTCACCACTACGAGATATTGCTTCAAAACCGATTTTGCAAACCAGTATTTTGGGTTTCCAAAAACCCTGTTCACCTGGTCCATGGTTTAACTGGGGAACTATGGGATATTGCTTCAAAACCGATTTTGCAAAGCAAGTATTTTTGGTTTCCAAAAACCCTGTTCAGCTGGTCTATAGTTAAACTGGGGAACTCACCACTATGGGATATTGCTTCAAAACAGATTTTGCAAAGCAAGTATTTTTGGTTTCCAAAAACCCTGTTCACCTGGTCCATAGTTTAACTGGGGAACTATGCAAAACCGATTTTGCAAAACCGATTTTGCAAAACAAGTATTTTTGGCTTCCAAATACCCTATTCACCTGGTCCATAGTTTAACTGAGGAACTCACCGCTACAGGATATTACCTCAAAACCCATTTTGCAAAACCAGTATTCTTTGGTTTCCAAAAACCCTGTTCAGCTGGTCTATAGTTAAACTGGGGAACTCACCACTATGGGATATTGCTTCAAAACCCATTTTGCAAAACCAAAATTCTTTGGTTTCCAAAACCCTCTTCGCTTGGCACAGGGTTAAACTGGCGACTTTACTACCACAAGATATTATTATGGCTGGTGACTTGGATGGCAGGTTTCAAGGTAGATGGATAAGTTAATGGAAGATAGGGCTATCCATGGCTACTAATATATATCCTTTGAAATACTACCCCTGAGTATCAGCTATAAAGGATGGTGAAGCCAATAGCACTTTGAAAGCTCGCAACACATATTTTGTGCATTTGGGTTGATCCGATAAAAGTGTGGCTGGGTTTGGTTTTGTCTGTGGGTTCTCCATGTAACGGATGGAGCGAGCTTGTTTTCTGCTGCTCCAGAGCCTAAGATACGAAAGCATGGATTCAAATTACAAGAAAAGGGTTTCTACGGATTCATTGCATTACTGGAACAGCAGCGCAATATGAATTGCCTCGGAGGCAGACAGACTCTCCGTGTTTGGAGGTCTTGAAAGCGAGGTTGCATGGGCATCTTTTAGGAGTTGTGTCTTCTTGCATGGCGGTGGTAATGGGGTTGGATTAGATGGCCCTTGGGGTCCCTTGCGGCACACAGATTTTATGTTTGTATGAATAAGGTGAGGACAGTTTGGAGTATTTGCCTCCTTGGAGAGCTGGGCATGCCAAGAAACACCGCCAGAACTACAGATGCCGGGTGATGGATGGCTGAGCCGGCAGCCCTGCCGGGTATGGGCTGGGAGGTGGACTGGGTGGCCGGGAGACTGATGAGCCTGTCTTAACCCTTATCCCTCTCCGTCCATCATTCCTCGCCCTTCTCCTCCTTCCCAATCTCTCTTTTGCAGCGGAGAGGGTGGGACCCGAAGAGGCCAGGTAGAAATTTATTGCAAGGGAAGGAGGGCGAGGGATGAGGCACCTGCGCAGGAAAAAGGACCAGAGGAGGTCGTTTTGTTTGGAGAGATAAGAGCCGGCATGGTTTGAGTGTTGGGCCATGACTCTGGAGACCAGGGTTCGATTCCCCGCACGGCTAGGAAACCCACTGGCTGGGGTTTCTGGGAGCTGAAGTCCAAAACACCTGAAAGACCAAAGTTTGGGAAGCACTGCATCTAGCTGGTGTCCCAATGCGCAATAGAACCAAATCGCATCCGGTCCAATGCATAGCAATGACTTTGCAGGCTCCTCTATGTAGATGCAAGAGTGGTGTAACGGTTTGAGCGTTGGATTATGTCTCTGGAGACCAGGGTTCGAATCCCCGCTCAGCCGTGAAAACCCATTGGACGGCATTCCCAGACTCGGGATGGCCATGGCAAACCTCCTCTGAACCAATCTTGCCAAGAAAACCCCATGACAGCTTCGCCTTAGGGTTGCCATAAGTTGGAAATGGCTTGAAGGCACACAGCGCACACAGAGAAGCTCACAGAGAATGTGCCGAATGTTCTCCCCATGCCACTCTAACCGGTCCTCTCCTTTCTTTCTTTTTTCTTCGCAGCTGGCACGACGTACATTTTTGGGAAGGGCGGGGCGCTGATCACGTACACGTGGCCCCCCAATGACCGCCCGAGCACGCGGGCCGACCGCCTGGCCGTGGGCTTCAGCACGCATCAGAAGAACGCCATTCTGGTGCGGGTGGACAGCGCATCCGGGCTCGGCGACTACCTGCAGCTGCACATAGTAAGCGCATGGGGAAAGGGGAGCCTGATGTGGGGTGGGGTGCAACGGGGAGAGAGTCAACTTGTGGCCCAGCGGTTCCCGAACTCTGATCCTCCAAGAGTTTTGGACATCAACACCTCGAAGCAAAGTTAGTCAGGGATTCTGGGAGCTGAAATCCAAATCGCAGGGTTTGGGTAGCACCGAAATGGATTGCTAAGCAGTGTGCGTCCTTCCAGATGTTCTCACATCCGTCCCACTCGCTACTCAGCTGCAACAAGGGATGCTAGGGTTTGCAAACTAACTACATCTCCATCTCCTTCTGGAGCGGAAAAGGAAGCTTCGGAGATTGCCGAACTGCATCTCCCAGCAGTCATCACCCTTGCTGGGAATTGCACTCCAGCTACATCTGGAGGGGAAAATTTTTGTCCGTGCCTGGCATAGACCAAATCTTTCCATAGGGAGTGAATTGCGGGTGATGTTGCGGGGTAAAGAACTGAGAGGGAATGGCGTCTATTTAGTGTTAGAAATGCATTTTTCAAGACGGGCATGGAACCGAACCCAGAGCCTCTCTGGATCTTAGCTGACCACTCTGATCCATACCAGCAATCCAATTCTGGTGGGTTTCCTCACCATCAGGAGAAGGTCTTTTGTAGAGCTAATGGGTCTTTGTTCTGCATTCAACATCAAGCCTCACCAAAAAACGCTTTCCGTTGTGGTTGTTGTTCCCAAGCTGGTATTGTCATATTTCATCTCCGCTTGTGTCGGTCTTTAAATGAGGGGAAGGGGCTCAAATGTAAGGATGCGTTGACAGAGGATATTACTGTTCCGGCTCATCCTAACACCCCGTTTTTTACCCCCGCGAACTCTGCCTCTCTTCCACCATCAGACCTGACTTGCTACCATTATTTCCAAAACCTGGGGAAGGCATTGCCAGAGTAGCAGAATGGGGCAAATGCTTTCTTCATTTTGCCACCCACTGTAGGAAGATGGCTGGTTTCCCAGTGTGGAAGACCCTCGCCTCCCTCGGTGCTTTGCTTCCGTTTGCTTTGCAGCCCTGGTGGCGCAGTGGTTAAATGCCTGTACTGCAGCCACTCACTCAAAACCATAAGGTGGCGAGTTCAAGACCAGCAAAGGGCTGAAGCTCGACTCAGGCTTGCATCCTTCCGAGGATGTCGCTAAAATGAGTACCCAGATTGTTGGGGGGCAAATAGCTTACAATTGTAAACCGCTTAGACACTCATTAAGGGTATGAAGCGGTATATAAATGAAGCTGTTTGTTTGTTTGTTTTGTTCCGTTCCAAAGAAATGGTGCTTTCACAACAAATGATTCCGTTCTGCCCTGGAAATGCAGAGGATTCCAAAAAAAATAATAAAATCGATAGGGAACAAACGTTTATTTGAGATATTGAAATATTGCAGTATTGCATATCGCAAATACGCTCATCCCTCCCTATTTGGAGCTTTGATATTTGCTGATTTGATTATTCACGGATTTGATTAATATGTTCTCTCTAGGAATACCTAGGTCCTCCAGTGCAACTCTGTGGTCAATTTTAACTAAAAGTTGCACTGAAAGACCTAGAGATTCCTAGAAAGAATACCCTACTAGGCCTTTGTAGCTCCTCCAGGGCAGTTCTATGGTCAGTGTCTGTCGGACGTTGACCACAAAGTTGCCCTGGAGGACCTAGAGGTTCCTAGAGAGGTGTCCTCTTGGGTATAAAAACATGGTGTTTTTGTTATGTGCAGTTTTTCCATATTCACGGGGGTCTTGTGCCCCTAACCCTAGTGATATGGAGGGACAAAATTTCATATTGCAATGTTGTAATATTTCATATTGCAATATTGTAGTATTGCACACTGCAATATTGTAGTATTACATACTGCAATATTGTAGTATTGCATGTTACATAAGGAAGGGGGGACTTTTCATGGGGACAATATGTGGGTCTTCAGCTGCTTTTGGACTCCCGTTCCCATCAGCCCCAGGCATTGGCCAATGTTGGCAGCAAGAAAAACCACAGATCTGCGGCACATCAAGGGCCCGGATTCCTCGTCCCAGGTTTACTCTGTGCTTAGCGGAGGGGATGATTCTTGTCTGCCCCGTCTTTTCCTTCACCCCCTTGCTGGGCCTGGCCACATTTCCCCTCCGTGGCCCGGGTTTTCCAAAACGAATCCCCCCCCCCCCGCCGCCCTGTGCGAAGACGCTGTCTCGAAGCAAGCTGCGGGCACCCAGTCCATCTCTGTGCCATGGCTATTAATATTTATGCCTTAATGGCTGTGCATGATCTCGGGCGAGGAGGAGGAGGGAAGGAAGGAGGAGAGGGAGGGAAGCTTGTTACTTAATGAAATACTCCTTGCCCAAAGAGGGACACAGAAGGCTAATTTCTCCCTCCTGGGCACGCACACGGGTGTCTCTCTCTCTCTCTCTCTGCGGCTGGGCACCCCAGATGGCTGGGTGCGGAGTCATCCCTTCTCTTTCTTTGCCGTCTCCCTCCTCTCCTTCCTCCTCTCCAGATATGATGGGATGCAAATCGAGGTTCTGCTGAATTGGTTTGCATACGTTCAGGAAGGGGATATGGATGCCAGTCTCTCTCTCTCGGCATCCATTCCTGTCGAGAGGATTTGGGGCTTTGTTTCTTTACTCCGCCCCGGCCCTACCGTTAGGCAGCGTGAGGACGCTGGCGCAGAGCCTGCGCTTGGCCAAGTGGCATATGCCACGCGGCCGGCCCATTGCTCCCCAAAGCTTTTAAGTGCTTTTGTCCCTTCAATTGCATTCTGTTTTTTCAACAATTGATATTGCAATAGCTTCATCCTTCTCTTTTAATGGTCAATTTTGTAAGGTATTATTATTATCATTATTTAGAAGAGTTTATTGAATATAAAAGATATATTATTATATATACATACATACGGTAAACCACTTAGAGAGTGATTCCTTCACTATGAAACGGTATAGAAATGTAAAGTCCTAATACTGAGGCATAAGTATGCACATGGATATCACATGTTTTATAACACATAACCTAAAATACCTTCCTACCCTCTCTACCTGTACTTACATATGCAATGCTATGTTCTCAATACTTCATCAAACCCTCCTTTTATATCCCTTTCTTCCATTTCCTTCCTATTCACTCATACATCCCTTTTCCTTCCTTCCTTCCTTCCTTCCTTCCTTCCTTCTTCATCCATATACTTCCTACTTCCACTTCCAGTTTTGTAAGTTTTCAATTGCACTGCGCTTTAAAACTGTAAACAATGGTGGGAGGAAAATGGGATATGGATGATGATCATGATGATCATGATGATCATGATCATGATCATGATCATGATGATAGGCTCTGCTTTCCCGGGGTCTCAAAAGAGACTGTCCCATTGAGAGGGCTGAAGATAGGTTCACCTCCTAGCCCCATCTTTTTCGGGAAGGTGCCGAAGACGGGGGATAAAGGGCTGATTTGTCTTCAGGCGGCACAAAGCCTTGGGACAGCTCTGCTCTTTCAGGAGGCAGCATGACCCAATGACGCCTGTGCTCTAATCTGCACTGCAGAAATAATGCAGCTTGGCACCGCTTTGACTGCCACGGATCAATGCTGTGGGATGCTGGGATTGGTAGCATGGTGAGCTATTTAGGGAGCTCTGATTACCAGCACAAAACTACAAATCCCAGGATTTCAGAGCATGGGGCTGTGGCAATTAAAGCAGTATCAAGCTGCATTATTTCGGCAGATTAGAACCACACTTCAATTCGGGGGGAAGCTATTTTGTTCGACTCTTGATGGCAGGGAAGGCAAGCTTCTGCCCGGAGTCGAGGCAAAACTGGAAGGCTGGCAAAGTGGCCCATTGTTCCTCACACTACATTGAAAGCTGGCAAAGTGGCCCATGTTGCCTTTCCCTCTGGCCACCGAAATGCCCTGGCAGGGATGTATTTTGGATTGTGTTTTCCACAATTCATAGAATCATAAAGAATCATGGAGGATCATCCAGTCCAACGCCATTATGCCACATGATACAACCAAAGCACCGATGGCCATCCAGCCTCTGTTTAAAAACCTCCAAAGGAGGAGATTGCACCACTCTCCAAGGTGGCATCTTTCACTGTCGAACAGCTCTTACCATCAGGAATTTCTTCCTAAAAATTAGGTGGAACCTCTTTTCCTGTAACTTGAATCTGTTCCTCTGTGTCCTCTTCTCTGGAGCAGCAGAAAACAAGCTTGCTCCCTCCTCAATAAGGCATCCCTTCAAATATTTAAAGAGAGCTGCCGTGCCACCTCTTAACCTCCTCTTCTCTGGGCTGAACATCCCCAGCTCCCTAAAGGCCATCCCTCTCATTTCCAAGAGCCTTCCGTTTTCCAAAGGCCATTCTCTTGCCTCTAATATGGCTTTCACAATACTCCTCTTTAAACAAGCCAGTGTCCTTTTGGACTTAGCGGTTCCTTTCCTGATGCACGGCGGAGACATTCTGGCTGCTGTTGTGGTTTCGAATGATCCCAAAGAGTTTAGGAGACGGAGGATCCCCGCCTCTTTTCTTATCTCTTGCAAATCCCTTGTTTTCACCAGTCCCCAAATTTAAACCAAGAGCGGACAAAGGGCATACTTGGTCATGCCTTTTTCACCCCATAGGTCTCCTTCAGTTCTCCCTTCCATAAGAAAGATCACTCCTGAACACACAAAAAATTGATGATGATGATGATGATGATGATGATGATGATGATGATGATGATGATTAGAGGCCTCAAGGGTCAGTAGTGCTAGAAGATGGCACAGGATGGCACAGATCTTCTAAAACAAAACATCCGGACTCATAAAGTTGGAAGGGACTAAAGAGGTCATCTGTTCTAACCTCTTGGTATTCAGGAAGGGAAGTCTTCTAGACTTGGGTGACTTCCCTTGATTTGGAAACTATAGTTCCATTAATGCAGCCTGATGCAAGTGCTGCCTACAACGGCGAACCCAAAGCTCTTGCAGAAAGCCCCAAAGCAAGCGTTATTGCATCCTTCTCTCTCCTCCTCAGCTGCAACTGATATATAGAGATGTCCAGCCTCCAATATCGGAGCCGGTAATAACCATCGTGTCTAGTAGCCATTGAGAGGTTTATTCTCCATGAATGTTTCTAATCCTCCTTTATAGCCTTCCAAGTTGGCAGCCGTCGCTACATCTTCTGGCAGCCGGTTCCACAGTTTTAAGTGTACGAAGACATCCTTCCATTTATCTTTGCCGTTTCTCCCATCTTTGTATGATGAGAAGGAGGAAAACTTTTGAGGGATCCGCATCGTTCCAGCAGTTCCTAGGGATGGCCCCTCTCCGTCCTATTTTTCATCTCAGGAGGAACACCCTGAGCCGTTTTTGGCCAAGGCGGAGGCAATATTATATCCCCAAGAAGAAAGTGCCTGCATTGGATGAAGTGGGTTGCGATGGCCAAAGTATCGACCAGATGGAAGCCTGTTTGCCTTGAAGATGCCAGAACAGATTTTGTTGTTTTTCTGTGTAAGAGGCTAAAATGTGGCCAAATGGTTTTCCTCTCCACAGCAGTTCTCAAGACTTCTCGTTTCTTTGAATCTGTGGTCTCTTTCACATACAGGTTCGATTCCCAGTTCATCCATTGGGTGACCTTGGGTAAGTCACACACTCTCAGCCCCAAACCTCCTGTGAACAAATCTTACCCCCTCCCCAATGATTTTTTACGATCACCATAAGCTGGAAACAACTTGACGGTGCACAACAACAACAAAAGTGCCACGTTTCCGTTTTTCTTATAGCAGGGATACAAATCATGCAGCCCTCCGGGTGCTACCGGATTGCAATGCCCAGCATCCCTAGCCAATAGTGGTGAAATATGCTGGGAGCTGTGGTCCAACAAGAGTTGAAAAGCCACATTAATCTCACCTGTGTCCAGCGGTGACTGGATCGCACTGATTTCTTTCATGCCATCACATTTCCATGATAAGCATTTTAATTTACATTCTCTTATGTGGCCAAGCGCACCATCTTAACTCGGAGGCTTCTCGCGTTGGAGCAGGAACACCAGCCCATGATGTTCAAGTGCCAGATGTCCCTGGCATTTCATTGCCGTCCTCTGCAGCGATTTTCCTCTTTGTTCCCATTCTCCATAAACTGCGGCGCTCCAAAACGGACACGCAGTTGCCGGAGTCCGAGGCGCATGTTCTTTCTTTTTCATGCCTCGGAAACTATATATACTGCAGGTTGCATTTCACCGAATCAAAGAGCTGGAAGGTATCTCATGGGGCCATCTTTCCCAACCTTCGCGGCGCAGCAATGCTTAGCTGAAGCAGCCCCAAGAGATGGCCATTAAACCTCTAGCTAAAGACATCCAGTGAAGAAAAGTCCACTGTCTTCCAATGCAGTTTATTCCACCGTTGGACAGCTCTGGCCATCAAAATCCTCTCCGTAAGACCTTAGATGGAATCTCTGTCTTTGCAATTCAAATTCGTTGCTTTGGGTTCTAGTCTCTGGAACAGCAGCAAAGAAGCTTCCTCCATCTTCTCCATGACGTCCCTTCAGGTTTTTGTAGATGTCTACACCCAACTTCTGAAGCCATTTCTTATAGGGTTTGGTCTTCAGACTTTTTTACCGTCTTGGTTAAAAGTCCTTGAGAAAGATCCGGGATGACTTAGGGACCTGGGTACGTTTAGCTTGAAGAAGACCCGGAGTTGACCCGAAAGCCATCTCTAAATATCTGAAAGGATATTTAGCAGGTGGAGCGAGCTTATTTGCTGCTGTTCCAGAGACTAGAACCCAAGCCAATGAATTCAAATTGCAAAGAAAGAGATTCCATCTAATGTCTTACGGAGAGGACTTTGATGGCTAGAGTTGTCCAACGGTAGAATGAATTGTATTGGAAGACGGTGGACTTTTCTTCACTTGACTTTTCTTCACTTAATGGATATCTCTTGGGGTTGCTTTTTTGGGGAGTCTAGTCTCTCGGGGAAACTAGAACACAAACCATTGGGTTCAGAGTGCAAGAGAAGAGAATCCACCGAAACATTAGGAAGAACATCTTGGCTAGAAAAGCCGTCCAGGAGTGGAATGGACCTTCAAAGAAGTCGGTGGAGTCTCCATCTTTGGAGGCCTTTAAACGGAGGTTGGATGAACATCTTTCAGGACTGCTTTAGTTGCGGTCTCTTCTATGGTTCTGTTATGCTCTTATTCCCAAACGATGGCGCCAAGAATCGTGCGCAATATTCCAGGTGAGGTCTGACCAAAGCAGAATAGACGGATACCATTACTGTTGGATCCCCATATCCCCAGTTCAGTTCCCAGCATTACTTTCAGTTATCAGATACCAGAAACTACAAATAGTACCAAACCCAATTAAAATAAAGGTCTTCCAGTACCAACATATCATAGAGTTGTGTTGGACGACCTGAAAAGGATACCTCTCTAGGCATTTACCGGCATGGTATGCGTCTCTATATTTCCCCCCCTCTCCCCCCCCCCCTCGCTGCAGATAAGAAACCACAAACATTGGTTCTGTAGATCCACTTGTACTTTCCTCAGTACTACTAGAATTGCATTGGCCTTTTGGGTTGCTGCATCACACTGTCAGGTTCATGTCCAACTTGCGATCTGCCGCAAATCCCAAGATGTCTTTCATGGATACGCCTGCTATATGCCAGCTATTCCCCACCTGAGAAACTCTTTCCCTCCATTGTGTAGGGAAAAAAAACAAAGCAAAAGAGTCGCGTGGTATTTTTTAAAAGGCCAACAAATGCGTCTTACAAACTCAAAGAGATGTGAGAATAAATTTATTAGGCTACGGTGGAACTTCTTCCCAAGCAAACATGCTCGCAGTTGCACAAGAATTGTCGCAAGACTCTTGTTATTTCTGCCGCTTGTCGCTGTGCATGTTACATGTTTATTTTATTTTTGTCTAGAAGATCTTCTTTCCCACCCTTCTGGTGTTTACGCACCACTCCTGAGCAGCTAACAGCTATTAAAAGCAATAATAAAAGGCAATAAAGTTACAGAAGACTACAATAAACACCAATTAATAATACAAATACAGTACGGTGGGTAGAATTCCAAAAGCAAACAACTGTCTCAACAAGAAGGCTTTCACCGTACAGCAAAACGCTATTGAAAGAGGGATCCCGAGCTGCTGCTGCCGCACTGCAGAAATAAAGCAGTTTGACACCGCTTTAACTGCCATGCCTCAGTGCTATGGAATTCTGGGATTGGTCAATTTGTGAACTATTTAGCATTCCCTGTTGGAATATTCCAATATTCTTAAATCTTCACGAAATCCATATTCCATTACCATTTGTGACGTTTAGTCCAGCGTAAAATATCTTTTCTATATTACTCCCGCCTTTAATTATTGTATTGCTACTATTACGTTACTTATCTCAAATTAATACTCATTTCACTCATAATGCGTATACTCTCTCAAACGATTCAAGATTTAAAAACATAATAATAATAATAACAATACAAAAGCGCGCATTGCCAACTTCTTTCTTTCAGTTTATCACACTGGGGATAATTTTGGCATTAAAGAGAGATTAAAGCACATTTAAAGCATCCCACAAATGTAGCGGGAATGGCGAGTGATATGGCACAAATGGATTGTCACACATAATTGCGCAAATAAAGTGATATCGGAAATGCGTTGTCACTGAAATCCCGACAGTAAAAAGATGTGCATTGATGTTTCTTTGGGACCACTTTAATGGCGGGTTTTGTGCACCGTCGTGTGAAATCATTACTCGCAATGACCCGATTTTCCCAGGATATTCACGGGATAAACACCTTCATATGAAAAACCTATTAGTCTCAAAGTTGTTACCAGATCTCCCCACATACTATATTTACTGTATTGTTCCTTCTTTCTCTAATTTGCGTATTTTACGCTTCTTCTTTGAGCAAGTTAACAGGTTATCCCTCTTCCATGTTTCTGAATTCCGTCTTAAAACATTATTAATGTTTAGGATATACGCAACTTTATATACACATCCAACGTACAGAATGAGATACCCTTCAAATATACAATATATGTTGTGAAGTCGAAGGCTTACACGGCCGGCATCCATAGTTTTTGGTGCGTTTTTCGGTCTCTGTGGCCATGGAAGAGTTGATTCCTGACGTTTCGCCAACATCTGTGGCTGGCATCTTCAGAGAATGTATCCGACTCTCTTCCGTGCCAGCATTCTCTGGAGATGCCAGCCACAGATGCGGGCAAAATATCAGGAATAAACTCTTCTGGAACATGAACACGTAGTCTGATAAAAACCCACAAAAACTATACAATATACATGTTTCCAAGCTCTGGTAGTGCCCAAGGCCATTCAGGAGCTTAGGGTCAAGACTCTTTACTAACGCTGGGCACTAGAAGAGGTTAAAGGAGGAACAGGGGTTGTTCGGACATCCAAACCTCTTTCCGAACGCTTTCACAACAGGTCCGCTCTGCGTCTTGAGCGCTGAAACAAGGGCACCCTTGTCTCTCCAGTGCCCTGTGGCACGTGCCAAGCAGAGGTGGCACCACTAATCCCGCGTGGCAGGTTGGTTTGCTGGGAACGCCCCGCGTGTCAAGCAAACCCCCCGGGGCTGCCTCTGCTCCTCTCCAGCGCCTTCGCCTCGCGTCCCTTTTTCCCCCGTCACGGCCCTGCCAGGCTAACGCGGGCTGACAGCGTAACCCGCTGGTGCCGGCGTGGTGGCGTCTTGTCTCTGGCATCACACAGGCCCTTCAGCTTCAGGTTTTCCCGGTGCTTGCTTGCCCGGCAATCCAGGGCATGGGTTCAAATGCCGGCTTTTATAACACAATTCAAAAGGGATGTTGAGAAGCTGGAAATGGTGACGGTCTGGGAACCATGTTAAGGGGAGAGACTTAGGGAGCTGGGGATGTTTAGCCTGGAGAAAAGAATGTTAAGAGGTGATAAAATATCCCTGTTTAAGTATTTGAAGTATTCCTGTTTAAGTCATATTGAGGATGGAGCAAGCTTGTTTTCTGCTCCTCCAGAGAATAGGACTCAATGGAGCAATGGATGCAAAGAACAGGGAAAGAGATTCCAGCTCAGCATTAGGAGGAACCTTCTAAGAGGTGATATGATAGCCCTGTTTAAATATTTGAAGGGGTGCCATATTAAGGATGGAGCAAGCTTGTTTTCTGCTGCTCCAGAGAACAGGACCCAGAGCAATGGATGCAAGCTATAGGCAAAAATATTCTACCTCAACATTAGGAGGAACGTCTTGACAGTAAGATCTGTCTGACAGTAGAAGACACTGCCTTGGAGGGTGGTGGGGTCTCCTCCTTTGGAGGTCTTTAAACAGAGGCTGGATGGCCCTCTGTTCGGAGTGACTTGATTGTGAGTTCCTGCATGGCAGAATGGGGCTGGACTGGATGGCCCTTGGGGGTCTCTTCCAACTCTATGATTCTATAAAGGGGAGTGAAGCCTATGAGGAAGAGCATGCTGGGCAAAGTGAACCCCTGGTGCTGCATATTTTTGTGGCCCGTGACTCTCCTTTTGTTGTTGTGCGCCTTCAAGTCATTTCTGACTTACGGCGACCCTAAAGCAACCCTGTCGTGGGGCTTTCTGGGTAGGATTTGTTCCTCTGGGGCTGAGAGAGTGTCTCGCTCAAGGTGGGTATTCCATGGCTGAGCAGAGATTCGAACCTCGGTCTCCCAGTGTCTTGGTGCAGAACTTCAAACCACCGCACCACTCTGGCTGTGTCTAGACCACCCTGCAAATCCTCCGAGAACAAAAATTCACTTATTAAATAGGTTGCACGGGCCCCCGTATCCCACTTAGCAATAATATTAACCGTAATAATAATACCCCTTGTATTCGTGATCCTTCCACATCTAAGGCCGAATCTGCACTGCAGAAATAATGCAGTATGACACCGCTTCGACTGCCGTGGCTCGATGCTGGAATTCGTAGTAATTTGGTGAGATATTTAGCCTTCTCTCCCAGAGAGCTCTGGTGCCACAACAAACTACGCATTCCATTATTCCGTCGGATGCAGCCGTGGCAGCTATTCTGCCTTGACTTTGCATTAAGAAAGTGCATTAATTCTGCATTTTGTGGCAGCAGCCTGGGGTTTCATCTCCACGGTGGCACCGCCTGTTTTGCCTGTTTCCTAGCCAGGAGACGCACATATACCCGTGACCTTGATGGGGACTCTCCAATCCGTCGTGGGTCATCTGTAGCTCAATTTACGGAGTCGGAGGATTATCTAAGAACGTCCAGAGGTAGTATCGGCGTCGATGCAACATCTCCGACGCCGCAGCTAAAGCATCGTTGACAGATGGCCACCCAGCCTCTGCTTTTCAAACCTCCGGGGAACGCGAGGCAGTCCGTTCCGCTCTTGAGCAGCTCGGCCTGCCAAGATGTCCTTCCTAATGTTTTGCAGAAGCCTCCCTCCCTTGCTTTACAAAATCCTTGGAGCCCTGCACCTCCTCCCCATTGCCATGATTTCAGCTTCTCCCCACCCGAGCACCCATGGCACCTGTCTGCCAACACCTAGGAAAGGGAGCCATCAAAGCGCATTATTTTCCGGTGGGCGGGTAGATGCGGACAGCTCACAAGGGGAGCAAATCTGTGGTAGCAGACAAAGAGGAACCGACTCAGTCCTACGGAAAGTAGAGCGGGATCGTAAAATCCCCATGTGTCCGAAAGTCTCCGTTTTGGGGGGTCTCTAGTCTCAGTGATTCTTTCCAGGAAAAGAAATGGATGTTTCCCATTGTAGGGTTCCCAGGATTGGAGCTGCAGCTTGTAAAGTGGGGACAAAGTGCATTATTTTAACAGTGTAGATGGACCCCGATCCCAGGATTGCAAAGGATGGAGCTGCAGCAGGTAAAGTGGGATCAAACTGCATTATTTTGGACCCAGATCCCAGGATTCCAAAGGATGAAGCTACAGCACTTAAAGTGGGGTCAAACTGCATTATTTGGACAGTGTAGATGGACCCAGATCCCAGGATTCCAACAGATGGAACTGTAGCAGTTAAAGTGCAGACAAACTGCATTATTTGGACAATGTAAATGGACTCAGGTCCCAGGATTCCATAGGCTGAAGCTACAGCACTTCAAGTGGGGTCAAACTGCCTTATTTGGACAGTGTAGATGCACCATGGCAGTGCCAGATAGAAGACAAATTCTATCAGTTCTTCTATTCACAGACAGCTGGGGAGGGGGATTCTGGGAGTTGTAGTCCAATCAAAACAAGCTTCACCCAACCTTTAAGCAGCCTTGACAACCACATTGACCTTGGTTTATCCAACGAAAAAACAAACCGTTCCCCAAGCTCTGAGTATCCTGGATAAGTAGCCTTACTTATCCGGGTGCCAGGCAGAGAGGACGAAGTGTACCAGTTCTTAAACCTGGGTCCCACATCATTTTCCTGGCAGAGGTGGCATTTGGGCTTCTCTCGGGCAGACGAAAAGAAGCACGTCTTTCCCTCCCCGGCTCGCCGCAGCTGCCATCGCAGACAAAGCCTCTCTCTGCCAGAGTCTTCAGAGCCTTGGAAATGCGTTTTAGCCGTGACACTTGCACAATGGAGGCTGCCAGCGCTTCCCAGTTGCAAGCCTTTCCATAAGAGACGGTGAGTGTGGCTGACTGGCGACAGGGCAGTGAAACCAGGGCGTTTTCCGGCGGCGCGCGTGCGTTTGCGTGCGGCCATGTTGGGAACGTCTCATCAGCCGCCACACTTGCGTTTTGGACTTTCATGACACCTCCCTAATGCACGACTCGTGCGGCCGGCAGCGTTTTGCACAAGCCTGCTTGCTTTTACAGAAGCAAACACAGTGAGCCCTTGGTATCCGCTGGGGCTTTGTCCCAGGATCCGCCGTGGATGCCAAAATCCATGAACGCTCAAGTCCCATTAAATACAATGGCATAGCCAAAATGGCATCCCTTATAGAAAATGGCACTATCGAGGTTCACTTTTGTAAGGAAGGCAGTTCTATCCAAGGTCCTGCAGTCTCTCCCCTAAAAGAAGCTGAAGCACCTTAAGAGCAATGGTTCCCAAACTTTGCTCCTCCAGATGTTTTGGGCTTCATCTCCCAGAATTTCTGACTCTTGGTCAAACTGGGACTTGGAAGTCCCCAAAACCTGGATGACCAAAGTTTGGGAAGCACTGCCTTAGAGCCTTTCCTCCAAGTTCAGCCTTAGGGAGGTAACACTTGGCTAATACTGTATTCTTCTTGTATCCTTTCTTCCTTTTCTCCAGCCTCGTAAGAACTGAGCCTAGAATAGATTCCTGTCAATCCAGGGTTCTTCTCAATTTCTCACCACTCAAATCTTTCCAAATCCCTCTCTCATCCTTATTCAGACGCGGAGCACAAAGTTGAGTCACCGCTCCGGCGACGGGGGACCGGCCGGTGTTTCTAGCCTACTTGGAGATGCTGAGGGTTGAGCTGTGTGCATTTCGGGATGCAAAATTTGTGCCGCATCGCCGGGCTCTTGGGCATCCCTGATGGACTACCTCTGGGCAACTTCTTTCAGTCCTCTTTGCTGAGGCCAGGGCTTTTTCAAGGCTGGGGAGCCATCTCAACCTGGCCGCACTTTAATTAGCAAGGAGAAAGCGAGAGCCGAGCTTTGAGCATGCTGTGTATTAATAGTCTTGCAGCCACTTCTGGTTGCGTCGGTTGTGCTGACCAGGACAATGTATTTGTTCGCTTGTGTGTGTGTTTACGCCCACTTACATGCAACACCTTCGGACTCAGTGTCAGGATTTTCACCCAAGTCCTGGGCAACTTTAGAGGCCAGTGGGCCTGCGCCATTTCAATGGAAGCTTAGTCTGTGAAATCAAAGGCTTTCATGGCCAGAATCCATAGTTTTTGACTATTTTTCGAACTATGTGGCCATGTTCTAGAAGAGTTTGTTCCTGGCGTTTTGCTTGCATCTTCTGAAGATGCCAAGTCTAGGAAAGCTTATGCTACCAGCTTCTTTATCTCAGTTAAGAGTTTATCACACGAAGGACAGACCTGGAGTTTATCCCGCTAATATCCCAGAAAAATCGTGCCATTACACATAATGATTTCGCACAAAACCCGCCATTCAAGTGGTCGCAAAGAAGCATTAGCGTGAATCTGTGTACTTTCAGAAATCCAGTGACGATGCATTTTCGATATCACTGAATTTGTTGCGCATGTCCGTGTAATAATCACTCATGCTGCAATTACTTGCCATTTCCACTTTATGCGCAGGATGCTTTAAATGTGCTTTAATCTCTCTTTAATGCCAACATTAGCCCCAGTGTGACCAAATCCTAATTCTCAAAGGTGCTCCCAGATCCCTTTGCATGTGCTAAAAGTAGGTGATCTACTAAGTCCACTCATCTTCTATGGAATGGACAGCAAGGATGGCATATAGCTCCTCCTTACCCTTTGCTTTCGGCAGCAGAATACCTTGGGTCAACGATGGCTACCAAGGTGTCCCAGTGTGGAAGTTGCATCTCCCACATCCTAAAGGCTGGAGCCGCCTTTGCTGCCTCCATCTTCCCTCCATCCGCAGAGGCAAAGGAGAGGGAACATCTCTCGTTCCATGTTGGCAAGGCTGGGTGGGCAGACAATAGAGGGCGGGCACGGAAGAGGCGCTTTTGCTCCCAGAGGCATTTGGCCAAGTGCCCACGCAAACGCCCCCAGCCCAAGAGAAACGCATCTGCACAGCAAGCCGAACAGCAGGCGGTCGCCTGCCAGCTGGGTGGAGGTCAGGAGCCAGCCCTTGGGTGCCTGTGATCATTGCTATTATATCTGTCATCCCGTTACGCCAAGCGCCAGGGGGAGGATTGGCAGCCGTTGCTCTCCCTTATCAATCCAACCACAGGCTCCCGAACTCTCGGCTTAGCTGCGAAACCATTGTGCTGCCCTCTGGGCACAGCGACAGCACAGGAACGGTGGGTGGGTGGGTAGAGGATGGGTGCCAAAGGCTGGGAAGGGACTTGAATCGGAGTGCTATCTTACCTCCAGTGCCAAGGCCTAGGTGTCAAGTATCTGGACTAGTCACAACGTAACCTCTGAGCATGTACAGAGTGTGTGTGTGTCTCTCTCCGTTAAAGATAGCGTTCTAGCAATGAATTTCAAGGTATTGGAGGAAAGTCTGCACCAAGTGACTGACTTGGAGACCATGGGCTAGATCACGCTCACGATCACGCAGTTGAATTGCAGTTGTAGTTGTCCTGTTTTTAATACTGTAAGCCAGCCTGAGTCCAAGTTTGGGAAAAGAGCAGGATGACGATGGTGGTGGTGATGATGATGATGATGATGATGATCAACAGCAACACTTGAAAATGTTTGCTGATATTTTACCTTGGCTACTCAGTTACAGAGCCAGCTGGGTGACACGGCTTGAGCATTGGACTAGGGCTCAATGGAGACCAGGTTTCGATTCCCTTTTCAGCCATGGAAACTGGTGACCTTGGGTGAGTCACATACTCTCAGCCCCAGAAAACCCCATGGAGGGTTGCCGTAAGTTGAAAATGACTTGAAAATGACACAACAACAGCAACAACAAACTCAGTTTCATCTTCATAACAAAGTACCTGTCATACCTTCTGGAGCGAAGCCACCCATCTTAAGAGCCAGCTGCCAGAGCCGGTGAAGGAGGTACCCAAAGCGTGGTGCCCCACACGTCCCACTCCTAGACATCCGAAGAACACACACACACAAACAAAAAGCCAAATCATGACTTCTCTGGCTGCATCTGCACTGTAGACATAATGCAGACTGACACCAGTTTCAGTCCGGTGACCCCTTCCTACGGAGTCCCGGGATGTGTAGCTTTGACGACGTCTTTCGCCTTCTCTGCCCAAGAGTGCTGGTGCCTCACCAAACTACAAATCCTAGGAGTGCGTAGGATGGAACCATGCTTAATTGTGGTATTGTCACAGCATAAATGCACCCTAGCTCTCTTGTGAGCGCATCCATCAGACACCACACATTGCTTGACCATGCGTTGCTCTTGGATCTAGCAGCCAGCGCATGCTCAGAGGGTTCCTTCCTTCTTGCGTCTCATGCTACTCTTCTTCTAGCACACTAGTGCTATTGGGGCCATGACCTTTTATAACTAGTTGTTGTAACTAATAACTAAAGCAACCCCAGGTGGATTGTTCCACCATCTCCTTACCTACTCAGCGCTGGTCTTCAGCCGTTTCGAAATGAGCCACCCCAACATTTTCAGCCTTCCTTGTCCCACCTGTCTTGCAAATCTTTCTTTCCTGACTTTTCGCATGTGAATTATTAGCCGAAAAACCTTGCGCTATCCAGGAATGTTCAGCTGGCTTTGCATTTCAGGGAGACGAACGGGAAGCAAAGTAGGGGAGGAGTGCCAGCCTACGGCAACGACCACATTCCTGGTCATAGGCAGCTAAAGCGATGCATTTCTCTTTTAGACCTAAGACGTTTTTTATGGGACCAGGTTCAAATCGAGCCCAGAGTTACGGCTTTAGAAGAAGCCCGGGGTCTTACTTCGAAGGTGCCCGAACTGCACCGACACGAGGGGCTTGAAGCCGAATTGCCAGATTCTGAATCCCACTGCAAACTTTGTAATGGGATTTACATTATATATTTTTTATTTTATTTTTTAAAGAAAAGGAACAAATTGACGCTTCCGCCGGGAAAGGATAAAAAAGAATTGCTCTGCTTAGTAAATTAATTTTGACTCAGATGATTGTTTGCCTTTGCAAAAACCTCCAGCTATTCACTCTTCCACCTGCCACGTAATGAAGTAATTGTGGCATTAGGAATTAATAACTGGCAACGGAGTGACATTCTCTCTTTTGTCGCCGGAACGGAGGCGCAAGGTAGGGAGATGTCTTTCTATTGGAATATCTCTCCCCCCGCCGCCCTTTTTGTTCTAGGCGTGAATGTGCTCGCCATTTCCCTCTGATTACTTTCTTTCTTCCAAAAAAAATAATAAAATAAAATCTACGGCTTGTGCAAATCCTGGGGTCCTTTTGCCAGGAAGGTGCCGCGTTCAAGACCTGCATGTGTGATTCCCTATTGTTTCCGACAAATGCTGCCGGCGATCGTTGATTCTGGGTGCCATCCATGGGTTAATTCATTTTTTAGTTATTATCCATTAGTATCGTTTACATCCTTGCCTTGTGGTCCGTGAGCTCATGGATGGCTTTCCTCCTTTGCATGCCATTCCCCTGACAACCCAGTGAGGAAGATGATGATGATGATGATGATGATGATGATGATTATTATTATTATTATTTTCCCAGAACTGGGACTCAACCTGAAATCATGCAAACCCAGCACGGACTAGAAATAGATGGATTTATACACCCTTCGTTCCCTTCAAGGCAATCTGGTCCGTTCTCTCCATAACCTTTTTTCTGGGCACCTGTGTAAGAGAAACCCTAGTTTGTCGTTTGCTGTTGTTGTGCGCCTTCAACTCTGATGTAAGGCGATCGTAAGGCAGCCCTATCCTGGGGTTTTCTTGGCCAAAGTTGGTTCAGGGGAGGCTTGCCGTAGCTCTGAGGCTGAGAGAGCGTACATCCGGATTCTAGGATGTGTAGTTTCGATGGGCGAGCTGGGAATCGAACCCTGGTCTCCAGAGTCGTAGTCCAACGCTCGAAGCACAATGCCGCAATGGCTCTTGAAACTACAGTAGCGTAAGCAAAACGGATTCTGGGGTGTGTAGTTTGATGAGATATTAAGCTTCCTCTGTCAAAGTGCTCTGGTGTTGCAACAAACTACAAATCCCAGGATTCCACAGGATGGGGACAGATGCAGTTGACCCAAGGCCATTTCCCCACACTGGGCCCATTTCTTTGCAGAGGTTGCCTCCAGCTTCTTGGATGTGAAAAGCAAACTGGGGCACAGGGTTTTGGAATTAGAGGTACCCCCGCAGCCCCCAATTCTTCCAAATCCTGTGCATGAAAGCTTCATGGTCTTAGAAGGAAATGAGAGTGAGGCGCTAGAGAAGGCATCGGATCCGTGCCAACCTGTGCTCTCTCCATGGTCCACAAACATCTTTGCTCCTTTGCAAAGGAGCAAAGGAAAGCTGGTGGCACCAGCCGAGCGGAGGAGAAAGCCTTCTGCCAAGATATCCCTGGTGTTGGAGTGAGCTTGGCCCGCCACGCAGGGCTGGCTGACAGTCGCTCTCCTACTAACCCATCCGAACCACCGACACCTCTTGTTTGTCTCGCCATGCTGTGCTGGGCAGCCGATTTAAGCCGTCTCCGCTTGGCGGGGCTTAATCTCCGACACGAGGGAACTCACCCAAGACAACAGTTGGGAGCCTGCCCAGAAAAACCAGGCCCTTCTTGGAGCAGGGCTTTTCAGAAGGGCGTTCCCTGCCTTCACTCTGCACCAGCTCAGAGACGGTCTTGACTATGGCTTCCATGGTTCCCTTGAGGAGGTTTCGAGGGATTGAGAGAAGAGGACAAAAGGATTGGAGCTGGAAGAACTGCGTGAACTTGAACGTGAAAGTGCTCTGGCGGGAGCTGGAATTTCTAAGCGTGCGCATTTGTGCGTTCAGTTCGCACGTCTGCCGAAGGATTAGTGCCAGAGGAACCACATGAATGTGAATGTGAAAAGTGCTACGGCGGGAGCTGGGATTTCTGGGCCAAGTCCACTCGTGCGACGAATTTGCACGTCTGCAAAAGGATTGGTGCTGCAGGAACGGCATGAACTTGAACACAAAAGTGTTTTGCGGCAAGAGCTGGAATTTCTGTGCATTTGTGCAACCGGTTTGCCCGTCTGCAATAACACTGATGCCAGAGGAACCGTGTAAACGTGACCGTGAAAGTGCCGTGGCAGGAGCTGAAATTTCTGGACCGGTGAATTTGTGCGCTCAGTTGACGCGTCTGCCAGAGGATTAGTGCCAGAGGAACCGCGCGCATGTGAACGTGAAAGTGCTGCGGCGGGAGCTGGGCCGTGTGCCCTTGTGCCATTGAATTTGCACACCTGGAAAAGGATTGGCATCGAAGGAACGACGTGAAGTTGAATGCGAAAATACTACTGCGGAAGCTGGAATTTCTGGGCAGGAAAAAACCAACGGCTCGCCCACCCACCGATGCTCTTCCCCTCCAACGCCACACTGGCACACAGTCCGAACCTTTGGGGGGTTTTCAGAGTCTCCACCTGGAGCAAATGGAGACTGTTTTTACTCTGGAGTAAAGACTGAGTGTATATTCCACCCATTTTCTTCCCAGTCCAAACACTTCCATGCAGGAACAGGCCAGGAACGTTTCTTTTTTTCCCCTTGCGGACACATCCATCGACTAGCGTCCCAGCTATAAACAGTGGAGCGTATCGGGAGCCATGCTAACATGGAGCGTTTTCCAAATGTTGCCGCATCGTGACCCGCTCGCGTCACAATTAAAGGCATATTCGCATTTAATCGGTTTATTTGCGCAGGAAGGGATGCGCCGGCAGGGAAACGGATCCTCATGCGGATATCGGTAATGGGAAGGGGGATTTTTAACCTCTTCCGGAGGCTCTTTGAAACGGCTTGCTTGCTATGCATTGGGAAAGAATCACAAATCAGCCTCTTCCAAAGAAGTCTGCGTGAAATAAATATTTTTGTCCTCAAGGCTCTCCAGCGGCAGGGGAGAGAAAAGGTTAAACTTTCCTCTCCTGATCTCTCGTCTTGATAATTATCACGCGTGCCACGCAATGCTGATGTTCTGCGCATATATATTTATATACGTATACCATTATTAAATATACATATAACACAATAACACATGTTGAATGCAAAGACGTATTTGTCACATCGACTTTGGCCTTGATACTTCTGTCACTTCTGGCAGTGGCAAAAAATAAAACGCCAGCGACGCCGCTCATCAGAAAGGCGCCGAAGTTGTGTTTGCGTTGCCTCCCACGCAACCTGGTCTGCAGGTAGCTCAGCCAGCCAACTCAGTGTTGCCATCTGTTCCTCTAAGGGGGCGTCCGCACCGCAGATTTAATGCGGTTTGACGCCAGCTCAAGGATCTTCTGAGGTTTGTGGTTGTGCCACGACACGCTCTGAGAGAGCTCTGGTGCCACAACATGCTACACATCCCAGGTTCCCATAGGATGGAGCCATGACAAGGTAACGCAGTACCAAACTGCATTAATTCTGCAGCGCGGAAGCAGCCTTAGGTAAAGGTGGCCAAAATGCAAGCTGGGGACTTTGGGTTTGTAGCCCCAAAACCCTCCCAGGGGTCAAAGAAGAGCTCCAAATTGCCCCCCAAAATGACATCTGGACGATGTGGAGGACATTTCTACCACATCTGGAGCCCCTCGGGCCTCGCAAGGGTTGTGAAAAAGAGCTTTTTCACTCCAAATTGCTGTCAAGGGCTCCTGCCACACTTGGATTGTGTGCATGTTGGTGCATTTGTCCATGTGTGTTTGTGTGTGTGCATTTAGCTCTCCCCTCCTCTTTTGTTTTCTTAACGGCAAATAAAAATGCATTTAACAATACACATATATGTGTGTATGCAAAAGTTGTTTTAGACCCCTGAGAGAAGCCGGAGAACCTCCGAACATGGTGGGAATATCCTCCGCACCACCACAACCACCATCACCACCACCACCACCACCATCATCATCAATATATTTTTAAGGCCTTTCTGGGAAAAATTATATTTTTAGGATATATATATATATATGACCCCTTAGCAGATTGCATGTTTTATATATCTATCTATCTATATAGTCCTGCTTAGCGGACTGCACGTGACCCACTGCCTACATGTTGCCCATTCCTGGTGAAGGGAGACGTCATTTTTCAGATAGCCTGAACAAGTCCCAGCCTTATATTTTCCTCTCCTTGCCATCGTCCGAAGAAAGCAAAGGTGCCCTTTCCTTCGCCAAGGTGTCGTTGGGGGGTGCAGAAACCCCATTTTGTTGGCGATGAAGCCTTTTTTGCAAGGTTAATGCATCTCGGGCGGCAACACAACTCGGCGTCACTTGCGCTCGCACCCACCTTGGCATCTTGCCTCCGAAGCGCCAGGACGGTTGGATGTGCCTCCCGTGAGCAGCATGCTAAGACCTTCCGCAGAGACAGAAAAACGGGGGGCTTACATCCAAAAAGAAATGCAGCCCTCTGCCTCGACACCCGGGCCGTGTGAAAACAAGGCCCAGGAACCGATCGCAGTTGGTGGCGTACCTCTGTGCATGTGCAGAGTGTCTCTCTCTTTCCCCGCCCTTCTCCCTCCCGCCCCTGCTTTTATTTATCTCTCTTGTTTGTTATGTAAGATCAATGATGCGCTCCAGTTGGTGGATGCTAATAAAATAGATACGTAGTAAAAACAAAATACAGTAGAACAGCAATAAAAGCGTGGAGGAACAGCAGTGCGGAAAAGCAACATGAAGCCGCGCGGAGATTTTATTATATTAGGTGGCCATCAAGAAGTATTATTATTATTATTATTATTATTATTATTATCTATTATTATTATCAACATCATTTGAATTCATGGTCTAGATCACGGTGATGCAGTTTTTTTATAAAGAAGGCAAGTAGATGGAACATACTGATAAAATGCTTTGAGTCACTGCTTGCTAACTCTTACTAATTCTATTTATCTTCTTATTTCTGATTTGCTTTTAGAAGGGGGTTAGTAGTTATTCCAGTATTATGGCATGCCCACAATAGAGACTGTTTTGGAAACATGTCCATTCAACCATCCACGGCTTGAAGATACTTATTTTAGGATATACGAATTCCAAAAAGCCAGCCTTGATTTTGCCGGTTTGCATCTTGTTCTTGTGTGCCTTCGAGTTGTTTCCGACTTACGGCGACCCTAAGGACGAACCTATTGTGGGGTTTTCTTGGCAATTTTCTTCGGAGGGTGCCGTTGCCATCCTCTGAGGCTGAGAGAGTGTGACTTGCCCGAGGTGGCAAGGATTCAAACCATGGTCTCCAGAGACCATTTTGCTGTACCATTTCATATAATGGGACTTGAGCATCCATGGATTTTGGTATCGGGGTATGTGTGTGTCCTGGAAACAAATCCCATTGGATTCCAAGGGCTCCCCATAGGGTCTCTATTTCTCCCCACCCCATAGCCTTCCCCATAGCTTCTCCCCCGCGCATCCCACCATCTTTGCCTCCCCTCCGCCTTCTCCTTCTGCCATGCCTTCCTATCGCTTTCTAATCGCGCTTCATCTGTCTAATCTCTGCGCATTCCTGATCTCGCTTATCTGGCCTCCATCTGTTTTACATCGATCTTTTATCCTTTCGATCTGGAATCTCTCGCCCTGTCTGCTTTCCATCCCCGCCGACCAACCTTTTCTCTATGTATCTGTCTTAATATCTCTTTCGCCTCTCATTTCAACCGCATCCTCTGTCTGTGCGCTTGCACAACACACACACACACATGGGTGTGTTTTTTGGGGTGCCCTAAAAGATGTCTCTCCCTCCATCCTCGCCCCACATATCCATCTGCGGCGGGGGATTTTCTCCCCATCCCCAAAATACGCAAATGAGCGCGCCGGGAGAAAAAAAAAGACAGGCCGCCTTTGCTTAGTCAAGTGGCAAATGTAATTCAATTGTTACCCAGGACAGGCAGTAACAAAGATGACATTGACAGTCATAATTATGTTCCACTTTAAAAGCGAACCCACGGCTCTCCCGGCGTTTGGAGAGGCCTCGGCACCCGAAAGGCAGATAAAGGCGGCGCGAGGCGCGTAATTGGTTTCTCCTCCGGCGCTGACCTGCTCGACACCGCCGGGCTCGCGTTTTGAGACGCGGAACAGGACTGGGGGCGTGTGGAAGGAACGGCTCCCCTTCCCAGTGGTTCTTGGTTGGAACGGGTCCCTTGGCACCGAGGGAAAGGCCTCTGCCGCGATGAGAACGGTCTCTGCTGCCAAGAGGAAGACCTTAACCGCTAACGGAAAGGCCTCTACGTCTATGAGAAAGACCGAGAGGAAGACCTGTATTGCTAAAAGAAAGTCTTGCGGTGCCAAGAGAGAGATGTCTACCGCTATACGAAAGCCTTCTGCCACCAAGAGGAAGGCTTCTACTGATACGAGAAAGGACCTTATCACACCAGACCAATTCGGATTGAATCTGAAGTGACCAGTGGTTTCTGTGAATCCGGTTGTTACTGAATTCACCGAATTCTGGGGTGACTTTGGATTGACTTCATAGTAACAGCATCCGTGTGTGATAATTCAATGTGCATTCATTGAATTCTGGGATGATTTTGGATTAGCTTTGGAATGGCTTCATAGCAACAGCATTCACATGTGATAATTCAGTACGCATTCATGTGAATTCACTTGGATGGATGCGGCGTGACTCTGGATTGGGGCTGCAAAAAACCTCGTCTGATAAGTCCTCTACCACCGTGGAGTTTATCAGACCACGGAAATTGGAAGTATAATCTAATGGCAATCCGAACGCAATCGTGGGGTTTCACGTTATTGCGTATTAAATCATCTCATGCAATTTCAGGCAATGGGGGGGGGGTCAATTCGAATGCAGTCATGGGTTTCACGTTATTGCGAATTAAAGCATCTCACGCAATTTCAGGCAACGGGGGGTCATTTTCAGCTAATACGAAGTCATTCCGAACGCCTTCCGAACGCAATAGGATTTCATGTGAATATCGAATTGGCTCCATTCAAAATAGAGAGAAATTCCTCCCGTCTGATAAACTCCCATGAGAAAGCCTGCCAGCCCGTTTGCTGAAGACCTCCAAACTTATCACAGACAGAAGGCCCTGAGTGTGCTGCCAAGTCTGCATCTGCACTGACTCAATCGAGCACAAAGTCCTTTTGTACATTACAATTTGCAGCAATTGTGGTACCCTGGAGATGAAGGGAGAAAGTGGGAGCCTTTTAAAAATGAGCCTAAAAGTGGGACGACAGAAGAGTAATTGGCACCGTCTCTGCCATATCAGGACATTTGGAGGTTCGGTAAAAGACGTTGAGGGAAAATAAGTTCTGGGAACTTAAGGAGGTCTAGTTTTTGTTGGGCTGCAACTCCCGTAAGCCGGAGCCAGCGTAGCCAGTGGCAAGGAAAGATCATAGAATCATACAATTATAGAACCGTAGAGTTGGAAGAGACCACAAGGGCCATCCAGTCCATCCCCATTCTGCCATGCAGGAACTCTCCATCAAAGCATTCCTGAGAGATGGCCATCCAGCCTCTGCTTAAAGACCTCCGAAGAAGGGGACTCCACTACCCTCCGAGATGGGAATTGCAATCCAGCAACATCTGGAAGGGAAGACGTTGACCACTACCCCTCCGTGTGAAAAGGGCTGAGGTCCAGACACGGCTTTGGCCGGAGAAGGGGTCTGTAACTGACCACACCTGGATACCTCTGGGTTGCCCCTGCCGAGGCGTCTTTTCTCTGCAAAGAGGGGATTGTTTTGTGGACGAGGGAGGAGAGTGCTTTATATACCTTTGGTGCCTTGTCTCCTTGGCAAAAGTGTAATTAACACCCCACTAATAAGCTGTGTGTCTTGTGTGCAGATTTAGGCTCATTAGCTTCTAATTAACTGTTTGCCTTTTGTTTCTGGCAGGGGAGGGTCGCAGAGATGCAGCGGCTCCAACCACTTGCAGTCTCCCTCGTCTTCCAGTTGCCTTTTATCCTTTCCGCATCCCTCTCCCACAGCTGTAATTGGGACCACAAATCCCATCACCGAAAGCACACGTTTGGGCCGGTGCCTTCGGTGGGTCTAACGCTGTACAGGTCTTTGCACCCCTTCACTCTTTAGAAGATGCTGCCGCAGGACCTTCCCGGAGTTATCCTTTCTCTCCCAGGAATGTCTTTCATCCCATGATCGGCCAAACCCTTGGATTCGGGAGAATTGTCGAGATCCTTCCGGGTGCACCCTTCCCTCCATTCCTGGCAGGTCCACCCTATGCCGCCTTGGCCGGGCATACATCTCTATTACCACGGCGGCCTCGGCCGCCCCAGGGTGAGCGATGAGGTGTTGATGTAGGTTGACAGGTGGATGGAGCGCCTCTGCCGAGAGATTGATCCCCACCCTGTTGCTAAGGAACCGGGAGCGGCGGGCAAAGCTGTCAAAATAGACGGAGCAGACTGCAGAGGCCGGGGACCAGCTCGGTGGCCATCTTCACCCTGGGAGCCGCTTGCAAGAAGGGAGGGAGATGCCAACGGCTTGCGGGGATAGCCCTCCATGTAATCTGGCTACTTCCCAGGACTGCAAAATGTGTCGGCCTCTTTCGTCGACAGCCTTGCCTCTGTTTTGGAGGATGGGTTTTCCATATTCTGGCTCGGCTCGTCCACCTTTTTCTCAGGTCTAGAAACGACGCAGAAAGGGGGGGAAGGCGCTGCCGAAAGAGTACAGCTTGACACCGCTTTAATTGTCGGGGTTCGGGGCTACGGAAATCCGAGGATGTGTCGTTTTGTGAAATGTTTAGCCTTTTTGTAGTGATGGGGAATACAGTGGGCCTTTGGTATCCATTTTAACGGGACTTGAGCATCCATGGATTTTGGTCCTGGAACCAAACCGCAATGGTTTGGCTCCAGGACCAAAATCCATGGATGCTCCAGTCCTGTTAAATACAATGGTATAGTAAAATGGTGTTCCTAATATACAATTGCAAAATCATTTACTTTTTGGAATATATATATAGGCCTTTTCAAGCCGTGGATGGTTGAAACCATGGATAAGGAATCCGTGGATACGGAGAGCGCATGTTTACAATGGTTCAATCAATTCTAATTTTGGTGCTCCATTGAATATCTTTACTCTTTAGGATCTTGGCTACTTCTTTCATTCCTAACCTCCTTCTTATTGCTTGACCGACGTCTCTGTTCTGAACCATGTTTGATCCAAAGTACGGGAACTCTCTTACTACAGTCAGCCCTTCATACCCACAGATTCTGCATCCACCCCACGTCTTCAAAATATTTGTTTTAATATATAAATTCCAAGAAGCAAAGTGATGTTTTGCTATTTGATATAGGAAACGCCATTTTACTAAACGGTTGTATCCGTGAATTGGGGTATCCATGGCAGGTCCTGGAACCAAACCCTACCAGATACGAAGGGCCTGCTGTATTTCACTATCCTCATTATCTAGGCTGAATTTACATAGTTCTTTCATGGTCATTATTTTTCATTTTCTTTTATATTCAGCAATAAGCCTGCCTTTGCACTTTCTTCTTTGGCCTTCTTTAGCAATTGTTCCAAGCCCATAATGTTTTCCACTAGTAATATGGTGTCATCCGCATAGTACTGTATAGTATAGCATTATGGCATCGCTCCCATATCTTAGAGTGTTGATGTTCCTTCCTCTTACCTTCTTTCTTCTTCTGAGTCTAAACCTGCTCTTTGTATGATATTTTCCGCATGAACCAATAGGGAGATAATATCCAGCCTCGCTGAACCCTTAGCAGCCCCTTGAAACAGGTACTTTGTCAGCAACTAGGGAAGTGTGGGGTTGTGCTGTCCCAGTCCCTCTGGCCATAAATAATCTTCAGTTTCACTTGGAAGGCACAAAACGAACCAGACGAAGCATACTGACATGCACACGTCGGTACAGTGGCTCTTCATTGACCTCACAGCTGCCAGCGGTCAGAACGACATGGCGACAGTGTGAGAGCCCTGTGGAGGAAAAAGCCTCCTTGCACACGGGTCTGGCCTGCGTGCTTCCAGCACATCTGTTGCACACTTCTCCCCGGATGGGTCTCCAGTAAATAGAGAGGTGAACTGGGGAGAGTTGCGTTCGGGGCCCACCTCCGAGAGCAGCTTTTCCCTCTCGCAGGGCCAAGTTAGATGAGGCATGAGTTGCCAGAGTGATGTTTTCCTCCCTCGCCGTTTTCAATTTTTAATATTAAATTGTTTTGGAAAGAGGATGGATGGGAAGGGTGGCTCCCCCCCGACACTGTCTGGCAAAAAACCCCACTCTCGAGTCTGCAGTCGGCATTTCCAGAGAAACGACTGAACAAAGTCCCATTCCAAGAAGCTTCCTTTGCAGCGGCATCACGAAGGGGGTGCGGGGAGTGCGGTCTTCGCTAGATGACACCAAAGGAGTCAACAGTGCAATGCAGCAGCTAAAAAGGCCAATGCGATTCTAGGCTGCATCAATAGAAGTAGAGCGTCTAGGTCAAGGAAAGAAGTAATAGTGCCACTCTATTCTGCTTTGGTCAGGCCCCACCTGGAATACTGTGTCCAGTTCTGGGCACCACAATTCAAAAAGGATTTGGAGAAACTGGAGCATGTCCAAAGGAGGGTGACAAAAATGATGAAGGGCCTGGAAACCATGAATCCCTACGAGGAGCGACTTAGGGATCTGGGTATGTTTATCTTGGAAAAGAGAAGGTTAAGGGGTGATATCTCCCAAACATCTTGGACAACAAGTCTCATCGTCCCCAGCTGACAAGCTGGAGGAGAAGGAGGAGGTGGCCCAGGCCACCTCACCACTTGTCGTTCTTGAGTCTGCAAAATGGGAGTGATCTTTTATTATGTACTTTAAGTAGTGGGGTCCCTCCACATTCATTGGGGTTCAGGGTGAAGGACCCCATGAATATGGAAAAACCACTAATAAAAAACCTATTCTTTTTACCTAAGAGGACATCTCTCCAGGTCCTCCAGGTCAACTTTGTGGTCAACATCTGCCAGAGGTTGATCATAGAATCATGCTGGCAGACCTACAAATGCCTAGAGAAGCATTTTCTCTAGGTTCTCCAGCACAACTCTATGATAGTCAACCTCTGGCAGAGTTGCGCTGGAGGACCTAAAGGTTCCTAGAAAGGACATATCGATCGAAATCGCAAATAATCAAACCCGCCAAAGTCAAATCCGCAGATGTGGAGAGTCCAACTATATGTCTATCATACCAATTTTTAACTGATGTCAATTTTAACTAGTTTTGATTTAATCTAGTCTTAAGTGGGAGGAGGCTGGGAAGGGATTTGACTGCTGTTTTATTCTTGTATTTTTTTAATTTGCTGTACCCCGCTCCGAGTATTCTATTAGAGGAGCGGGTTATAAATAAACCTTATTATTATTATTATTATTATTATTATTTTCAATTAACCCAACTTCACAGTCCTGGTCAGTCCTCTTCCATCCCACTCTTCCGGCTGCATTTAAAATGTCCCAATTTCTCTCTCTTCCTCCCACTTTCGCCCTTATTTTTCCTGGGCTTATTTCAGTTTCTGCAAAGTAAGTTCCAAGTGCAAAAACAGAAAAAGTGGGCATAAGCTTGCCCTTCCCAGTAGGCTCAGGCAAAAGCAAGCCACTGTGGCCTCTCCTGGATTGCGGCATCTTCCGAATAGCTTTTGCCACCTTGACCACACTTTGGTTACATGCGTCCTGGTTTTCGCCTGTGCAATGATGAAGGGTCTTTTATATCCCCTTTTCTGGGGGACGGGATGATTTGTTGGTGTTGCAGGTATGGCTGAAGAGTAAGAAACGGGGAAGATGGCTGGCGGAGATTAAAGAGGGAAAGCTTTGGGGAAGCCTTAAGGAATAATATCATCATCCCTTCTCAATGCCCCGTAAACCATACCGGAGGCCTTTTGAGCAATTCCAGGACATGGAGGTTATTTCAGAGCTAGAAATTCAGACCCCAAGCAATAAACCTTATTTGTTGTTTTGGAGGAGACGGGGGGATGGCACCGTTTTTGGTAGCGTTTCCCAAAGTCTTAAGGCGGACAAACAAGACGCCGAGTTGTTCTTCCACAACACCGTTTTGTTGCATTATATAATAGAGGTTCGGGGCATCCAGCTTGTCACTCTCGGTTTCCAACCGGAGAACGACATTGGCTTTGACGTGTTTTCTGACACAAAATAGTCAGGTTGGGAGGAACGGACGGTTTCGTAGCTGCGCTGAGGTCCTGGCCATTTTTCCTTCTTCGCTTGCTTGCTTTCTGACTCCAGTCAGGTCAGATATTTCGGTACCATTTGGGGTTTGAGCAAAGGCTGCCATACTCTTGGCCTTTAAAGGTGTGTTTTTCTAGCAAACCAAAGGAAAGTTCTGTTAAATTGTGGGGCCGTTTTGTTGGCTGCCATCTCGAGACCAGCTTGTTGTCCAAGAATACATCCACAGTTCAGAAATAACCCAGTTTGACACCGCTTCAAGTGCCGTGGCTCTATCCTAGGATTCATAGTACGTTGTGGCACAAGAGCACTTTGACAGGGGACTAAACCTGCATTGCAGAATTAATGCAGTTTCACACCAATTCATCTGCCATAGCTCCATGCTATGGAATCTGGGGATTTGTAGTTTGTTGAGACACCAAAAGCTGTCTTCCAGGGAAGGCTAAACAGCTCCCCAAACTACACATCCCAGAATTGCATTGCGTGGAGCCATGGCAATTAAAGCAGGGTCAAACCGCATTAATTCTGCAGTGCAGATGCTACCTTAGAAGGTTGCAGGTTAGGTTGGGATTTTTGGTCAAGTTAAGGATTCTCAAACAGCTAAACTTTTCCTTCCTTCCTTCCTTCCTTCCTTCCTTCCTTCCTTCCTTCCTCCAACCTTGCCCCTTATCCATGGAGTCAAGCTTCCACGGCTTGAAAATATTCCCAAAAAAGTATAAATGCCAAATAGCAAGCCTTGATTTTCTATTTTATATAAGGGACACCATCTTACTGTGCCGTTATATTTAACGGGACCTGAGCATCCACGGATTTTGTTATCCACGGAGGGTCCTGGAACCAAACCTCAGCGGATGACAAGGCCCCAACGTAGCAATCCGGCCATCTCTACAATTGTGCCTTTAAAAATGATGTCAGATGAAATCGGCAGGTGAGGCGAAACCTGTTAACTGATGCGTGGCCAAACTCTTTCTTTGCTCCAAGTCGCAGCAAAATGCCCGGATGCAAAAGCAAGGGGCAACCCTATAGCAGGGATGCCAACATCAAGCTGCAAACCCAGGGAGGCATCCATTTTGGTGCCTTGGCAGCCATCTTGAAGTAGACAAGAGATCCTCTCTCTCTCTCTCTCTCTCTCTCTCTGGCCTTGCGTGGTCCATTAAACGCTTGTCTGGTGGGGGGGCCCTCGTGCCAATCGACCGCGGTGGCTCAGGAGTTATTGTGCCAGCCAAGCGCCAAGGCCAGCCTGCCGTCTCCATCCCGCTTTCAGTCTCGTGGCTCCATCTCTTGCACCTCTCCCTTTTTATAATTTCCAGCTCCTGTGAGTGACATAAATCTCGCCCTAAGTAACTCGGCGTGCCAGTCGCAGCCCGGCGGGCCTCGACGGGGGCTTGGCGATAGCGACATTGCTGTCACCTCGTGCCAAGGGAGTCGCAAAGCGATAGGGGCTGCCTTTATTTCCCTCTCCCACGCATGCACACTTGTCTTTCACCTACTGCCTCGCCACCCCGTTTTGAGAGTCTTGTCATCGCTTTCCCCTTTTCCTTCACCCTTCCTAGAAGCGTGGAGTTGGCATCGTGGAGTCGGCGTGGCATTTCCACTCTTTCTCCTCCACTTCCCGGGCATCTAAGTTACTCTTTTAACCAGGCAGCAAAGAAAAGAAAACCTTTCCAGGTTTGCAACCGCAATGGAAATGTTTGCATCCTAGGCCAGGGCTTCTTCGGCTCCCTGATACGGGAGACTGGCATTTCTTTCCTTCCCAAACGTGTCAGGGACTGGCACCGTGTTTGTGCCCGTTGGCTAATTATTATTATTTTCTTGGAAACTCTCCAGCAACCCATGGCTTGCAAATGCCTAGCTTGTCCACAGCGCATGCAACAGGGATCTAGGAGTCTCAGTGGACCACGTGCCGAACATGAGCCAACAGTGTGATGCGGGAGCTAGAAAGCTTAATGGGTTCCTTGCTGCAATTTGCAAAAGAGGTCTACCTATTTATTATGTTAGCGTCCTCTTTCCCACCCTGTTATTGTGGTGCCAGGGCTCACCCTCCACTCTGCATCCGCCTTAAAAATTTAATTTAATTTAATATAATGTAGTTCAGATTTCAACCTTAATTTCCAAATAGGAAACTACACGTTTTCTCTCACTCGAACTGTGTATGTATCTCTGAATGGTAAGCTGAGAGTAACTGTGGTCGGTACTTAGTGCACGGTGCTGCTTATATATACACATAATTTTAAAAGCATAAAGGGAATTAACATTACAAAAAAGGCCCCCATGATATCATATATCTAAACTAATCAATCTCAGCTCATTCTAATGAAGCCATGCAACTAACATAATACAGCAAACAACAGAAACACTAGGGAAAGATATGCCTTCCAGCTCTCCAGCGAGTGGTTATAGTTAATAATAATTTGGCTTCATTTAAGCCAACCTAAAATGATAAAATAATCTCAGTTCTAGTTAGGTATTTATCATCTTTTAAATATGCCAGTGCGGCGTGTTAGATTAAGATTCCGGAGACCAGGGTTCGATTCCCATGAAACCCACTGGGTGACCTTGGGCAAGTCACACACTCTCAGCCTCAGGGGAAGGCAAAGGCTAACCTCCACTGAACAAACCGCTCCCAAGAAAATGCATTGAAAGGTTTTTGCCTTGGCGACGTCGCCATAAATTGGGAACGACTTGGAGGCACACAGCAACAACAAAATTCTACAGTATTTCATGATTCGATATAAGCTTCAAACCCTGCTACAGTCAGCCCTTGGCATCCTCTGAGGTTTGGTTCCAAGACCCCTAACGGATACCAAAATCCATAGAGTCCCATGATACACAATGGCGTAGTAAAATGGCACCCCTTATACAAAAATATCAAAATCAAGGTTTGCTTTTTGCATATATATAATTGCAAAAAGTGAACCATGGAATCCACGGATGCAAAATCTGCGTAGCAACAGCACCAGAGGGTGCTCCTCGGTCTCAAATTTGGGCCCGGAAACATGGGGCAACCTTGTGCGGCAGCGGCATCCCTACCCCTGGGCCTGGCGCACTTCTCCGGATGTGGTACCCTTGCCTTTCCCTCTCCAACCTGCAAGGGGGCATAGGCGGGCATTGATGGAGTGCATCCGCCCCTGTGCTCGAATAATCCGGGTTTAATGCAATAATTACATGCATGGCTCTAATAAGCAGCGTGAGCGCATGCAGCCAGCCAGCCAGCCTGCCACTCCCTCCGCGTGGTATTAATCACTGCTTAGCATAATAAGCCCTTAATAATGCCACCTTCCCCCCAGACACACTTCGCCCCGCGTTCCCCTACCTCCCAGCAGTCACTTTGCACAGCAATGCCTTGGTAGGGGGTTTTCTGTAATAGGTTAGGATGCCCAGATTAAAAGGATGGCTTTTATGGGTCTGGCTAAGGTTTCTATAGGGAGCCAACGTGGCATAGTGGTTTGAGTGCTGGGCTAGAAGTCTGAGGACCAGGGTTCAAATCCTGGCATGTACAATGGGGTGGTAAAATGGCACAGAGCCAACGTGGCGTAGTAGTTTGAGTACTGGACCAGGGTTCAAATCCTGGCAGATACAACGGGGTGGTAAAATGGCACAGAGCCAACGTGGCGTAGTGGTTTAAGTGTTGGACTGCAACTCTGGAGACCAAGGTTTGATTCCCCGCTCGGCCATAAAACCCACTGGGTGAGCTTGGGTGGGTCACACTCTCTCAGCCTCTGGGGAAACCTCCTCTGAACAAATCTTGCCGAGAAAACCCCAGGATAGGGTCACTTTAGGGTTGCCATAGGTTGGAAACGAAGGCACACAACAACGTACGGTAGGTGCGGCAATGAAACCGACCAGACATTTGCGGCAGAACTGGGGACTAGGCCCTGCATCATCCAAACTATATGACATGAGGACATGGGGAAGACATAGTATTTGTGGACACCCCCTGGGAAGCCTCTTCATCCATCCCCAAAGCGTTTCTTTGTGCTTCGAGCAATGCACCGGTTTGTCATAGCAGGCATGAACCCGAGGCTGTGACACATTTGCGCACGTGAAAAGATATGCACACGGATATATATGCAGATGCGCACACACGCTTTGTTTTCCAAACTATTAGTCATATGCAGATTTATGCCGGTTTGGGTGATGAATTCATCACGAAGACGCCTTGGCTGAATCAACCTAACAGTTCTTTCGTTTGGGGGTCGGCAACGGCAGCGAGTTGGGCTCCCTTGAGGGACCGACAAAACAACAAAACCGGAACTCACTGAAAGTCTCCCTCTGCTTTTGAAAAATGGGGCATATTTCGAACGTGAAACAGGGGACTGGGGTGGGAGCGACGTTTTTTACAGCAGAACTGTTGATGCAGAGACATCCAGGAGAGACCATTCAGCCTCGGTTTTCCTGGAAAAATGTGCTTTAGGGGTGTCTGGGATGTGATGGCCACAATAACAGCTTGAATGGACTGTATTTCTGTCCACCTCTGTTAGAAACAAAAGAGATGCTGGTGGCTATTTGGGGGCCTGGAAAACCAAGATCGTTGCGACCCAAAGAACGGAAGATGGCTGAAAGCTAATCGGTGGTACAGGAACAACATCTGGAATCCTGTTGGGGACTGAATTGGGTAGTTCTACAATGTCCGTATCCACAGTGTTTCCGTACCACATAGGTGGTTGTGCGCCTGACTTATGGCAACCCTAAGGCAAACCTATCATGGGGTTTTCTTGGCAAGATTTGTTCAAAGAAGGTTTGCCATTGCCTTTCTTTGAGTCCGAGAGTGTGTGACTCACTCAATGCTGCTCAATGGCCAAGCAGAGATCCGAACCCTGGTCTCCAGAGTCATAATCCAATGCGCCATGCTGGCTCTTGCAACTACATAGGTGAGCTTGCAAGGTCACTGTTTGCATTGGTCGGGATGCAATTTGTTCCTGTTTGTGCATTGGGACACTAACGCAATGCCAGACTTTGGTCTTCCAAGTGTTTGGGACTTCAGCTCGGCCAACGGTCAAGAATTCATGGATCCAGAATCCAAAGCATCTGGAGGACCAAAGTTTGGGAACCAGTGAATTAGAGTGTGTTGATGAACCTCGGTACAGCTCAGTGCACAGGAGACACTCTTGCTAGTGTCCTGTCACACATCTTCACAATTCACTAACAGGGTTTCTTAGCACCTCGCATATGTACCTGAGTCGTACCTCATTATCTGCATATTCTGCATCTACAGATTCAACCATACAACCATTTTAGCTCTTTGTGGGTTTTTCGGGCTCTGTGGCCATGTTCTGGAAGAGTTTATTCCTGACATTACGCCTGCATCTGTGGCTGGCATCTTCAGACACCATGTTATTACTCCATTGTATATAATGGGATTTTGGCTTGCACAGGGGTCCTGGAATCCAACCCTAGCGGTTCCCAAGGCCTCACTGTAAAGTTACAGAAAGTGGACCATAATCAAGGATCCTGGCCGTTATTCTGTACACGCTCAGTATTGTCGTATTTTTCCTTCTTCCTATATATCTTCCATCTTTGGAGACGGTGGTGACGCTTCCAAGAAAGTGGCTTCCTGTAGAAATAAAATGGAAGCAAAGTTCCATTGTGGGTCTATTGGGAGGAAGCCGGCACCTCCTAAAAATGGCACATGTGCGCAGCCACAAAGTTTATGGGGAGAAGGGACTGTGGGGTCCCGAACCCCACCCGGAGAGGAAAAGGCTGCGAGTTCAAGCACTTAGCCTTTCTGCAAAAGCCCCTTGTTACTTCAGGTGACAGCTCCCTTGAATTGTGGCCGCCCGCACTCTGGGCTCCCATAACTCATCTCGAGCTCTTTATAACCACATAAGCACCCTTGCTCAGGAAGAGCAGTCGGCAGTGAGTTATGGACTGGTTTTGGGAAGGGGAAGGGGGAAAAAAATAATTCCAAAAAGCAGAAAGAGAGAAGGGGGGTCCTGGGTATGATGCATAAGGAGGGAATGAGGAGACACGGCTGGGCTGGCACCCATCAGGGAAACCTCCAGCCTTGCACTGAATCTTTTTAGACAAATCTGCAAAATAGCTTCCTTGGCATTCGTGATGTCCGCATTCTTATGCGTTCCCTGCTGCTGGGTTTTGCGACGAGGCTTTTGCTTTCGCAAAAGAAGGAACTGGAGGCAACTGATGTGGATATGAAGGGAATCGGACTGCAATCCTCTACTCACTTCTCCAGCCTTATGGACCAAATGGGAGTTTATGTCCGAGTAGCCACAGTTTGGTTCTGTAATGGTGGCTCTCCGTCATGTCATGGGGCTCGCTGCCCTATGAAGATGACAGAGGAACCATTGTTTTCCTACTAATAGGGAGGAGAGAAATGCATCTCCGGATCAGTGCTTGGGAGGAGCACCCCACGGATGTCGGGTGACCAGGTATCCTAACTGCAAAGGAGTCCAAGGCACCACAAAATTTCAAGAAAAAAATGTGGGACCTTGCCAAATAAAAGCTAAAAGCCAAACTCTAAACGTAAATCCATGTGTCTTAGTCATGCTCAGAATGGAATGACATTTTGAGACCCTTCCTGAACGGCTGGGGAGAAGGCTGAAACGGAGGACACGCCCAGGAAAAGTCGGGCATCTGGTCACCCCGCATGGAGAGCCTCGTCCCCAAGCGAGCCTCCTTTTGCTCTGCGGGCTTGCCCGTGCTCCTTTCCCTCGAGGAGGCTGCAGGACGGGATTAATTACCGCTCTGCCGCAAATGAAATTAAGCGGCCCTGATCGTTAGCTTATTGATGAGGCAAACGAGATTAGGCAGCGCACTGTCGATCGGCGGCTGCACCAGGAACTGGATTAAGGGAAGGAGCCATGATTAGTCATTGCAGCAAAGGAGCCGAAGAGGAGCCAGAGAGGGCAGGCGGCAACGGGGAGCAACAGAGGGCCCATTGGAGAAGTTGGCAGCCCTCGGATCTGTGGGGATGCAAGGACGGTGGAGACCAGTGGTTGGAAGAGAGGACTAATGGTTGCGGCTTTGTGACCCCAGAATAGAGGAATTGGCCCTTGTGCACAACTGAATTGCGGTGGTTGGGGTCCTGGAGAAGTGCTAGAAATATCTCCCCCTCTTCTGCACCCGTGTCTTTTGCTCAGGGTGCATCTACCCCAGTGGTTTTCAGACTTTGGGTCCCCCAGATGTTTTGGACTTCAGCCTCAAGATAGCATTGCCAACAGACAGGAATTATAGGAGCTGAAGTCCCAAGTGTCTGGGGGACCAAAGTGTGGGACCTGCTGATTTACACCGTAGAAACTACTTTATATACTCATGTATAAGTCTAGAAATTTAGGTCAAAAATTGACCCCCAAAACCTGACTCGACTTACCAATGTAAGTACAGTGGGCCCTTTTTATCCACTGGGGTTTGGTTCCAGGACCCTCCGTGGATAACAAAATCCGTGTATGCTCAAGTCCCGTTAAATACAATGGCACAACAAAATGGTGTCCCATATATAAAAATGGAAAATCAAGGTTTGCTATTTGGAATTTATACTTTTGGGGAATATTTTCAAGCCGTGTATGCTCAAATCTGTGGATGAAAAATCTGTGGATAAGGAGGGCCAACTGTACTGTACATTAACTCTTATTAAAAGAAAGAAGCATCCCTTGGTGAAAAGCAAGGGTATAATATGTGAAGCACCGACCCCCTTTGCTCTCTCATTCATCCAGTCTTAAGAGTAAGCACAAAGAGTCTGTTTGCTGGAATTTTATAGGTCCATTGACATTGTTTTGCTTTGTTTCATCCTTTGGATCCTTTGCTATATGCCCTTAAATTTTATCCTCAACTTATCCACGGGTCATAGCAAAATCCATAATTTTGGCCCCAAAACATGCCCTAGACTTATGCATGAGATTGACTTATATTCGAGTATACAGTATATGGTATACAGTTTGACACCATTTTTTAAACGCTGTAGCTCCATCCTAAGGAATCTTGGGATGTGTAGTTTTACATTAGCCTTCTCTGGTGCCTCGCCAAACGACAAATCCCAGGATTCGGTAGGATGGAACCAGGGTGCTTAAAGTGGTTCCGAACCGCATTATTTCTGCAGTGTAGATGCACCCTCGGTTATCCGACACGTAAAACGCCAACGCCGTCATGCTATTTGTGCAACATTTTTTGTGTGCGGAAACCGTGCATTGTGTCCAAGATACATGCTCCTTTGGCACAGAAATCGGGTTTTGCACAACATCAAGGGTTCTTTGGAAAACAAAGGATTTTTTTTTTCTTCACTACAGTGAGGTTTATTGGCTTTGGGGCGGAAAGTCTCAACTTTCAAAACACGAACGGAAACCCTTGTAATGTTGCCCACCGGGGAGAAACCATTCACAATTACTCACCCTTGTATAAAGTAATAAAAGAAAGGAAGATTTGCATTCTTAGCGCTGACAAAAAAAAAACCCTAACCCAAGCCCCACTGCTTCGCTTCTGAAGGATAAATTCAGTTTATGGGAAGGCCCACTATTTGGGGAAAAGGCCCACAAAATAGACGTATGTCTCTCTGTTGAACGCCAGCCCTGCGGAGGTACAAAGGAGGCCAGCGTTGTAGTCATTTTGACGCCAGGGCAAAATGTTTTTGTTTGGCCAGTCTTATTGGGCTGGTCTGTGTTGTTCTATTGTTGGGACTTTTACTATGTTTTCCCAGTTTTTACCTCCTTGAGCATTTTTTATTATTAGTTTTGATGAAGGGAATTTTATAAAGAAGTACTGTATATACTCGTGCATAAGTCTAATTGACCCAAAAATCTGAGTCAACTTATCCATGGGTCAATGTAAGTACTGTATTTTAACTCATATATATATACGCACATATACATACATATAAATACATATATATATATATATATATATATACATACATACATACATACAGGATATATATATATATACCCATCCCATGGTGAAAGGCAGGAGTTTAATCTGCCATGGAAGCATTGACCTCCTTCTACTCTTTCATCCATTTGGCCTTTAGTATGAGAAGAAATTGTTAGGCTTGCTGTAATTTTGTAAGTTCTTTGTTTTCCTTTACATCTTTCATTACATGCCCCTAAGTTTTACCCTCGACTTCAAAATCCCTAATTTTGGCCCCCAAACCTTCCCTCGACTTATATATGAGGTCGACTTATACGTCAAGTATATACGGTAAATAAGCGTTATCTTCCTTGGTGACATTTTGGCTTAACTTAGGCTTGGTGGACCCTTACTCCTCACCTCTGCTGGGTTTGTTTTTCCACATACCCTCCCTATGAACCCCTGCTCTGACCCTGTTCTCTTTCTCTTTCTTTTCTCTCTTCCTCTCCTCTTCCCTCTCCTCCTTTCCCCCTTTTCCTCCTCTCTTGCTCTCGACAGGACCAGGGGACCGTCGGGGTCATTTTCAACGTGGGCACGGACGACATCACCATCGAGGAGAGCAACGCCATGGTGAACGACGGCAAGTACCACGTGGTGCGCTTCACCCGGAGTGGTGGCAACGCAACGCTGCAGGTGGACAACTGGCCGATCAATGAGCGGTACCCCGCAGGTAGGGACTGGCAGGCGACCAGCCGGCCTCCACCTCCGTCCGGCCACATACCCTCATGCATCGTGGAGGTCAGAACCACCCTGCCTTTCCAAGGGCTCCGGAGGAGATAGCCCTTGCTTCCTAAATTGTCGGGCAGTTAAGTCTCTGGACTTTCCGAGGACGCTTTTCCCATGACACAAAGCAAGGAAGGAGAGCAAAGAATAGACTTGGAAAGCAAAAGATCCAAGGAAACTGAGCTTGGGGGATAAAAACAGGCAGCTGCATGGTCCTAGTCGGGATGGTTTCTCCTTCCAGGTCTTTATTAGAAGATGTTTCCCAATCTTCTCTGCTGACCGGTTGCAGCTCTCCAGGGTTTCGGGGAGAAAAGGGATCTATATCACCTGCTAATTCGCGACAGGTAGACAGATAGACACTTTATTTCGGCCATGGACCAATAAATACAATCAGTGACACAAACAGTAAATTTATAAAAATTGATCTCGAACGTTTGAGGATGCTGAAAGATTTCCTGAAGAAAAAAGAAAGTGTAGAGGCAGTGAGAAGAAGCAGGTTTCTCCTGCCACAGTTTTGGGCAATGAAAACACAAATGTCTCACTGGCATTTGCCTTTGAGGCCATTGGGGGCGTTATTTGGGGACAGCGTATATGTAGGGTTTGTTGTTGGTGCTCGGACAGCAAACCCTGCAAGGTAGGCCACTCATTCCCATTTCGGAGGTGGGCAGCGGATGCCAGGAGGCAAGGTGGCTTGCCAGGAGCTGAGCTGCAGTTTGAAATTGCAGCTCACGTGTCCGTATATATATTTTTTTCTTTGTCTTCAGATCTGCCCACCGCCATCACTACCTCTCCCTCCGCAAGCGGATGATGAGAGCCCTTGACATTCTTTTGGCAGCTGGCATTTTTCTGCTATCGCATAATTTTTGCAGCCCTTTCCAGCAGGGAAAGTGCTTTCGACGCATCTCAATCTAATCTCCTTTATTCTTTTGAAAAGGTTGGCGATTGCAGGGGGGAAAAAGGCCCAGGTCATCGCATGCTGTCGGGCGCCAGGAAACGGAGGAGGGCATGGAAAAGAGACCGGGGGGGTTGGAGATTCAGGTGCCAGAGAATGGAGGCATAGATGGGTTACTCTGTGATGGGCTACTCCCAAGAAAGACTGGAAAGGAAGAAGCATAGTGCGCAGGAGTAGCCAAGAAAGATGGTTGACGTGTCCGCAGGTCCTATCCAGCTAGATCTGTTGAACTTCTCCAGGTATCTCCTTGGCACATCCAGGCCTAGCTGAGGAATCTCTCCAAAGGGTTACTAGACTGGATTTGAGGGTGATGATCAGAGATAACAGGCTGGTTCTGACCTCCGCCGAGCCAGGGTGGGTGCCTGGGGCTGGGAGACACGGTGGGATTTGTCGTCCGCATTTGTGCCTGGGAACGCAACCGATGTAGAAACGCCTTCCCTGAAGATCGGATCCCTCCTGTTATATGTCGACGGAATCACACACAATGTGCCTCGGTTAGGAGCAGGCAGGGACCGTAGAAGCCGGATGCAGAAAGCCAGGGAGGGGATTGAATCAAGGTCATTAGTGCCGCAGGCAGGGAAAGGAAGGAGAGCTCCTGCCCGCCTGCAATCCGCCAGCCGCTTTGATCCATTTTCCTCCCCAAAGTGCCACTCCCTACGCTGCCATCCCTCTGGCCTTATTGTGCAGTCTCTTTGATGCCCTGCACTGCAGAGAGAGGAGCTGCCATGTCTCCTTGCCGCCATTGCTCACACTGCTGAGCGTTGCACCCAGATGCATGGTTCCCCTCTCTGGTTGTGCGGGTCGCCACCTCCGCGTTCACACCGAGAGCCTTTCCAGGACCCGAAACAACACTCTGTGTGCAGTGTCTACTTAGACGCCAGCCGTCTTCTCTTGGAGTGCAGCTGCACTGCAGAACCGAAGCAGTTTGACGCCACTTTAACTGCCATGACTCTATCTGACAGGATTTTGGGATTTGGAGTTTGGTGAGGTGTTTGGTCTAATCTGTTAGAAAGCTTTGCCAAACTCTAAATCCTGGGATTCTGCTAGATAGAGTCATGGCCATTAAAATGGTGTCAAACTGGTTTAATCCTGCAAGCTTTGGAGGAAGATAGGCTAGGATTCGTGGCTCATTCTTGCCACCATTTCCATCTAGGCCACCATTTGCATTAAGGAGAACCGTGTTCACCTGCACTTCAAATGGCTTCCAGGTCTTGTGTTCTTGTGGTGTTGGTGCGCATACTTTCCTGACATGGAAGCAGTCTTTAATCTGGGCATACGTGTGCCAAGAGTGTCTCTCTTTGCGATGACGATTGTGCCAAAGGCGCTTAATCTACTCACTGGAACAACGATCATTTTCTCACTTTCTTTTGGTGGTTTTCTCACGTGTGAAAATCGGGAAACCACGTCACAGAAAGCATGATCTGTGCGGAAGAGATTCTGTGCGGACGTGTTTGGAAGGGGCCATTTTGTGTTTGTGAATTGGGCCCACAAGATGAGCTTTTCTTTCTCTGTGGCATTCTTGTCTCGCAAAACAAGCACATCATTGTCTGCGGCTCTGGACCTGCAAACGCAAGGACTCATCATGTTCTGCAGAACCGGCAAAATGGGATATCTGGGGAGGCAAAACCTGTAGCCATCTCAGCCTGTCAAAATCCTCAGCTTTGCCCAGGAATTGCATCCTCGGTGGACATGTTTGGTGAGCCCGCAAACTGGTACGACCAAGGGAAGGGCGCAACGGCACACAAGCAGTTGTTGCAGAGCCAGCTGGCAAAGGGACCGCTCAAGCAGCGTAAAAACCAAACCTTTTTTTTCCCCTTTCACGGCTGCATGTGATCCGAACGGGTCAGCGAGCATGAGAACATGGCGTTCGTGTTGGCCCAAAGAGAGAGGCAGCCATGGCCTTGTCCTCAGAGGCGTTTTGCAAAGGAAGAAGGAGGAAACGAGGCTGGCAGAAGCTGGCTGGCAGAGCTGGAAAAGCAGGAACGCGGCTCTGTCTGCGGACTTGTCCCCGAGGCGCTAGGAGCCACGGAGTACATGAGGTTGCCCCCATAGTTTCGTCGGAGCATGCCAAGCGGTAGCGGGCAAGCATGGGCCTGTCCCCAACTGTTTCAAAGTAATGGAGGAACAGCAGGCGGGAAACATCCAAGAGCTTCAAAGCCAATTTAGTCCCATTCTCTCTCTTTTCCTGGACACTATACACACACGCACATATATATATATATATATACATATATATATATATATATATATTCTTTACCCTTAATGCTTTATGATTCTACTCTCCTCCGTTGATTTTGCAATGGAACCTGAGCTTGTTTTTCTCCCTCCGAATTCACCCCGTTTTGTTTCCGATTCAAACCAAGCCTGCCATGGATCATTTATTTGCGTATGCTTAAAAAAAGGAGAGCCTGCATTGTGTTGCGGTTTGAGCGTTGGGCTCTGACTCCGGAGCCCAGGGTTCGAATCCCGGCTCAGCCATATAAAAACCACCGTCGGACCTTGGGCAAGTCACACACCCTCTCAGCCTCAGAGGATGGCAAGGACGAACCCTCTCCGAAGACAGGATATGTTTCGTCTTAGGGTCGCCATAAGTCGGAAACGACTCGAAGGCACACAACGGCAACAATCAATGCTTAAAAAACAAATGGCGGTCGATGCATGGAGCACAAAATCCTTTTTTGGGCGACGGCCCATCTGGTTCTCCGAAGGGAGAATGAAGGGAGCAGGAAAATGTCAAACTTCTGATCTTTGTGATGATAAATCGGGCGTAATAGGAAGGCAGCATTGATCTGTTGCTGGGGAAGGCATGTTAGAGACTGGGGCGGACGGTGTCCAGAACAGATGCTTTGAGATCCGGTTGTGGGACTGCATCCCGGATCTACTTGAGACTGGTCAAATCTGGCTTCCTGGGAGATTTGAAGTCTTCACTTTGAAAAATCCATAATCGAGAGAGAAAGAAACCCTCCTCATAAGGGCAGAACAGGTAGTGGGTATTAGTTAGTCATAAATAAACATGTCCAGTGCCTATCCTGTTAGGAAGCACTTTATTCTTTGAAAAATAATGAATGGGTGATGCAGAGTATTCGACGTTAAAGCCAGCGAATTGGCTTCAGGCCGTTTTCATCTTGCCGCCACATGCCTTCACAAAGATACTAAGACGACTCAGAAAAATAGGGTTCAAATCCACGCTCGGCGGGCATGGAAACCTTACTGGGTGACCTTAGGCAAGTCACACTCTCTCAGCCTCAGAGGGTGGCCATGGCAAACCCCCTCTGAACAAATCTGGCTGAAGATCGGCGCAAGTCAGAAATGACTCGAAGGCACGCAAACGCAAAGGTGGCCCCAAAAGTCAGCCGCAACTTTCCATCGCTGCTCTCTGGCTGCACGGCAGAAACAATCCAGTTTGACACTGCTTTAACTGCCACGGTTCAATGCTGTAACATTGTGAGACATCTAGCCTTCTCTGTCAGAGAGCTCTGGTGCCGCAACGAACCACAATTCCCAGAATCCCATCTCACGGAGCCATGGCAGTTACAGTGGCACCAAACTGGATTATTTCTGCAGAGTGGGTGCAGCCTCTGTCTCTAGGCTCATCCTGTTTTTACTGCCTTATATGTTCCGTCTTTAAAACCATTTGCCTTCTATCCTTCCACCTGTTCCTCCTTTCCTTCCTTCTTTTCTTTATCATCCCTCTTCACCTGCTAAAAATTTCACATTTTACTCTATTGCCGCCGCTGTATCGGAGAGAGGCGCCCACGTACTGAGCCCCTTTTCAGGTTCTCAGTCGATTAACTACCTTGCCCTTAAAACGATTGATTGGCTAATTAACCAATTAAAATAAATATTACTGTTATCAAAATCCAGGTGGTGTTTGGGGACTCTTTCCGCAGACGGAGCCCATAACAGCCCCCCTTCCCGCCGAAATATCACAGAGGCCAATGGCTTGGAAATGGGGAGGACAGGAAAACCATGCGCACAAAAACCCGCCGTTCTGAAATCAAGCGACAGCAATAAACGGATAGCGTGGCCTCCCTCCGCTTTCTCGAGAAGCGTTCCAGTGAAAAATGGGAATGCGGGAGCCACGGGTGGAGAAGACCACTGAGCTGTGAAAGTTTGGGGCAAATTTTGTTCATTGGCTACCTTGAAGAGGCCAAGCTTATGAGCTGTTTTCATTTCTTGACCCGTGAACGAGGGATATAAATCTATACGGCATAAGGAGAGAAGGAAAGAAAAAAGAAAATCCAAGGTGAGATTTAAGGTTGCCAGATTAGAAACGGGAGACACAACTTGGATAGTCGTGCAAAAGAGTGTATTTTACCGGCAAAACCTGTCGAAATTCCCTTTCCTACGCAACCATTAAAGACGTCCTCTCTGGCAATCTTAAGAATTTTTGCACGTTCGGGTGATTTTTTTTTTTTCCTTTTGCATTTTGCTGAAAACGCTAAAGAGTTTTGCACACGGAAAAAAGTTCCTTACTATTGCTTGCGTTCTGTTGTGTAAAAGATTTTGTTTCCCAAAATTATCCGAATTCATTTCACCCAGGAAAGTTTTGCGTGGCATCCCTCCAGGAAATTCAGTGTCAAAATCGATACACAGGGATTTTGGAGAGAGGGGACTGTTTCCAAAATTTCTGCCGGCAAAATCTTTTTTAACTCACACTGAGGCTGTCTCTCCCTCAGTCTGGCGGCAAACACAAATACGATGAAAATCTTGATACTTGTTAGTCTTCAGAGCAAGTTGGTACCTGGTGGGGATGCAAATCCTTCACTAACAAGTGATTTTTGCATTTTTGCCATAAAAACTATGCAGTTTTTGAAACCTTATTTAGAATTTTGGACTTATCCTGCACAAAATTCACACTGATATTTTGCACTGAAAACAACAGATTCCAAGCAGGAATCAGCCTTTTGTGGCAGGATACAATATACATATTACTGCACAGAAATACTATTTTCTCTGCACAAAACCCTCTTTTCTTTGCAGGTCACCTGCATGTAAATTTTGTGCAAGATAAGTTCCTGATCACAGGATTTTCTGCACAACAGTACCATTTTTTCTACAGAAAATACTGTTTGTGCAAAACCAAGATGCGCGAATTTTGCTCAAAATATGCCTGGAACTGCAAAAATTCACATTAGGGTTCCTCAGCATTCAAAACCACCTATTTTTTGTACAATTCTTTGGAATATTTGTCAATATTCTTGCTATCTGGCTTTTCTCCTGCCATCTGCAAAGTATGCGGAAACTGTTGCATACCAACTAGATTTGAAATATCTGTGAATATTCCTGCTATCTGGCTTTTCTTCTGCCATCTGCAAAGCATGCTTTGCGTACCAACTTGTCTCAGGTTTTTAGCAGCGTGCAGGATATTGCAGAGTGTGCCCAGTTTCAAACCGTTACCATCCGCACCCTCTTTTCCCTGCAAGCCCATACCTGTCCAAGGCAAATGTTCCTTTTTGCTTGAACCTCACTGGAGATGTTTGAGAGGGAAGGTGCAGGATGTTCATCTTATTCACGGCAGAAATCCCCGACGTCTCTCCCCGGCGCAGTCAGGCCAAGAAACGGAGCCTTGGCGCATCAGACCTCCCTCCCAAGCTGGATCCCAATTAGAGACTCAGGTCACTTTCGGAGGATGGTGTATTTTTAATTAAAAGATGTTAATCGCCTCGTTAATACGGAAGCTAATGAGAGCATGAAAAGCCCCTGACCGCCTCTAATTAGGGGCTGAATCATGGCACGGAACAAGTAGCAAAGACTGGGGAGAAAAGGGAGGAGGACGCTGGCCTACGGGAGTGTGCGTCCGCACGTACGCACATGTGCGCACAGACGCCTACACACGTGTGAGTCCGTGGGCTTAAATCTGAGGGAGGAAACAGCAGCTGGGCACAGCTCCATCCATTACGACTGCCATTGCTGTGGCCTCCGAGGGAGAGAAGAGTACCCAGGTATGTCTCCATCGTGCCTTGGCTCAGCAGTTGGTTCGAGGCCCTCCTTCCATGCTCCGACTGCCATTGTTGTGGTCTCTGAGGGAGAGAAGAGCATCCGGGCACATCTCCATCATGCCATGGTCCCAGTGACTGGTGAGGTCCTCCTTCCAAGCTCCAACTGCCATTGCTGTACCATGCCTTTGTCCCAAGGGTTGGTGAGAAGCCATGCTCCAACTGCTCTTGGCATTGCTCTGGTCTTTGAGGGAAAGAGATGTTAGGCCCAGCTCCATCGTGGCTCAGCCTCAACAGCCTCCATTCCAGCTGCCATTGCTGTGGCCTCTGAGGGAGAGAAGAGCAGCCAGGCACAGTACTGTCGTGCCTTGGTCCCAGTGGCTCCTGAGAGACCATCCCTCCATATTCCAACAGCCGTTGCTTTGGGGGAGAAAAGCCAGGAATACCTCTACCATGCCCTTGTCTATGGACCTTATCTGACGTCGGAAACTGGAAGTATAATCCAATGGCAATCCGAACGCAATCATGGGGTTTCATGTTATTGCGAATTAAAGCATCTCGCGCAATTTCGGGCAATGGGGGGTCATTTTCAGGTAATGGGAAGTCATTCTGAACCCATTCCAAATGCAATAGGAATTCACGTGAATTCGCTACATTAGGGAATTCACGTGAATTCGCTACATTAGCGAATTCACGTGAATTCGAATTGGCTCCAATCGCAATAAAGAGAAGTTCCTCCCATCTGATAAGGTCCCTAGTGGCTCCATCTCCCTCCATCTCAACTTCCATTGCTGTTGCCTCTGACGGAGAGAAGAGAAGCTTGCTATGGAAGAGAAAAGGCTCCAGTTTCCTTGCCACTGATGGCTGGTGGTTCTGGGCACCTGAAGGGACTGTCTGTGTCCCAATTTGTTCCAGTCTACCCACCTTATTTGCAAGTCCCCAAGAGTCCGGATGCCGTTTGGTGATGGAAGAGCCTCCAGGATGCCAACGGCTTCCCAATCGGCCTCCTTGTCACTTCCGGGAAGTGTACCATGTCTTTGCCAAGACTTTCCATCTCCAGGAGTCCCGGTCTACGTGTGGATAAGTGCCATGGTACACTCCGCAATGAAAAGCAAACAACCACCTCTGAGGTTTCACTCCTAGAAATGCCCTGGTGTGGCCGTATCAGGCCGAAACAATTGCTCCTAATTCACCCCTTCGCCAGGGAGCAAATTCAAATGGGATCTATTTACTTAGGTTTCAGTCTTCCCCCGAAATGGGCACTAGTCCCTTACCTTTAAAACGTTCTAAAGCCTTGGAGTTTCATTGTTTTGCCCCTTTCCTTTCATGGACATTGGGTGGCTGACATGCCATCCCAGCTCTGAGCCAACCCTGAAAGAAATAATGAGCCCATCCATAGGGGGCAGTGAGTTTTTCCTTCTGGCACGCGGCGCCACACAAACGGAGACCCTGGTTTAGTACTGGAAGGGGCAGGCCTGCGCCCGCAGGCTGTCATGACACTTCGGAAGCAGCTGTGCGCCGCATGCGACCCGCTGCTCTACCTCCTTGCCCTGGCTTTTTTGGAAACTCTTCTGGGGACGACAAGGGACAAGATCTCAGCTCGCTCTTCTGCCAGGGACGATGCAGCAAACCCACATGCCAGTCTCTCCTAGGCCAGGGTCATTGGCTTCCTTCACATGCCAACTGTCGCCTGCCTTGACCTGGCTGTTCTTATGCCAACGCCATTGACCATACATGCTGGTAGCTAATTAATTTCCCACCCAGCAGTGGCGAGTGGCACCTTCTTGCAACACCTGCTCTGCTCTCTGGGCACAGAGACAGTCTCCGGGCTGATGCACGCGTGCTTTGTTTTCGAGAGACATGGCTGATCTCACTTTCAGTGCATGCACAAACTCTGGCCTTTGCAGTTGCGAAGGCACTCTGCGCATGTTCAGGCTCTCCCTGTTTCTTGGAGAAGAAATCTCTGGGCCCAGGCTCAAAAGACAACCGCTGGAGGTCCTTCTTCTTCGGAAAGCAAGAAACCAGACTTTTGCAAGACTGGGAAAGGGCAAGGACACAAGTCTCAAGCGTGCCTCTTGACCCGAGGAAACCCTCCCTGCAACTGCTTACACTTTTTGGATTTTGGAAGACTCCTCTAACAAGTTACAGAGTAGACCGAATACCTCTTCTTTCCCAAAGCGTCCTCTTTCGTGCCCTTTATTTTCCAAGGTCTTTTCACCTCCCCATCTCAAAAAGAGAGGGGAGACATGACAGCTTTCCAGTTTTGTGCTCCCAATTGGAGTAGGTTAGGCTAAGAAGTATGTCTCCCCCTCCACCCCGATAACTCTGGGTTTGGTTGCCAAGACTTCCTTCCACATAGAACAGTTTGTTTCCGTCATGTCAAAAGTATTTTGCTGGAGACCGTCCTTGTAAGAATTCGGTGTCACTATAACATCCGCGCAGCGTCTGACAGCCTTTGTCCCGAGGGTTTTGCAGCCAGTTTTAACTTCCAAAGCTCCCTCTGAAGTTGGGCTTGGGGGGTTTGCAGCACTGGGCATTCATCAAAGCCTATGCTACGGTATTCTTCCAATGCTGGCTCTCCAGATCTCTAACTGTAGCTTGCCTTTCCTGGCTCCCCAAAATCCCTTGCCTGGCTCTGCAACCAAGACAGGTGAGCAGGCTTGAATGGCTGGATGTTGCGATGTTGCAGCAGTTGAAGGTGAAGCAAACTACATCTGCATCATCTACGTTCCTTCCGACTATCCTGATCTACCAGGGACTGCCATCCCATTTTTTCCGCTTTTAAAATGTCCCAGTTTCTCTCCTCCTCCTCCTCCTTTTGTCCTTTGTTTCATTTGCTGCAAACTGAGTTCAAAGTGCAGAAGTAGTTTGCATTCATAGTTGTTGTGTGGGTGGCTTTTTCGGACCATGTGGCCACGTTCTAGAAGAGTTTATTCCTGACGTTTCGCCAGCTTCCATGGCTGGCATCTTCAGAGAATGCGTGGTGCAGGAAGACTGTACGGAGAATGCATTCTCCATCGATGCCAGCCACAGAAGCTGGCGAAATGTCAGGAATAAACTCTTCTCGAACATGGCCACATGGTCCGAAAAACCCACAAAAAACGATGGATGCCGGCCATGAAAGCCTTCGACTTCACAGTTTGCATTCCATTAACTCAGAATCGGGATGAGGAATCTTGCCCTTCCTAGTAAGCTGACGCCAAAGCAAACTGTGGTATCCTCTCCTAGTTTGTGCGTTTTTCCTCATTCACAACTTTTGTCATCTCGACTCGGAGGTTGCTCAGCCATGGTTTTCACCTGTGAAATATTGGAGGGCACGCACCTAAATATTGATCATGCCGGAAAGTCAACGAATGCGATTTGCTGTTGAGAAAAGAAACGAATATTTTGATCAGGGGAAATGTGTTGCTTGGATTATGAGTTTAGGAAATTCTGGCACATTGTGTGTGATTCCAACTCCCCATTCAAAACCTCCCCAATAAAACAAGGCAGGGGCAAAATGGATTGGCTTCAAAATTCATCCTAACCCCTCAACAAAGTCCCAAAGGCCCAAATGTCTGTCTTCTCCTCCGGGTGAAATTTGACCAATATCCATTCGGGGTCATCCTGCCATTCTGGTCGATCTTAGCTGCCATGGACTCCAGTTTCGCCATTTGTATAACATCTCACGAAAATGTCGTTGCCCGTTTTCAGATACAAATGCAGGACAAATTCGGGGGATTGTTTTCCTGGGGGTCCGGAAGGGGGAAGGGGGACGGTTTGAAGGATGTGGCGCTTGGGTTGCGGGACCAAGCTTGGGTTTGAACGATGACCAAAAAACCAAAACCGACCACCGAGAGTTTGGGGGAAAGGAAGCTTTCCGACGAGAGTTTGACAGTGCGATGTTGCCTTTTCCACCATTTTGTGACTAGGGAATTAAAGTCTACTAATAAAGTGAATTTAATTTTATTTTATTTTTAAAACAATTAATGCACCGGAGAGCTTTATCCACCTCTCTCCGAGGCATCATAAATCCGACTAACCTTCATCTACTCATCCTAACACTTAAACCTGACTAAACCGTATAACTAGTGCTTTGTCCGTTGCTGGCTAAAACCGCTAAACCCCAAACCAAAACCCAAACTGAACCCCCCCCCTTCCCCTTCAAAACAAAACCAAAAAAATAGCGACAACCAAAAAATATCCAAAACTAATGGAAACCTAATTCACAGCTAATTTCAATCCAGCGCTTAAACTGCTATGTTACCTGAGCTAGTCTGACCTCTCTAAACATGCTAACCTCTGACCTTTGACCTTCCAGATGGCGTATATGTCTCTCTCTCTATTTTTTCTTTTTTCCTTCTTTTGTTCTTTTTCTTTTAACCATCTGCAAATCTCTCTCTAAACTCTTTGAAGGGAACAGTGATAATGAGCGACTGGCGATTGCTAGACAGAGAATTCCGTATCGGCTCGGTCGAGTAGTAGATGAGTGGCTACTCGACAAAGGTAATTAACAATAATTAATTCCGGTTAATTAATGAGCGAGTAAATAACAAAAACAAAAGACAAAAGACAAAGGTTTAAAGGTGCAGCCCTCCCCACCTTGCTTTTGATCCTCTCGACCTTTTCTTCCCTCTCCTTCGTTTCCCCTCCTCGGAGAAACGCTTTTACGCAGACGGATGCTTCAAAGCTGGTGACCCGAGATGGGTCGGTTTGGACACATTGAATGGGAGGTTGTCCTTCCTTCCAGTTGTCAAGGCACTCATTTTCCTCCGCCTTGGACCTTAGACTTGGAAGGGACCCCAAGGGTCATCTAATCCAACCCAAAGAAATGTGATGGAAACCCTCTCCATCATGGATGGGTCCCGTAGTTCCAACCTTTGGCCACCTCTCTTTACTCTTTTGCCTCCAAGATCTATCACTGGATCTGGTACTTGGTCTTCAAGGTGATTCCTATTACGGACAAGTAGCCAGCATAGTGTAATGGTTGGTTAAAGCATTGGACTATGACTCTGGAGACCAGGGTTCGAATCCCCGCTGGGCCATGGAAACCCACTGGGAGATCTTGGCACGCATTCTCAGAAAACCCATTAACAGGGTTGCCTTAGGGTCACCATTTGTCAGAAACTATGCTTTTACAGTGGGCCCTTGTTATCCGTTGGGGTTTGGTTCCAGGACCCTCCGTGGATAACCAAATCCGGGGATGCTCAAGTCCCATTAAATATAATGGCGCAACAAAACGGTGTCCCATATATAAAATGGAAAATCAAGATTTGCTATTTGGAATTTATACTTTTGGGGAATATTTTCAAGCTGTGGATGGTCAAATCCATGGATACAAAATCTGTGGATAAGGAGGGCCAACTTTAAAGTAGGATAAAATGCTATTGGCGAGCCAGCGAGGCATAATGGTTTGAGTGTTAGGTTATGACCCTCAAGACCAAGGTTCAATTCTCTGCTCGGCCACGAAACCTATTGGCTGACCTTGGGCAAGTCACACACTCTCAGCCTCAGAGAAAGGCAATGGCAAACCTCCTGTGAACCAAAGCTTGCCATGAAAACCCCAGGATAGGTTCAGTTTAGGATTGCCGTAAGTCAGAAATGACTTGAAGGCGCACAACAATAACATAAACATCCCATGTTCAGAGGCACTTTTCTCACAAAGACAGGCAGCTCCAAGGAGCCCTGCTCCAGCAGAGCTCCAGATGTTGCAAGAGAGACAAAGCCTGGCTTCCTTCCTTCCCTTTTTCTCTCCTGCTTTGTCGCTTTTTCCCTGACACCGTTGAATCTTGACGCTGGGCATGACGGGACGCCATTGCACCGTGCGTACATTTCCTCGCCTGGTAGCTTTGCCTACCTGCTGGGGGTGGAAATGCACAGCGTGACATTGTCACCATCGCGCATTGTCTGACATCAAGCGTCGGCAGGGACGGAAAAGAAAAGCACTTTGTGGAAGCGAAGAGCCTTTCTCTTACCACGTCCCCGACTCAGCCTCCCCTTCGTGAGCCCTGCAATCCTCCCCGTCCTGACAATATAGAGGTGCAGGAGTGTGCCATGACTGGCGACGGAAGGAGTCCCAGGCCAACATCCAGCCCCATTTACTGGGCAGCAGCTGCTACGATCAATGGGGGAATGGCATTCCCCTGTTGCTTGGGAAGCAGATGACTGACGTTGCAAGCCATCTCCATTGCAACGGACGGAAGTGGGATCCTTGGTGCAATTTCCACCAGAGATCAGGGAGATGAAGCATCAGTCTTCCGACTCCCAATTGATGGGAATAGACCCCATTGACTGCTGCCTGGTGAGTCGAGGATTGAAGCACTGTCACGATCCCTACATATGCCCTAGACTAGAGTCCTAGAATTGGAAGAGACCCCAAGGGTCTTCCAACCCTTGTCTGCCAAAGCAACCCCGACAGATGGACATCCAGCCTCTGTTTACAAACCTCCTAGGGGCTTGTCTGTATGGACAAATTGCCCCCAAATTCCCAACGCTCTGGCTGCACCCTATTTGCACGGCACGAGGCCAAAACCCCGAATCGGGTGCGAACTGTCTTCATGGCACCCGCATTTGATTCAGGACTTCCTCCCCCAACTCACCTTTTGCGGTGAGTTTTGTCTCTCTTTGCAAAAATATGTGCAAAGATGGTACCATTCATATTGGGAGGGACCCTTGGTATCCTCTGGGGCTTTGTACCAAAATCCAAGGATGTTCAAGTCCCATGGCTAGTAAAATGGTGACCCTTATATAAAATGGTAGAATCAAGGTTTGCTTTTGGGATATTTTAAATATATATATTTTAAGCCATGGATGGTTGGACCCATGGATGCAGATATGGAGGGCCAACTCTAATAGCTGGTCCCCCGCGCCAGGTATCTTTAGGAAGCCCTGATTTAAAGCGTTTGTGCCCAAGAGTGTCCTTCATGCCTGAGTGTTTTTCTGCCTCAATACAGGTATCGGGTAGCAATGAATGGCAATGGCATTCCAGCGTTGGCACGCAGGTCATTAAAACGTGGATGCAATTTCAGCAAATTGCCAGATGCAGAGATGAGGCAGCAGGCATCGCCCGCAGGAGTTGCGCGGGGGAAACTTGGCAGTCTGAAATGTGTCTCTCCATCTCTTTCTCTTCTTCCTTGCTGTAGCCAGGAGACTCCAAAATACAGATTCCCAAACTCTCGCCTTCCAGGTATTTTGGATTTCATCTCCCAGAATTACTGACTGTTGCCCAAAATGGAGCTGCAATCCAAAGGAAGGGCAAAGTTTGGGAATCCCTGCCAAAGCGCATCCTGGCACATCATTCTTGCACCATAAGGATCCCTTCTTTTGCCCTCTCCCCCCCAAAAAAACCAACCGTTTTCTTCCTTGATTTGTTAAAGGCCTTGCCAATTTGACCACAACTTTCATGATCAATCTGCCTAGTTGGCTGTGGATGATGGGAGTCGGAGTCCAGCGTTTGCAGGGCTGGGATAAAAAGCCTCGGCTTCGATTCCTGTCCAAGGAAGACCCGCCGAGGTTCGACCTCACCAGCTTTGCAACCATCTTTTCTGCCTTTTTTTAAAAAGACCCAGGGGGGGAAATTTTTTAAAATAAAATGGCGTGCGTGTGAGTGCGTGTGCGTTTGTGTATCATTGTGCGATTTGTTCCGGAAAAGGGAGAGCTGCACCTTTAACGCTTTAAACTCAATGGGGAAAGGAGTAAGCGTAACAAGCAAACAAAACCAAAAGGAACCAAACAAAAAACCTCAAGGAAAGGCAAGGAGAGGAAAAAGAGCGTTCTAAATCTTAATTTAACCAGCTAATAACACTAACAGTGCTTTTTTAACGGAAACCGAGTGCTAAACAGGTTTTTTAACCAATAAATTCCAAAAATGCCTTAATAACCGTTTTAATTGGCGTTGCTTTTCCTAAAGGGAGGGGAGCATAAGCATCTAAATGTATCTCTCTTATTCTGTTTCGGGTTTTTTAAGTGTCTCTATAACCTGATGGCTTAAACAAATCGCAGCTGCAAAATGAGACCGAAGGAAACGACAAAAAACAATTTAAAGGGTCTATTAATGAATACCAAAAAAAGATATTGAAAAAGCAGAGATGGAGAGTAACTTGGCCGGGGGATTGGAAGGTGGGAATGAAAAATCCAGTTTTAACCCTTTGGGGCCTTGAAAGGAATGGTTTGATGGAGAGCACTGGGGTGCAATGCACAAAGGAAGAAATGTGATTCTTGAATGTTATTAAAGCGGCAATATATTTCCCACACTATTATCTATCTGTCTATCTATCTATCTTTCTCTTTCTACGCTGTCTTACATTGACATCACATAATGCACATGCTTCAAGCACATTCACGGAAAGAAAACTTGGGGCAGGTAGAGTCATAGGATGACATGGAGTCCAAAGGGTCCACAAAGGCCATCTATTCCAGCCCTGTATTTTGCAGGAACCCATGGCTGAAGCACCCATGAAAGATTTCTTGCAAGCTGGGCTGCAAATCTCAGGGTTTCTTGCAAACCCGGGGGTTTCTGTCGGAGACAAGCGTATTCACTATTGGTACAGTTTTGCCTTCCTATGTACAAAAAAATTGGACGGAAATACAGGTTGCTTCTCCCTTATCCGGAATCCCGAAATCCAGAATATTCCAAAATGCTCCACACGGGTGGCTGAGAGAGTGTCACCTTTACTTTCGGGGTATGCAAACTTTTTTGTTTCATGCAAAAAAATTATTCAAAACCTCGTGTCTAGTATGGCCTCCAGGCCATGGGTATAACGTGTATATAAACCATAAATGAATTTTGAGTTTATACTTGGGTCCTGTCGCCAAGATGGCTCATGATGTCCCTGAAAATATGCCACAAGGGAGTCCCTCTCCCGACTTCTGGACCCAACACGCTTCTGGGCCCAAGCATTTGGCAACCAAATTTAGCCGAATGGAGTGGAAACCCATCAGTCTCTTCAAGAAACTTGCCCGCCGGGTGTATAGACAGACATCTTTCTCAAAAGAGGAATTGGACTCAAGTCTACGAAACCTCATGCTGCCGACTTTATTCTTTCTTTCCGTTAGTCTCGAAGGTGCTACAGTGAATCCCAAACTCTGGTCCTCCAAAGGTTTTGGACTTTAACTCTCAGAATCCTTGACTATTGGCTAATCTGGGTAAGATGTCTGGGGCCTGAAGTCCAAAACACCTGGAAGACCAAAGGTTTCTGCTGCAAGATCTCTTTACGTATCGATTTTGCAGACTAACACAGCGATATCTTTGAAATAACTCTCGCACAAGGCACGGAGAAGATTGCAACCCAAGGCCTCCTGCACCGCTTGGAGCTTGTTTGCCCTGGCCAGGTTATTCTAGGGTCAGCCCAAAGTATCCTGGGCTTGAAAACGCCCTGGCATCCCCTTGTTACCTGGCCCTGGGTTCCATGCCAAGGTGGCCACTTAGGTGCCCAGTGTGCCCACCATCGTGGCAGGTCACTCACGTCTGAGATCAGAACGAGGTGCCCGGTGTCAGTTACAAGGCACCTTGTTCTAACCTCGGAGGGAGAAACTGGCATCAGCGGCAGACGTGCCAAGCGGCACAGAGGAACACCCGTGCAGACAGCCGCTGTGCCAAGGAAACAGCGAGCTCTGGATCTTCCTGGAAGATCTGGCATAAGGAGCAGGTTATTTTATTTCATTTTGAGGCTGAAGATCCTGCATTAAGACTGGTTTTGAACTAGATGAGGCCTTTTCCAACTCTTATGATTCTATGGCTGCATCCGCACTGCAGAAATAATCCAGTTTGGCACCACTTTAACTGCCATGGCGCAGTGAATAAATGCCGTTCCTGTAGCCGCAAGGTTGTGAGTTCGATCCCAGGGTCCAAGGTTGACTCAGCCTTCCATCCTTTCGTAGGTCGGTAAAAGAGTATCCAGCTTTGTTGGGGGAAATTGGCTTAGAGACTGTAAACCACTAAGAGTCCCGAATTCACTGATAAGCGGTATAGAAATGGAAATGCTATTGCTAATGCTATAGAATTGTGAGAACGGCAGTTTATTGTAACACCAGAGCGCTCTGACAGAGAAGGCTCAACGTCTTGCAAAATGACAGCTCCCAAAATTGTGTAGCATTGAGCCATGGCAGTTAAATTGGTGCCAAGATGGATTACTTATGTAGTGCGGACGCAGCCTAGGTCGTACCCTGGTTTTGGCACTGAATGTGCCGGACATCATCCAGGTTTGGGCTGTGCATCGTCCAAACAGAATGATGCCAGAATGGGGTGGAAACGGGCCTTTTGGACCCTACAAAGTCCCTATTCTCTCATCCATTTGATGCCGGGGAGTGAACCTTTCAGGCCGATGTCTGCAAAAGGGTTGAAGGAAGCACAATGGATCCCGGTTACAGATGAGACATCTTTGGAGCAGCCGGATGAAATGGGAATTTGGAGAGATGGATGGTTCTCGCTCTCCCGCATGCACGCGCCGGCTTTGATTTCCAAACAAGCTGCCTGATGCTACCAGGGTTTCTCGCTAAGGTTGGCTGGCATTGTGCTGTTAACATGCAAAGGGCGCTCTTTCGACGCCGCATCAGTTTTGATTTCCTGCGGCGCCTTCTTGGTTTGGGGAGGTGGAGCTGGGAGGACAGAAATCCGGGAACTGCAACGGACTCGCAAAAAAAGGGCTGATCCGGAGATGAGGCTTTGTCGGACCCCGGGAGCTTGGATGACAGCCCAAGATGAGGGCAGTGGGCTCTTAAAAGAGCGGAAAGAAATAGACCAAAAACCCAAAAATTACTCATCCTTAATGCTAAACCGTTTGCAAAGGAAGACACGGTGACTGCTTGTATGCGTTCTTCCTCCTACCAAGAAGAAACACCGCCAGGTTGTAAATTCGCCCCTCCAAAATGAATGAAGGACAATCTCAAATCCTGCTTGGCTTACGGTGCCAACCCAGAGCCTCCTGTTTTGAGTTCCTCTTATTATGTATTCTCTTCATTATTTCCTTTTCTTCCTTGCATTGGAAACCGGCCAGGGCCAAGCTCTCGCTTGCGATGGGATCCCTATTTTCAGAACGCAACGTCAGCCGAGTCCTAGGAGTTCCTCCATATCCGCTCCAAAGTGCTTCTGGTCGGTGGTTACATTTCCAAACTGACCGCCACTCAGGTCCTAAGCCTGCCTTGAAAGGGTCTTGGTTTTGTCCTGAGCCAGGGGTGCTCTCTGTACATGTTCAGAGGCATTCTTCATAGAATCCTAGAGTTGGAAGGGACCCCAAAGGCCTTCAGATCCAACCATGCAGGAAACCACAAAGCATTCCCAAGAGATGGCCATCCAGCCTCTGTTTAAAAACCTCCAAAGGAGGAGACTCCACTATACTCCAAGGTAGTATATTCCACCGTCCAACAGCTCTTACCATCAGGAAGTTCCTTCTAAAGTTGAGCTGGAATCTCTTTTCTTATACTTTGCATCCATTGCTCCATTTTCTCTGGAGCAGCAGAAAACAAGCTTGCTCCCTCCTCGACATGACATCCCTTCAAATATTTAAATGAGGCTATCGTATCACCTCTTAACCTTCTCTTCTCCAGGCAAAACATGCCCAACTCTCCTTATAGGGCTTTGTGGTTTCCAGACCTCTCACCATTTTGGTTGCCCTCCGGCTTGTCCACATCGTTCTTCAACTGTGGTGCCAAAAACTGAGCACAGTATTCCTGGCGAAGATTGACCAAAGCAGAATAGAGTGGCATTATTACTTCTTTTGATCTAGATGCTACCCTCCTATTGATGCAGCCTGGAATTGCATTGGCTTTTTTAGCTGCCACATCACATTGTTGGCTCATGTTCTGCTTGTGGTTGGCTAAGAGCGCTCCCAAGCAGAGCAATGTGCCAGGTTTGCATCCAAACTGAGCCCCAGTTTCTCCTCCTTCATGCAGTCTCTCTCAATCCTTCCTTCTCTCTCTCTATCCCATACAATTCCCCTCCTTCCATTCCGCCTTGTCCTACCATTCCCTTAAACTATGCAGGAATGGCTCGGAAGAACGAGTTCCCAAATGCACACCGTTGCTGCCTCTGGATTCCCGGTTCCTTGCTTCTTAATGCTCAACCTTGCAGGGCTGGCTGGCGCAGCCGGGAGAATCCTGAGTCGGGAGATTAATTTCCGTGCACGCTCTGGCATGCTTCGGTGATAAAGAAGAAGGGAGGGAAATGGAGATACACAAACACACTCGCACACACACACACAAATGCAAAGGGATATAGGCTACTCAGGCGGATTTGCGTCTGAATTATGCCTCCCGGGAGGTTGCTAAGCTGCCTTGGCTTACACAGATGTTTCATTTGGCACTAGTCCTGTTCTCTCTCTTTCTCTCTTTCCTCCGCCCTTCTCTTTCACCCTCTCTTTTTGCACACACAGACACACATATACACACACACACAATCGCATGTACACGTCCCTGTCCAATGCTGTTGCATTGCAGGATTATTTTGTGTGCAAAACACATCCGCTCTGGCTCGGCATTTGTCTCTGCTTGCTTTCACCCCAGGGCTCTCTCACAAGTGTGCGTTCGCAAGCGTGCAAATCCGTCGGTGCAACCGTGCCCGCGGCTTTCCCACGCGTGCGACGACGCAAAGCCAAAGCAGGTTGGGATCCTAAACATAGCTCTAAAGCAGCGGAGGACAAAAAAGACGTAATAAATGGCGGTTCTTCTTGAGAACCAAAACTAACTAAGGTCCTAAAGCAGAAAAAGGGAGGGAGAAATTTTTTCTACCAGGGTTGGAGGGCGTTTTTCGGAGCGAGATCCGTTTTATTTGGGGGGGCCGGACCCTCCTCCAACCCTGAACAAACCGCCGTGTTAAACCTAATCTTTAACCGTGTTTTCTAAAACCCGAGGGGACCAAAACGGAAAGGGTGCCTCGGAGGGTTCGCAAAATATCCACTTGCAAACTTCTCAAAAGGTGTGCATTGCAGGGATGGATGGCACAGGAGGAGATGACAAGGGAAGGACCAGAGGGGTTTATTTTTAAACCGGGGACGTTTTTCTCCTCCTCCCTTTGCTAGAGAAGGAAAGTTGACTTCAGACTCTGTTCCGTCTGGAGATGCTTTTTTGGGGGGAGGGAGGTTGCAACAGACGCTCCCTTTAACGCTTCCCACCCCGTCTCTTTTTCCGGCACAAAGTGTTTGAGCAAAGAGTGAGCAAGGGAAGGGCATGGAAAGCCCTGGCAAAGAAGGCACTTTCGAGCAGATCTCTCAGGATCTTAGTCCGACTGTTGCACCAAGCCGGGCACAACCCTTTGGACTACAACACCCCAAATCCCCCAGCTAGTATTTCCATCGGCCGCTTCCCAAACAAAGGACCGAGGCGTGCCCTTTTACAGATGACACGGTCAACGCGCTTCGATGCCACTCTTAACTGCCTTGGCCGCATCCTCGGAGTTGCAGTTTAGGAAAGGAGTATTCGTTTATTCTGTTTATTGCAAGGATTTATATATCCTGCCTTTCTCCCACAATGGGATTCAAGGCAGTATAGGGCCTAAATACCCTAAAGCAGCGGTTCTCAACTTTGGGGTCGAATGACCCTTTCACGGGGTCCCCTAAGACCATTGGAAAAGACATATTTCTGAGGGTCTTAGGAACTGAGACACAGCAATTTTATGGTTGGGGGTCACCACAGGATGGGGAACTGTATTAAAGGGTCACGGCATTAGGAAAGTTGAGAGCCATTGCCCTAAAGGCACCAGATCTTGGAAGCTAAGCCAGGCCAGCCCTGGTTTGCACTTGGATGGGAGGTCGCTAAGGAACACCAGGTGCTGTAGGCTATATTTCGGAGGAAGGAATTGACAAAACCACCTCCAAGTCTAAGAAAACCTACAAAATTTGTGGGTTCATCCTAAGTCAGCTTGAAGGCCCATAGGCTTCTCTTCCGCCTCGCCAAACTACAGATCCCAGAGGATGCAACCATGGCAGTTTAAGCGGAATCGCAGTGCTATAACTGTGATCCGGATGAGCTCCAAGTCTTTGTTGGGACATACATTCTGCCTTGCCAAAGCTGGAGGAGGTTGGCGATGGAAGGAAAGTGCCCACTTGGCGCATTCACAATCGGGCATACAAGTTTTGAATTATATTATTATTATTATTATTACTGGAATGCATCTCTACTTCCAAGCACCTATGCACCCATAATCTTTGCCAGGGTCCCTTTCACAGACATCTCTTGCTCGCTCTTTGTTTGTGCCCCTATGGCACACCTATTATAGTGGCTGGGCATCAGGCGAGGGCAGGAGGTTTGGTAGCCCAGAAAAAGGGATGAGTAGCCAGCCATGTCTTCCTGAGTAGAGAAAGGACTGAGCAATGAGGCTGTTTTCCAAGGTGCCTGGGCTCCAGAGACAGACGAATGAAAGCGAGAGGAGCAGGGAAGACAGATGAGCAAAGAAGGGTCTCCCTTTCAGATCCGTCTCTTCCTTCCACCGCCTCTTTTATCCAGCTGCAATAAAAGGCCAAGGAGATAGATGGGATAAGGATGCAGAGGGGCTAGATTGCCTTCGATTGATTTCGGGCGCCGTGATCGGACTGCCCCCAGGCTGCACTTGAGACTGCAAACCACGTCGGTCCTGCCCGCCGTCCTTGGCGCCGTGCCACCCCTGCGATAAAGCTGGACGGCACCCCTGGCAAATGCAGAGGCACACCCCAACAGCATCTTAAGTGAAGTCTTTAGGAAGATTGTGGAGAGGAATTGAAGGAGGTGTTAGGATAGAAGAGAAGGATAGGTAGGTAGGGCCAGCATGGCATATGGTTTGAGTGTTGGACTATGGCTCTGGAGACCAAGGTTCGATGCCCCACACAGTGTGAAACCCATTGAGTGACCTTGGGCAAGTCACACTCTCTCAGCCTCAGAGGAAGGCCATGGCAAACCTTCTGGGAACGCACTTGGCCACGAAAACCCCAGGATAGGTTTGCCTTAGGGTCGCCATAAGAGGCACCGCCAACTTGGAGGCACACAACAACAAAGGCAGGTAGGTAGGTAGGAGCAGAAGGAAATAGGAAGGAGATAAGGAAGGAAGGAAAGTTGGAGAAAGATGGATGGATGTGCATAGCAAAGAACGGAAGGGAGTAAGGAACGAGGGGGAGCTAGATAAATAGGATGGATGTACAGAGCCAGCGTGGTGCAGGGGTTTGAGTGCTGGGCTAGGACACTGAAAGACCAGGGTTCGAATCCCCTCTGAGTCGTTTGGAAAGCTATTGGATGACCGTGGGCAAGTCACATTCCTCTGAGGCTGAGAAAGGCAAGGACAAACCCCTCTCTGAGCAAAAAGTGCCAAGAAAAACCCGTAACAGGTTTGCCTTTGGGTCACCCTAAGTCAGAAAGAACTTAAAGGAACACAACAACAACAGCACAGATAGATAGATAGATAAAGTGTCTAGGAGAGAATATTTCAGAAGGATGCATTGGATTGATAGATGGATAGATAGATGATAGATAGATAGATAGATAGATAGATAGGATTGAGTAGATATGATAAAGTAGGTAGGTAGGTAGGTAGGTAGAGAGATCTTGTAGCACCTTTGAGACTAACTGAAAGAAAGAAGTTGGCAGCATGAGCTTTCCTAGACATTAGTCTACTGTCTCAGATTCTTTAGATAGATGGATGGATGGATGGATAGATAGATAGATAGATAGATAGATAATCAGGCCAGCAATCAAGCTGGCAATGTGGATCTCAAAGAATAATCTTTCAGAATGATAGGGATAGACAGACAAGGTGGATAGCAGAGGTGAATATTTAGGAAGGATGGATGGATAGGCAGACAGACAGACAGAATGGCAGGTAAAGTAGATAGTGAGGAATCTTTCAGAAGGATGGATGGATGGACAGGAGAGAAGAGAAGAGAAGAGAGCAGGAATGCAGATAGGCTCCAGACAATATAAAGGTGATCCTAGAGTTCTAGAGGTGGAAGACACCCCAAAGGCCATACATTGCAACCCCATTCTGCCATGCAGGAAGATGGATCATGGATGGACAGAACAAGAGAAAGAAAAGAAGGAAACATAGAGGAGAAAGGGGCTGGTCAGGATGCAAGGAAGCAAGGGTTGGGGTTGGGGTGGCCTTCCAGAGCAAGACTGAGCCAGCTTGGCTCATGTGACACGTACGCAGGGGCCAAGCCTCCGGATTCACCTCTGCCCGCTTCTCTTTCTGCCTTCCACACCCCGCCCTCCCTCTTTCCCTTGCCAGGTCGCCAGCTGACCATCTTTAACAGCCAAGCCGCCATCAAGATCGGAGGCCGGGACCAAGGCCGCCCGTTCCAGGGCCAGATCTCGGGACTGTACTACAACGGGCTGAAAGTCCTGTCCCTGGCGGCCGAGAGCGACCCCAACGTGAAGGTGGAGGGGAACCTGCGGCTGGTGGGCGAGGTGCCCTCCGTCATGACCACGGAGACCACCGCCACCACCCTGCTGGCGGACATGTCCACCACCATCATGGAGACCACCACCACCATGGCCACCACCACCACGCGGCGCGGCCGCTCTCCCACCATGCGCGACAGCGTCACCCAGGTCAGTGGGGAGGGGATAAAGTGAGTCGGGGTGGAGGGGATTTGGCATAGAAGGGCATAACAGGAGCCGTGGCGGAAATGTACCTGGATGGCCATCTCTCGGGGGTGCTTGGGTTGTGTCTTCTTGCATGGCACAAGAGGGTTGGACTGGATGGCCCTTGGGGTCCCTTCCAACTCTACGATTCCATGATTGTGTCTTTCTGCATGGCACAAAGGGGTTAGGTTAGATGGCCCTTGGAGGTCCCTTGCAACTCTACGATTCCATGGTTGTGTCTTGCTGAACGGCACAAGGGGGGTTGACTGGATCTCCCTTGCGGTCCCTTCCAACTCTATGATTCCAAGAACTGGCCAGATATAGGAATCGGTCAGCCGTCAGGCAACGTATGGCTCCCTCAAACCATTTTTGTGGGCTTTCCGTCCCCAAGTAGCATTAGATCACCACCACCATCCCACAAAATGGACAGGGAATATCCAGTCCTTTTCAGTTTTTGAAAAAATACGGGGAAATAAAACCATAGCATCATCAAGTTAGAAGAGACCCCAAGGGATCATCCGGTCAACCCCTTCTGCCATGCAGGAAGACAGAATCAAAGCACTCCCTGTGCCAAATGGCCATCCAGCTTCTGCTTAAAAGCCTCGAAAGAGGAAGACTCCACTAGACTCCAAGGCAGAATCTCACTTCCTTTAGGGGTATAAGACGCAGGAGTTTCCAAGGATGAAAATGTGGTCTACTCCTATCTTCAGCAGTCAGGGCAGGGTATCTGTTTGCTAGTCGGGAACGGTGGGGAACGGTGCCACGAAATCACGGAGGGAGGGATGTTTGGAAAGCCCTTTGCTCTCCTAAGTATCAGCATTCTCCAGCCATGTCCCCCAAACGGAGCGGCAAATATAAGCCAGTTTCTGCAACCGCTGTGAATCATGCGAGTCGTGCCTCCTGGCTTGCTAGGATTTATTCAACCTTTGCGAGAGCTTTCAAGTTGCACCTCCGTCCCCTCCGGCGTCTGAGGCGTTGTGACCCAAAGAGTGTGTCTAGACTGCACAATCAAAGCAGCTTGACACCACTTTAAGTATGCGCTGGCTCCTTCCGATGGGGTTTTGGGATTGGCAGTTTGGTGAGGGACGAACAGTTCCCAAGGTATAAGACTACAGAGTTAACCTGACCTTCAATCCTCCTCTTCTCAGGATACTTTGGTGCCTTCTAAATAGCTCGCCAGACTACAAATCCCACAGCTCCATAGGAGGAATCCGCGGGAATTAAAGTGGTATCGGGTTGCTTTAATTGTGCAGTGTAGATGCATCCCAATTTTTTCCTTTCTCACATCCAAAGAGCCAGAAACATGCTCCTTTCCCTTCTTTCCCTCTCTGTCCCCCCCATATATAGTTTTCAAAAGCCATTTAATTCTGTTCCTGATGACCAGGTTGGGTCCGATCCAGACAAACTCCTCTTCATTCTTGCTGAAATCAAACAGTCTCGATGCCACGACTATCATTATGAATCGATTGACTGGATTTATGAACTTCCCTTCATCCGCAAGAGATCTCAGAATGGGGTCTGTAATGTTCTAAAATAAATCAGGGACGGGGAGATGTGAGCGGAAATTGCTGAGAAGGCCCTTCCCTCTTCCTTTTTTAAAAGTTCGGCCTCAGCAGGACTTGGTGCTTTTGTTCCGAAAAGGGCTTTTGAAAAAATCTGGGCCATCTTTCCGCAGCCCAAATTTTGCACCTATAAAACGGGAGGACCTTATAAAGACCCTCCAAACGCCACTCCGAAAGAAAAACGGACAAGAAGTGCGTGACTTTTCATGCACCTTTTTCCTAACGCCTTCTCATGTGGTTTTGATCTGCATGCGAGTTTTTTGCAACCGGTTTTCCCCCAAAACTAGAATGCACATTTCATAGTTTTTCAGGCGCGCGCACACACACACAAAATACTGGACAGGGTCCTGTTGAGCAACGATTCTCAAACTTTACTCCTCCGAGTGGTTTGGACGTCAGCTCCCCGAAGCCCGGGCTGACTTGGCCCAAAAGTCAGGAACGCTGGGAAATGAAGTCCAAAACATCTGGGGGAACAAAGTTTGGGGACCACTGCTGTAGCGGACTTTTTTGTAAGTGGGCTCACACATGCGGGAAATAAAATTCAGCAGTTTTGCAATGTCTGTGTTTGGTAAGGGGCTACTGCGATGTTACTACGGTCGTGTTTGCAAAGACTAGGATATTCCAGGAACAGCCCAGATTATGAACTGGGCTCCTTCCGTTATATGGGTCCCTCTGTTCGGACACCATCCCGCTGTGCCACCCACATCATAACACATCACCGAGGTCAAAGCGTGGTGTCCAGACTCAGTCACATATTTGGACATCTTATTTTGAGTCCAGAACAAGTGACATGGAGCCACTGCAATGGATGGCACGGCCAAAGATGTTTCAAAGAGCTGCCCGGCATCAGAAACTAGGGCTCCAGAGGCTCCAGAGCAAACTATGAGTATTTAAACTCTGTTTTAAGAGTATTTGGTGCTGAAACAGACCAGACGTCATCCAGACCATTCACATCAGATTCAGGGTTTGGGCCTTGCGTCATCCAGACTCCTGGCCAAGAGACCATTTTATTTGACCCATGCAGAAAGGGGGTCAGTGTAAAGAAACCAGCAAATTGACCAATGCACAATGGGGCCGCGACACAACAGGACTCAATGCACAATAGCGCTGATGCACAATGGGACCGGTGCACATTGGACCCAATGCGAATCATGGGAGTGCCAGTGTGCATTGGTATATTCCCCATACGCATTGAGACACTGTTTCTGGTGTCCCGCTACACATCTTCATAATTCCCTAAAATAGGGTTTCTTGAGCTACGTAGCTAAGTGTGCGTAAAGTTACATCGTACGGACCGCAGGAGAGAGTCTCGAATAATATATATGCATTTTTTGTGCTCGCTTCACCCAGCGTCTATTTTTCTCCCCATCTGTCAACCAAAGAACTGCATTGCAAAAGTTTGCAGAAGTGTGAAAACCGGTGCTTAACTCTTTCACGTTGTGACATTTAACTGCTTCCATTTATATATGGGGTGAGGAGGCATGCGTTTTGCACAGGAAAATGCGGAACAATTTCTTTTCTTTTCTTTTCTTTTCTTTCGTTCCCTATTCTTATTCCACCGTTTCCTACCAGGCGAGCTGTTTGTGCCCATTTTGGCGTCAGAATGTTCTGTGACTGGTGATAACAAAGCCGGAGATTTGGGCAAAAGTCCAAATTCTAGATGATTTTTTTTTCTTCCCAAAAACGGATCCAATTTTCTGTTCTTAACTTCGGAACAAATTCAACGGGGAATCTCTTGCTTGTACACATCGAAACAACTATGGGCAACGACAGGACAAATTGCCTCTCTTCATGCTCTTTCGTACCCTTGAACTGTTTCCAGTTTGCCAGGGACAATCCCAGTTTTACAACGTCCCGGGATGAGCCAAACGTCCCTCCGAGGGGGGAGAATTTTTACAAAATTCAGACCAAAAAGGTCTCCGAGATTTATTGTTCTGTTTTGCCACTGAACCCCCAAATAGTAGAAACTCAGCCCCCTCTTTCCCCATTAGAACTTGGGAAGGACTTGCCATCCTTTCCATAACCCCAAATGGCAGGGAGGCAACCCAGACATTTTGGGAAGGGCTGAAAAACAGATTTCTAAGCATGCTGAGTCTGATCGAACCCGCACGAATTGGCAATTGCTTTCCAAGGCCCTATTCACACTACAAAAATAATCCGAGATGAATCCAGGATGAACCCTTGGTGTCCACACACGTCCCGAATGCGCTTTTCAGGTGGGCTAGCAAACCCCCACTAAACCCAGGATATTTGATAACAGGGTTTTCCCCCCGAGTTTTCCTGAAAGATCCGCATCATCAGCAGTGTGAATCCGCTTCCCAGTCGATTCGGATCACTCTGTATCGTTCAAGGAACGGAGCTGGCTCCATTTTTAACCTGAAACGATGGCATGTGTGAATTACACAAGGGTTACAATGACTCGGAGAGATTTGCAAACCCAAAACGTAACGGGAACAACAAACTCGAAATGCATCAGCGCGGCGATCCGCGTTTCCTCGGGACCAAAAAATGAATGTGAATGCCCCCCCCCCAAGGTTTCTGGTGGGGAGATTTTGCCCACCTTTCCTGGGGATGCCAGCCCTTGAACTAGAAATTTCCAGCCAGGGAAGAGTTAGTTAGTTAGTTAGTTAGTTAGTTAGTTAGTGGTGCATGACCCCTTTCCTATGGAGGTCAGTTATTGTCGTTCTTGCTGTTGTGTGCCTTTAAGTCCTTTCCGACTTATGCCGACTCTAAGGCCAACCTATCGTGGGGTTTTCTTGGCACGTTTCTTCAGAAGGGGGCTTGCCATTGCCACCCTTTGAGGCTGAGAGAGTGTGACTTGCCCAAGGGACCCAGTGGGTTTCCATGGTCAAGCCAGGGTTCGAACCCTGGTCTCTGGAGTCGTAGTTTGATGCTCACGCTGGCTCTTAATGTCAGATGTTCCACCAATTCCAAGGTAGCTGAATGCAGCTCTCTTTTGCAACTCACCTTTTTCTTCCAACCCTCTTGTTGCCGCTTATTGCACCATTTATTTTTATTTTTTTAGAGGAAGCACCAGATTTTTTTGGGGGGGGGGGATAGGACCGATTCGGCATCTTCCGCGCCCTTTTCTCCCGCTATCTCAGCTTTGCAATGTGCGCAAAAAATCAAATAAAGCGAGCCGCATCCCCCTCCGCAGATCTTGGGCTTTCCATCCTCTGATGGCACAGATGATGCTTCCCTTTCTCTCTCTCTCTTTTTTGGGAAAAATAAAAAAAGGAGGGGGGGAACCGCTGACAAAGTCCTCATCCAGTTGCTACGGCAACCGCGGCGGTAATTAGGTTGGCCTGGTTTCTCATCTTTGGGTGGAAAAAAAGGAGAGAAAGGGTGGGTTTTGTGGGGAGGGAGGCAAGAAAGAGGCAGGTGGTGCAAAGATGCAAGAGGAATTTACCTGGCGGAGGAAGGGATGCTGGTACAGGTGGATATCCTCACCTATTTTGGGGTGTGTAAGGTACCACTGGGTGGATTGCCCTCGGAAGCAATTGCTCGGGTTTGGACCACCATCTTGTCCGCAGAGATGCGCTTCAGGCTTTGCTCTTGTGCATGAAATGGGAGAACACCTTGTAGGTAGATACATGCCATGTGCACGCATTGCAGGTACCTGTGCATGCAAAAAATAAAATAAAGCAAAACCGCAGAGGATCCCGCCATTCTCTTCCTGAACATATCCAAATGTGCGCCTGCAAGTCGTTTCCAACTTATGGCGACTCTGTGGTGGACCTATGGTTGGGTTTTCTAGGGCTGAGAGTGTGTCACCTGCCCAAGATCACAGCATAGGTTTCTATGGCTAAGTGGAGACTGGAAGTCTGGTCTCCAGATTCGTGCTTAAACCAAATGCCAGTCCTTGGCATACGTTTGTTTTTCTTGTTGCGTGCCTTCAAGTCGTTTCCGACTCATGGCGACCCTAAGGCAAACCCATCCTGGGGTTTTCTTGGCAAGGTTTGTTCAGAGGAGGTTTGCCATTGCTTTCCCCTGAGGCTGAGAGAGTGTGACCTGCCCAAAGGTCGCCCAGTGGGTTTCATACCAAAGCCGGGAATTGAACCCTGGTTTCCAGAGTCATATGCCAGCCCCAAACCGTTACACATCCATCCCCTAAATAAGCTTATGTGTCTTTTCTTATATATACAGTGGTCCCCCGGGATACGAAATCCCCGGGAGCCGAAAGAGCCGGGGCCGCAAAAATGGCCCTGGCTTACGAAGAAAACCCCAGGATACGATGAAAAAAAACCACGCGGCCCCTTTAAATTGGCCGCGCGGTCCGTCAAAGAATGCGGTCCCCCGGGAAACGAAAATTTCCAGGTTACGAAAAGTAATCCGGCACATTTTACTTTCGTAACCCGGGGGACCACTGTAGTTCATTTTTATTATAAATATTATATATATATTATAATATAGCACATCAACAAGTACAGCTTATATGTGCAGCCAGCCCTCCATCTCTGCGAATTTGACTTTTGTGGATTTGATCATTCACAGATCCGAGTGATCTGTTCTCGCTGGGAACCTCGAGGTCCTCCGTTACAACTCTGGAGTTTATCAGACGGGAGGAATTTCTCTCTATTTCAAATGGAACCAATTCGAATTCACGTAAATTCGCTTGTTTAGCGAATTTATGTGAATTCTACTTGCATTTGGAATGCTTTCAGAATGACTTTCCATTGCCCCAAAATGACTTCCCATTGCCCAAAATTGCGTGAGATACTCTAATACACAATAACGTAAAACCCATGATTGCGTTCGGAATGACTTCTCTTTTGCCTGAAATTGCGTGAGATACTTTAATACGCAATAACATGAAACCCCATGATTGCGTTCGGATTGCCATTGGATTATACTCCCAATTTCCGTCGTCTGATAAACTTCTCTGTGGCCATCCTTTGCCAGAAGTTGCACTGGAGGACCTAGAGATTCCTACAAAGAACACCTCCCTCTTTCTTTCTTTCTTTCTCTCTCTCTCTCTCTCTTTTTTTTAATAGTATATTTTAAATTATATATTAACACACACACCTATTTATAAAAACACGAAACATTACAACCCATATCATTCCTCTAGATAACACTTCTCTAGGCATTTGTAGATCCTCCAGCACGATTCGACGGTCAGCGTCTGGCAAATGTTGACCGTAGCGTTGCACTGGAGGACCTAGAGATTCCTAGAGAAAACACTTATCTAGGCCTCGGTAGGTCCCCCAGCACAATTCTGGCGAATGTTGACCATAGAGTTGCTCTAGGGGACCTAGAGATCCCAACACAGAACCCTTTCTCTAGGCATTTGTAGGTCCTCCAGCACAATATTCAATGGTCAATGTCTGGCGAATGTTGACCATAGTGTTGCGCTGGAGGACCTAGAGATTCCTAGAGAGAACACTTCTCTAGGCATTTGTAGCTCCTCCACCATAACTTGATGGTCAGCAATGTTTATATTTATATTTATCGGAGTGTTTCAAGCTTTCATTTGTCCACTTTCCCCTACACTTTGTGGGGCCTTGTCCTCTTTTGCGGTTCAGACATCAGGTCACCGTGGTGTATATACTCTTCAAAGGATGGAAATGGGGAGGAATGTGGGGTTAGCGACGCAGTGCGGACAACTGATGGCGGGAATGAGCATCACCAAAGCGGAGAGAAAGTAGGATAGCAATTGTTTGCATGCTGATATGTTTCCGTTTGCTTGCTGCATGACAACAAGCTGGTGTGATAAAGTCCTCTGTCTCGCAATTTCGCCGCCTGGCAATTGGACCATTAGAAATACAATTTGGGCATCCAGAGAAAAGGATGCCCAACCGCGACGCTGAGACTTCATGACCTGAACTAAAACATCGCGAGCGTACAAGGACGGCCCTTCCACGCATGGACGCTTTATGCGCCGCAGGATTCACCTTCGGCACGTCGACGGTTGCGTTTGGAAATTCGCTCTCGACTTTGTGCCGAAGCCATACAGCCGTGTAGGAAAGCAAAAGGAGTACTCTTTGCTTTGGAAAGTAACGTATTCAAAGGCGTTGCAAGCAGACAGTTTTGGATCATTACCATAGGCTTGCAAAATGCGCATTCAATCCTAGTTGCAGTTATTTCATTCACGCAACTCTTTAATTCCTTTGCTGTTTTGGAAGCTTCCCAAGATATTTTCTAAGGAAAATGCTTTGCTTCGGGGGGTTTATTTCTATCATTATCTACAGGACAAAAAACTATATATTTTTATGTATTTATATTTATTTTATTGAGACTTGCCAAGAAAACCCCAGGATAGGGTAACCTTAGGGTTGCCATTAGTCGCAAATGTAGGAACAAGTGACTTGTTTTGTTTTAAAGAGTTTTAAACTTTTTTTTTAATAATGTAATGTTTTTAGGGGGGAAGCAGTGTAATAGTAGTAGTAGTAGTAGTAGTAGTAGTAGTAGTAGACGTAGTAGCAATTAATAATAATAGACCAATGGACCTTCCAGTGGCTTTTGGAAGGTACCCGAGACTGTTAAAATCATCTTCTAAGGGCCATAATGAGACCACCCAACCTTTTCCAAGTAATCTCCGAGGCTTAGAACAAAATTACTCTTTTGAACCAAACTCCTCCGAATAAATATGCACTCAGAGAAGGGCTTTGGTGTAAATTGCATTTTGTTCGGATGGAGAGCTCGGTTTAATTATACACATACACACACACACAGGCAAATCCCAAATGGCTGCGAGGATGAATTGTCGCTTCCCGGCGCGCGCAGCAATGTCACGCGCCGTCGGATGGACGGAACGTCGTGGGACGCAGGCCGAAAGAAAGTACTATGTCTCTCTTCTCAAAAGTGTGCAAAGGGAATTGCAATTCTGCAAGTCGCTTGCAGCAGAAGAGCAACGGAGAGCCAGCATGGCAAGAGTTGCTCCGAGGAGGTTTGCTGTTGCCTTCCTCTGAGGCTGAGAGAGTGCGATTTGCCCAAGGCAACCCAGCGGGGGAATCGAACCCTGGATCCCCAGAGTCCTAGTCCGACACTCAAACCACTAACCCCTGGCTCAATGCTATGGGACTCTGGGATGTGTAGTTTGGTGGGATATTTAGCCTCCTCTGTCAAGAGTGCTATAGTGCCACAGCAAATCCTAGGACTCCATAGCATACAATATTATTTCTGCGGTGCCAATGTGGCCTGTGATAAAAAACAGCTAAAATCTTGGCGTGCAAGAGATTGAAACAAACAAACTATTCTTAAGCGAGCCCAGTGTGACGTAGCAGTTTGCATATCGGACCATGACTCTGGAGACCGGGGTTCGATTCCCCGCGTGGCTGTGAAACTCACTTGGTGAGCTTGGGTAAGTCACACTCTCTCAGCCTCGGGTAGAAGGCCATGGCAAATGTCCTCGGAGCGAATCGTGCCACGAAAATGCCCGGATGGGTCCGCCATAAGTTGGAAACGGCCTGAAGGCACGCGGCGACAAGCGTGCGGCCACGCATCGCGCCTCCAACAGGATTCCAGAACACCAAGTTCGTTCAGGAAAATTGAATATCCGTCCCAAAAATACGAATTGCTGTATGGAACAACCCAGCAAAGAAGTCCTGCAAAGAAGGGATGGAAAGCAGAGAAAATCAGCTGTGAGTGTTTTCATCCTCCTCGCAAAGCCTCCCTCGGAAAAAAGGAGAGGAGCGAGTCCACAAAATTGGCCTCTCTTTCAGAAGCAGGCTTTCCGTGAGCCATCTTCTCAAGGGCCACTCCAGGGAGAGCTTTTCTCTTTCCCAAGGGCCCTTCACAATACTCCAGCCACCTCCTGCCGGCCACTTGGCACAACCAAAGAAGCGTCATGCGGCTCTCTGCCATCTGCGGGTGCCCGGCTTCCCGCGGGCGTCGTTGGCGTCGAGTTCAATGCAACCCAGGACCTGGTCCAGAAGATGGAGTTAGCCTTAGCGAACCCATCGTGGGACCGTTCCCCGCCGAGATCATGGACTGCATTGCAATGGGATAAAATAGACACAGGACTGTATCAGACAGGACGAATTTCTGTTTATTGCGAATGGAGCCAATTCGAATTCACGTGAATTCCTATTGCGTTCGGAATGCGTTCAGAATGACTTCCCATTACCCGAAAATGACCCCCCGTTGACCAAAATTGTGTGAGATGCTTTAATTCGCAATAACGTAAAACCCACGATTGCATTCGGAGTGACTTCCCTTTTGCCCGAAATTGCGTGAGATGCTTTAATTCGCAATAACGTGAAACCCCATGATTGCGTTCGGATTGCCATTGGATTATACTTCCAATTTCCGACGTCTGATAAGGTCCACACATATCCAGAAGCATAGAAATATAGGGCCATCCAGTCCAAACCCCGGCAATAATATCATTAAAAATATGACCATGCAACGTATCACGCTGACATGTGATTTTGTTCCCCTGCAATATTTGTTTTAATGATATTACACCGTGATATTTTTAGCCTATTGATTTCTCTATTATTGCTCCGTTATTAAACATAAATGTAATCCTTTTTATTTTCTGATTTATCTTATGCGCTCTTCTGGATTCCCAGCTCTCTGCGGCCACGTAATGGTTTTCCGTCGGGATGTAATTTCCTGCTCAGTTTTGTTCGGCTGTTTGTTTCCGACTTATGGCAACCCTAAATTTTATGGCACTGGTGCTCTTGGGCAGAGGAGGCGAAAGATCTGGTGAAACTACAAATCCCAGGACTCCCTAGGAAGGAGCTACAGCACTTAAAGCGGTGCCAAGTTGCGTTTATTTCAACAGTGCCGTTGCAACGAAACCATGCTTTTGGAAGACCGGGGTGTATCAACACTGTAGAAATAATGCAGCTTGACACCACTTTAAGTACTGTACCTCCTTCCTGGGCAGTCTTGGGATTTATAGTTTCACAAAGTCTTTTGACTTCTTTGCCCAACAGTGACCAATCCAAAGGATTTTGTAGGACGGAGCCACGGCAGTTGAAGTGGAGTCAGACCGCATTATTTCTACAGTGTAGACGCACCCCTGGTTTTTCAGAAACATGGTTTTGGGTGCATCTGCGCTGTCAAAATAATGCCATTTGAAAGCACTGGAAGTGGATCTAGATTTGTCACTCTTGGGCAGAGTAGGCAAAAGACTTTGCAAAACTGCAAATCCCAGGACTGCCTAGGAAGGGGTTGCCACACTTACAAATGGTGTCGAGATGCATTATTCCAACAGACGCACCCCAGGTCTCTTCCCAGCTGCCTGCAAGCAAGGAAGGTGCGCGGAGGAGCAACATCTGGAGAAAAACCAGCCGGGAGGCGGATTTGTGCTGCTCCCCGGCATCCGTCGGGTGCGAAGCGGAGCAGGGACGCGCCTGCCAAGAGCAAGCGCATGGTGCAGAAGCGTCAAGAAATAGAGGGCTGGAGACGGAGGGGGCGTCTCTCCCGCCATCATTTGTCTCCAAAGCCGCCTCATTTACATTCCTCCCGCTGGAACGGGGTCCAAGTGATTGATTCCGTGCCCCGGGTTCCTGTCCAGGCCTTTGTGATGCTAATTCCGACATGCTGGGGTTGAGATGCACCGCGCGCAAGCTCTGGAATACTGATATAGCAAAGGGAGAAACACTTACCTGAGTCCTTTGGCTTCCCATTCCACGCAAGCCCGGATCGCTTTCCGGTTATTAATGTCCATGCCCTGCCCTTGCTCCGAGGAGAAAGCACCAACAACAAAAGGGGTGGAAGGTGTTGCCCCATTCTGCCCAAGCGACACTTGGGCAGCAAATGTGAAATGCACAGGTATAGGACATCCGGCTCGACAGCAGCGCATGCAGAAGGGATCTAGGAGTCGTCGTAATGGACATTGTGAGCCAACAGCGTGATGCGGCGGCTAGAAAAGCCAATGCAATGCTTGGTTGCATCAGCGCAGCCAAGACAGGTGCAATCCAGGTCTTTCTTCATCGGTAACTCCATCCTAGGGAGCCCTAGGATTTGTAGTTTTAACAAGGCCTTTGGCCTTCTCTGCACAAGAGTGCCAATGCAATTCTGGGCTGCGTTCCACTTCTCTACCTGCTTTTTAAATGTCTCAAGCTGCATTACGCGGCCGAATTAATGCAATTTGACATTGCTTCGACAGCTATGGCTCCATGCTATAGTATGCTGGGATTGGCCATTTTGTCAGATATTTTGTCTCTGGCACCCCAAGAAACTACCAATCCCAGGTGCCAAGCTGCATTAAATTCTGCTTACGTGTAACACAGTTGCATGCGTTCGATCCCGACACGGACTGGAGTCCGCAAAAGCTGGTGCCACGTAAAGCAACTCATCGTTTTTGCAGCGGCGGATTAAAACGCGCCTGGCCCTATTCCGCCTCTCAATTGCGAGCTGAAAGGGAAAAGCGGGGAGGAAATATAAGGAAACTGTTGTCAAAGATATATGCCGTAATTGCCCGAGCGAACGCTGCCAAAACGCTATCACGCAGCCAGAGGTGGCTGGTCTTATCATCGTCGCCACCTACAACAGGAGCGGCTTCAAGGAAAGAAGCCGCTGCAAATTGCCGCGCTGACATTTGCGCTGATAGGTTGATCCTGTCTCCGATCTCTTTCCTCGACTCTAGCTACTTGGAACGGTGACAGCTGGAGGAGATGCGAACGCGCACATGCCTACCTCCAAGTGCAAAATCGCCACTGTATTATAAAACTCGGGCAGCAAAGGTCTCGGAGGCGGTCATAAGTGGCCAACGTGGAGCACTGAGTCCATTACGGATTTTGAGCTGAGTTGTAAAGGAGCCGTCTAAGGGCCTCTACATGGTTTGCGGAAAGAGTTCAACGCCGAAACGGCTCCTTTCCTTGGCAGAGTTATATCTTCGACAAAGCGTTCGAACACTTTTGACCCCCCTCCGCTTCTCTATTCGTCCTTTCTTTGCATTTCGGTTTCCCCTTCCTCCCTGCCGTTTTTGCCAACTGTTATCCTACGCACCTTTAGAAGATGTGTGAGATAAAGGATTGCAACGCTAGCATGGTCTGTGTACTATTAACATTTATGTATTTTCATTGACGTTGAGAAAATACTCCGCATAGGTATAGATACATATACGATCTTTGCTTCTTTTGCATCCAACGCACCTTTAGAAGATATATAAGATAAAGGATGCAATGCTTGCATGGGCTGCGTACGATTAACATTTATGTATTTTCATCGACTTTGAGAAAACGCTGCGTATAGGTATAGATACATATATGATCTTTGCCTCTTTTGCATCCTACACACCTTTAGAAGATATATAAGATAAAGGATGCAACACTAGCATGGGGTGCGTACTTTTACATATTTTCTGCATTTACATATTTTCATCGACGTTGAGAAAACACTCTGCATAGGTACAGATCCGTATATAATCTTTGCTTCTTTTGTTTTTTAATGAAAATAATAACCTTTTAAATTGAATTTTTATTTAAAATGGAACGTAAAAACACAAAACATACATAAAAAGCCTATCGGGCAAACAAACCATGTTTACGAAACACACATTTGTAGCTAAACGTAAAAGAAAAAGAAAACACACATTTGTGGAGTCGAAGGCTTTCATGGCCGGCATCCATGGTTTTTTGCGGGGTTTTCGGACTATATGGCCCCGTTCTAGAAGAAATACATGTTCTTCGATATCTATGATGCTTGTGCTTTTGTATATATTTGTTTCTGCATTTATCTTCTGTGACATTTAATAGCCTTCCATAAATATTGTCTTTCTCCATCTCTCTACTTTAACAGTTAACTTCCTAAGCTAACTCTGTGTTACTACTATGCTATTTTAACCCAAATGTTCTTCTTTTATCATCAACAATCCAATCCAATTCTACTATAACCTCAGATAATACATTTATTATCCTAATCGATCGACCTATATACAGCGGGAAATTGTTATCCGCTGGGGTTTGGTTCCAGGAACCCTCCGTGGATAACAAAATCCGTGGATGCTCAAGGCCCGTTAAATATAACGGCACAACAAAATGGTGTCTCATATATAAAATGGCAAAATCGAGGTTTGCTATTTGGAATTTATACTTTTGGGGAATATTTCCAAGCCGTGGGTGCTCAAATCCATGGATAGAAAATCCGTGGATAAAGAGGGCCAACTGTACATATATAGCTATCCATTCCAGTAATCCTGCACATCTGATTTTATCAATATATCCCATTGATCACTTTTTAAAAAATAAGATTTAAAGTCACATGGAAGCCGCCAAGTGCCACTCGTGGATGGGACCAGAGCCCAAAAAGGCGTCTTCTTCTCCGTCCGCTCTTTTTGGATCCACACTTTATTTTCTCTCTCTGTCTTTCCTTTCGCTCCCTCTCTTACCTCTTTTGCTCTCTTTCCTTATTCCTTTCCCATGCGAAATCCAGAAGTCAAAATCTTGGCTTGCCCAAATCCTGAGGTTGGACCAAGGATTGCATTAAATTAAATGAATGTCGTTTTGGGGCCATGGTTTTCCTAACCTTCTGTAGAGTCAGATGGATTTATCAGATGGAAATTGCCATCGTAGCATGACCTAGAGTTATGAATACACTGCCTTGGAGTTTGTTGGAGTCTTCTTCTTTGGAAGTTTTCAAAGAAACGTCAGATGGCCATATTTTGGGAATACTTTGCTTTTATATTCATGGATGGCAGAAGCGGCTTGGATCGGATAGCCCCTTGGGGTCCCTTCCAACTCTTGGATTTTATGAATATTTTTGTTACACACAGGTTGGTTTTTATGGAGCAGGTGGGCTTTTAGTTTGCTTTTAACTTTCGCATATTTTATGGTTCAATATTTGGGTGCAAATGTTTTTAATCGTTCTGAATTTTAGTGAGATTTTAAATGCTTTTTCTGTGAACCGCCTTGGGTCCCTCCGGGGAGAAAGGCGACGTATGAATGAAATAGATAAAGTAAGGAATGCTGCAAAAGAAGATGGACCAAATAGATGTTGAATCTGGAGTAAATAGTATTTAATATCAGAAAAGTTGAATATTAATAAAGCACTCTCACTGTGAAAAGGAAATTCAAAATGAATATACCATATAAATACAGAAATTCAGCTGCCTCGACTGATCTCAAAGGAGTGGGGTATAAATTATTATTATTATTATTATTATTATTATTATAAAATACATTAGATGTAAGAGTAATTAAAGCAAAGTTTAAAGTAAATAACTGAACGTATTATATTTATGGGGCAGATTATATAGGACAAAAATAAGTAACTAAAAGGAACAATATTTATAAATTGATATGTAAATACAGGATGTAATATTAAGAGGGGAGACATTGGGGAAAAATTTTTATTTTTATGGAATGTGTGCTGATATATTAAAGCTGTAATAGCACAGTATTATATTAATAATAATAATAATAATAATAATAATAATAATTCATTTGTATTTTCCATCCTCTCCCTGCGGATCAAGACAGGATTACATCAGTAAAATAATACAGTTCAAGTATTAAAGTATAGCCGATAAAACACTAACGTTGTTATTTCAATAATAATATAACTAGATCATCATCTAAAATACCCAAAAGACATACAATCATAACCAGGAGTGGAGCATTTTTATCTTAAAGGTCTCCTATAAGAGGTCGGGTGGATAAGTCCTCCGGAAGAGATCCGTCTTAAAGTCATATAAGGTGGTGATGAGACGTTAACGTCTATAACGTTAACATATACGTATATTAGCATGACAATAAAAATTAAATTAAATTAAAATAATAAATGCCTTTTATGATGCATTTTTAACTGATGGCTTACTAGCACCCGCTGACCACTCTCTTGTTTCCTTCCCTCCAGAACACCGATGACCTCCTAGTAGCTTCGGCCGAGTGCCCCAGCGACGACGAAGACTTGGAAGAGTGCGAGCCGAGCACCGGTGGGTCTTTTTCCATTTTCTCAGCCCCGGGGCACACAGTCAGAAGCGGGAGGGAACGGTCCGACCCTTGCACCCAGATCCAGATCCAGATCCATACCCGTGAGACACGAGAATCAGTTCTGGGGTCCCTGTGCAGAGACACAAACCGTGCAACCTTTTTCCGCCCGGGCCAGCGCGACACGATAGCGACAGGCACATAATCCTTTCTTTCTCTTTCTCTTCCTCTCTCTTTTCCTTTCCTTTCCCTTCCCACCATCAAGGCTCCCGTACGTTCCCCATAAACCCCTCTTTGGCCGCTCCGTAGCATTAAATACACAAACCGTGGCGGGTTCGGTTGCAATTAAAAATAAAAATCGGGTTTCCGGTCCCGGTTGGCACCGAAAGGGAAACGCAGCCCGAGTCACGGCAAAGAAGGTTTTTCACTCAATGCAGCCCCTGGAGCTAACTCTAAGCAGAATATAAATGTGTGTTATTTATGGAGTATTTCCCCAGTCGCTAATTTTTAAGGGCTTATAACTGTAAGAAAATGTGAAACACATTGGGCAGGATCTGGCTGAGGACTCAGGTCTTCACAAGTGGAGTTGCATCTGGAGGAATTAGAAATGAGCAGTTCTCCCAACATCTGCATCTAGTATAATTATAATAATAGTAATATAACCAAAGCACAATAGATATTGATACACCTCTTAGTGAAAGCTGTGAGCAAAGTGCAATGGCACTGTCTGCTCTTCTCTCCCTCTGAGGCCATAGCAATTGCAGATGGCATGGAGGGAGGGCCTCTCACCCACCACTGGAACCCAGGCGCAATGGCACATTGCCTGGCTCCTCTTCTCTAACCCGGAGTCTATAGCTGTGCCGGTTGGCATGGAGGGAGGACCTATCACCAGCCGCTGGGACCAAGGCATGATGGAGCTGTGCCTGGCAGCAGTTGGCATGGTAGGCAGAGGCAGCGTGAACGGTCAAAATGAAAAGATGGGACCACAAGGAGCCCAAAGGTTATGGCTCACTCACCCCTGGATCTCTTAGGCTGCATCTGCACTGCAGAATTAATGCTGTTTGACCACCACCACCCCTTTAACTGCCTTGGCACAATGCTATGGAATTCTGGGATTGGAAAACCTTGGCCAAGTCACGTTCTCTCAGCCTTGGGGGAAGTCAAGGGCAAACCTCCTCGGAACAAATCTTGGCAAGAAAACCCCAGTGATAGGGTTGCCTTAGGGTTGCCGTAAGTCGAAAGCACCTCGAAGGCACCCAAGAACAAGTGGTTCATGTGGGATATTTAGCAGAGAGCTCTGCAAATCCCAGTACTGTATTATGGAGCCACGGCATTTAAAGTGGCATCAGACTGCTTTACTTCTGCGGTGTGGCAGTAACCTGGGTCAACTTACTCCAGATATAACAGAGTCGTGCCCATGAGCACCGTTTCTTCGCTCCCTTTTCCTCCCCGCTGTCAGCCCCAAAAATATATTTTGTAGGTCTGTGTGGTGGAGCCAAAATCGCAACATCAAACAAAACGCTCAGAGCCTCTGAAGTCTGAAAGATCTTTTATTGTTATTATTATTATTTTTGCAATGCCCCAGAAAACAAAACGCTTATCCCAGCCTCCCATTGCCCTGAAGTTTGGAACTTCGTAAAATGGACGCGTTTTATTTTTACTGGGGGGGGGGTTATTTCCATTTGCGTGCGAGTGTCGTAATTGCGTTTGGCGGCGTTGGACTTAAACAAGGCGAAATGGTGGGGGAGAGACGCTTTCGAGTCTAAATGCTGGTTTATTTTCACGCTCCTCTCCCACCTGCTTGCATTGAGCACCTGACGCCGCTTTTTGGAAAGAGCATTTATTTGGGGAAAGGAGAAGGAGATAGTGGCATGGAAAGACTGGAGCCCTATAGCAAAGCACTTGTCTTGGGTACAAAACGTCCCCCGTTTCATCACCACTTGCAGGGAAAGAGCATTGCTTGAAACCCATAAGAAGGTTGTTGTTGTTATTGTGTGCCTCCAAGTCATTTTTGGCTTACGGAGACCCTAAGCTATCGTAGGTTTTTCTTCCGTTTCTTCCGAGGGGGTTTGCCATGGCCGTCCTCTGAGGCTGAGAGAGTGTGACCAGGAGGGAATGGGCAAACCCACCTCCGAGGATCCCTTGCCTAAGAAAACCCTACGACAATCACGGAGTCGCTGTAAGAAACCTGCAACTTGAAGGCACAGAATCGCATAGAAGGGACTTAATTGTGCTAAAGGCACCTATCTGATCTTGGATGATAAACAAGGGTCAGCCCTGGTTAGACCTTGGATGGGAGACCACCGAGGAACCGCATGTACTGTAGGCAATATTTCAAAGGAAGGAATCGGAGAGTAATAGTCCTAGTACTCTGGCCTATTGCTCCGGAGCCCACCAAGGAATCGCACATAGTCTAAGCCAGAGGGTCTCAATCTTTGATCCGCCAGCTGTTTGGGACTTCAACACCCAGAAGCCTTTGCCAGGAGGGAGGCAATGATGAGGGAATCTGGGAGCTGAAGTCAAACACACCTGGAGGACCAAAGGTTGAGGACCACTGCTGTAGGCAATATTTCAGAGGAAGGAATCTCACAATTTCAGAGGAAGGGATCGGCAAATCTACCTCCTTGGCGAAGGAAACCCTACAGAATCCATGGGCTCACCATGGGGACGACCGGCAACTTGAAGGAACATGCGCATGGACACATACAAAGGGCTTTTGAGCTAAGGCACTCCATGAGATAAGAGCATGGCATCACCTGCTTGGCTGCGGAAACGTCAACATCCATGCGCTCCTGCCCTCAGCCATCCATACAATGGGGAGCGAACTTTTGGTTAGCTGCTTGTTTTCCGCTGTTCCTCCAGCTGCTGGACTACTTGAATTCTTGGTCTTAAGGCCACCACTTGATCTTTTCCTGGTGGGTACCCATGCGCTGTTCCATTCCAAACAAGCCGTTTGCCAGTTGGGGAGCCTGATCGGTTTGGGCCCCAGCTGGGAAGAAAGTCTGGCTCCCTCCTGGCTGAAAGACCTGAAGGTTTTTCCTCCGCTATGAAACACCTGCGGCATCCCTTGTTCAGCGGCAGAGCTTTATTTCTACCCTACTGTTGTGTGCCAGGTTCGGTACTACGCAGAGCCTTGGAGAAGTTTGGGATCAGGTCTTGTTCCAACTGGGAACGAGGTGCGGCGATCTTTCCTCTCCGCTTCAAAGAGCAGAGTTTGGGAAGGTTACTTGCGGAGGACTACAGATCCCAGATCGCCTCTCTCTTCATAGCTACTGGAGTTCCCAGATTTTGCAGCCTAGAGCCTCTCCTCCAGTTCTCAGGGTGAGAGTGAGACATCTCAGGGCAAGAGCGCTAGCTTGCAAAACATGTGTCTTTTCTATGTATTACTTGTTAAGACTTCGGCGGGCATTTTGTTGATTAGTCCAGAACCAGTTCTGGGTTTTGGTTCTGCATCATACAAGCAGGACACAGCGAACCCGGAAGGAACTTGGGTTAAATCACCCATATAGACAAAGCGTGAGCGGTAACGCAGTAGCCATCCTTAAATATCCAAAGGGATGTCATGTAGAAGAAGGCGCCAGTTTCTTATCTGCTCATCAGAGTTTATCACACGAAGGGAATTGGAAGTATAATCCAATGGCAATCTGAATGCAATCATGGGGTTTCGTGTGATTGCATGAAAGCTGATCACACACATTTTCGGGCAAAGGGAAGTCCTTCCAAACGCAATCGTGGGGTTTCACATTATTGCGTGAGAAACTATCACACGCAATTTCGGGCCATTCTGAATGCAACGCGGCGTCAATACGCAATCACGTAAATTCGCCAGACTAGCGAATTTACTCAGTTCCGAACCGGCCTCACTTCCATTTCTTTCAAAATTGAAATTCCTCCCATGTGTTAAACTCCATACAGAGACTAGGAGATGAATTAATGGACTGAACTGGCCAACAAAGAGATTCCACCTAAACATTAGAAGGAGATCATGGGTATGACTTTGCCCACAGATGATGGCATGCCCCCATCCTCTCTTACATTGATGCAAGTAGCCTGACTTGAGTGAATGCAACCTTTTTTTAAAAATCATCCTTTAGTGCCCATCTCAAGCTGCCAAAATACCGCCCTCTCCTCCGCAGCTGTGCCCATCTGTGCTCCAGAAGCTGTTTTCTCCAGGTGCGCCACCCAGGAGCCACCTTTCCCGATGCCACGGCTGAAAACGGCTCTTTTGTTCGGGGACTGCTTGACTCAGCCAGCTTTTCTTCCTTCCTTCCTTCCCTCTCTCTCTCGCCTCTCCTCTCCTCTGCTGCTCCTTCCCTCGCCTTCCCCTGCTATCTATTTGACGCCTGCAGCCATATCAGTTCTGGCTGTGATCTCCTCAGATCTTAGCACTTGGTGGCTACTGGGATTAGCAAGAAGAGGAGGCGGCAGGAAGGGAAGGGAAGGAAGGAAGGGAGGCCTTGGCGTCAGAAGCTGCCATTGCAGCCAGCTAAGCAGGGGCTTGCCCCATCGCAGACAGTTGGAAAGCAAGCCAGATAGAAATGGGGAACAATAACCTGGCGGCAATGGGCACGGAGGCTTCTCTGTAGGAACCGAGGCTGGCGTTACCTCTCACGCTGGGCAAGGCTGGAGGATGAGCTCCAGGATTGAAATGATTCTTCTTCGTTCCAGTTCCATAGGATGTGGTCCAGCCACATAGCAATAGCAGCTTCATTTGTATACTCATCCCTCCATATTTGTGGGTTTCATTATTCAGGGATTTTTCATTCATATGTTCTCTCTGGGAATATCCAGGTCCTCCTCCAATGCAACCCTATGGTCAACTTTAACTAAATGTTGCACTGAAAGACCTAGAGATTCCTAGAGAGAATACTCTACTAGGCCTTTGTAGCTCCTCCGGCGCAAGTCTATGGTCAGTGTCTGTCGGACGTTGACCACAACGTTGCACTGGTTTAAAAACATGGTGTTTTTGTTATTTGCGGTTTTTCCACATTCACGAGGGTCTTGTGCCCCTAAGCCTAGCAAATACAGAGGGACAAATGTATACCGCTTCATACCGCACTGAGCACTAAGTGGTTTACATCAAGCTGAGTATTCCTTTTAGCAACCTCCAAAGGTCCGGCCAGAGAGAGGAGAAGGAGAGGAGCTGCTTGGCAGCCATTTTGGGACCGTGTGCTTGAGACCGTGTGCTTGTTGCTGAAGGGGAGGAGCTTCTGTGAGTCACATCTGTGAGTCACAAGGGGGCGGAGCTAGCAGACTAGCTTTATATACCACCTTCCAGAGCCTTCCAGAACAGTCCGGCCAGAGAGAGGAGAAGGAGAGGAGCTGCTTGGCAGCCATTTTGGGACCGTGTGCTTGAGACCGTGTGCTTGTTGCTGAAGGGGAGGAGCTTCTGTGAGTCACATCTGTGAGTCACAAGGGGGCGGAGCTAGCAGACTAGCTTTATATACCACCTTCCAGAGCCTTCCAGAACAGTCCGGCCAGAGAGAGGAGAAGGAGAGGAGCTGCTTGGCAGCCATTTTGGGACCGTGTGCTTGAGACCGTGTGCTTGTTGCTGAAGGGGAGGAGCTTCTGTGAGTCACATCTGTGAGTCACAAGGGGGCGGAGCTAGCAGACTAGCTTTATATACCACCTTCCAGAGCCGCGCGCCGTAGTTTTCTTTAACTGAACAACTCTGCTCAAGTGGCATTAGACTTTGCAGTATGGACAACGAGGGATCTGCCGCAGTCACCTGCAACTCTTGTGGGATGTTTCTCTTCTTGCCTACAGAAGTGGAGAACTTCACATGCACCAAGTGCAAGTTGGTGGCACTCTTGGAGGAGAAAGTGCAGCAGCTGGAGTCCAGAGTAGCTACACTTCAGCAGATTAGGGAACAAGAGGATTTCCTGGACACAATAGAACTAACCATCTTGGATGAGTACCATGCAGAGGAAGATGCTAGGGTGGAAGAGGTCACTTGCCAAACAGAGGAGGCAGACAGCTGGAGGAAGGTCACAAAGAGAAGTAAACCAAGAAGGAATTGTTCGGGGAGCTTGCAGCTAGAGAATCGATTCGAAGCGCTTTCCCTTATCAAGGAGGATGAAGAAGAGCAGCATGGACAGACTTCAGGGATGGAGCAGGGGAGCCTGAGAGTCCCACCCGAGGAAACAGTCGCTGCTAAGCCTCGGAGGAGGCGTGTGGTCGTAGTGGGGGACTCCTTGCTGAGGGGTACAGAAGCAGTGATTTGTAGGCCTGACAAGATGTCTCGAGAGGTGTGTTGTCTTCCAGGTGCAAAGATCCGGGATGTGACAGAGAGGCTGACAAGACTGGTCAAGCCTACTGACCAATACCCCTTCCTTTTGGTCCACGTGGGAACTAATGATACTGCAAGACACAGCATTCAGAACATCAAAAGGGATTACGAGGCGCTTGGTAGGAAGCTGAAAGGAATGGATGTACAGGTTGTCATCTCGTCTCTTCTGCCAGTTGAAGGGCATGGTCCAGGAAGGGAGAGGAAAATAGCAGATGTGAACAACTGGCTTCGCAGATGGTGCCGCCGAGAGGGATTTGGATTCTTGGATCATGGGCTGCGGTTCCATGAGGAGGGACTTTTTGCAACAGACGGGTTGCATCTCACGCCAGTTGGAAGAAATGTTTTTGCCAACAGTCTCAAGAACTTGATCAGGAGAGCTTTAAACTGAGTTCCGAGGGGAAGGGAGACAATATTAAGGAAGGCAAAAGGGATGGCGAAAATAGTCAAACTGACATAGAGGAAACAAGGCAAACAGTGCAAGGACCCAATAGTGGGAGGCAAAAAAACTTGCACAGGCAGCAAGTAAAAGGGAACCATGGTCTGCGATGTCTCTACACTAATGCACAGAGCATGGGAAATAAGCAAGATGAACTCGAACTCCTAGTACAACAAGGCAAATATGATATAATAGGCATCACTGAAACCTGGTGGGATGAGTCTCATGATTGGAATGTGGAAATAGAGGGGTATAACCTTATTAAGAGAAATAGGCCAAACAGGAAAGGAGGAGGAATAGCACTATATGTCAGAGATATTTACACCAGTGAAGAGATCCTGGGCATCAATCATGGAAGCCAGGTGGAGAGCATCTGGATAAGAATCAAAGGGGAGGGAAACAACAAGGGTGTTACGGTGGGAGTCTACTACAGACCCCCAAGTCAGACTGAGGAATTGGATGATATCTTTCTAGAACAGATGACCACACAGTCAGAAAAGAGAGCTGTAGTAGTGATAGGCGACTTCAACTCTCCTGATATTTGCTGGAAGTCAAACTCAGCAAAATCCTCAAGGTCTAGCAAATTCCTCACTTGCCTGGAAGTCAATTTCATGGTCCAAAAGGTGGAAGAGGCAACAAGGGGGTCAGCTATTTTAGATCTGATCCTAACCAACAAGGATGACTTGGTTAATGGGGTGCAAGTGGTGGGATCATTAGGTGGAAGTGACCATGTTCTCCTGGAGTTTGTAATACAGTGGAAAGGAGAAGCCAGGCAGAGTCAGACACGCATCCTAGACTTTAGGAGAGCGGATTTCAGTAAACTTAGAGAAGTATTGAGGGCGATTCCATGGTCAGAAATACTAAAAGATAAAGGAGTTCAGGACGGATGGGACTTTCTCAAAAGGGAGATACTGAAGGCACAATTTCAAACAGTTCCAGTGAGAAAGAAAAACGGGAGGTGTCTCAAGAAACCAGGATGGATGACTAAGGAACTTTCAACCGAGCTAAGTTTGAAACGGAACATGTATAAGAAATGGAAAAAGGGGGAAATCACGAAAAAGGAATTCAAAGAAATAGCAGGCATGTGTAGGGGTAAAGTCAGAAAAGCTAAAGCGCAGAATGAACTCAGGCTTGCTAGAGAGGTTAAGAACAATAAAAAGGGCTTTTTTGGATATGTCTGCAGCAAGAGGAAGAAGAAGGAAACGGTAGGGCCACTGCGTGGAGAAGATGGCAAAATGCTAACAGGAGATAGAGAAAAGGCAGAATTACTCAACACCTTCTTTGCCTCAGTCTTCTCAGAAAAGGCAAAGGGTGCTCAACCTGAGGATAATGGAGCAGAGAACAGAATAGGGGAATTTCAGCACAGAATAAGTAAAGTGATAGTAGAGGAACACCTTGTTAATCTAAATGAATTTAAGTCTCCGGGACCAGATGAACTCCATCCAAGGGTATTAAAAGAACTGGCAAAAGTAATATCAGAGCCATTGGCAATCATATTTGAAAACTCCTGGAGAACAGGAGAGATCCCAGCAGACTGGCGAAGGGCAAACGTTGTCCCCATCTTCAAAAAGGGGAAAAAAGAGGATCCCAACAATTATCGTCCAGTTAGTCTGACATCGGTTCTTGGAAAGATTCTGGAGCAGATCATTAAACAAAGAGTCTGTGAACATCTAGAAGGCAATGCCATAATCACAAAAACTCAACATGGGTTTCAGAGAAACAAGTCATGCCAGACAAATCTAATCTCTTTCTTTGATAAAATTACCAGTTTGGTAGACGAAGGGAATGCTGTGGATATAGTATATCTTGATTTCAGTAAGGCCTTTGACAAGGTTTCCCATGACATTCTTGCAAACAAGCTTGTAAAATGTGGGCTAGACAAGTTAACTATTACATGGATTTGTAATTGGTTGAGTGGCCGAACTCAAAGGGTGCTCAACAATGGCTCCTTTTCATCCTGGAGAGAAGTGACCAGTGGGGTCCCACAGGGCTCTGTCCTGGGCCCAGTGCTATTCAACATCTTTATCAATGACCTGGATGACAGAATTGGGAGCATACTTATCAAATTTGCAGATGACACCAAATTAGGGGGAATAGCTAATACCCCAGAGGACAGGATCAAGATTCAAAGTGACCTGAATAGACTAGAAAGCTGGGCCAAAGCTAACAAAATGAAATTCAACACAGAGAAATGTAAGGTATTGCACTTAGGGCGGAAAAATAAAATGCACAGATATAGGATGGGTGACACCTGGCTGAATGAAACTACATGTGAAAGGGATCTAGGAGTCCAAGTAGACCACAAGTTGAACATGAGTGAACAGTGTGATGCGGCAGCTAAAAAGGCCAATGCTATTTTGGGCTGCATTAATAGAAGTATAGTGTCTAGATCAAGGGAAGTAATAGTGCCACTGTATTCTGCTTTGGTCAGGCCCCACCTGGAATATTGTGTCCAGTTCTGGGCGCCACAATTCAGAAAGGACATTGAGAAACTGGAGCGTGTCCAAAGGAGGGCGACAAAAATGGTGAAGGGTCTGGAAACCATGCCCTATGAGGAACGACTTAGGGAGCTGGGGATGTTTAGCCTGGAGAAAAGAAGGTTAAGAGGTGACATGATAGCCCTGTTTAAATATTTGAAAGGATGTCATATTGAGGAGGAAGCAAGCTTGTTTTCTGCTGCTCCAGAGAACAGGACCCGGAACAATGGATGCGAGATACAGGAAAAGAGATTCCACGTGAACATTAGGAAGAACTTCCTGACAGTAAGGGCTGTTCGACAGTGGAACGCACTTCCTCGGAAGGTGATAGAGTCTCCTTCCTTGGAGGTCTTTAAGCAGAGGCTGGATGGCCATCTGTCAGGGATGCTTTGATTTGGATTTCCTGCATGGCAGGGGGTTGGACTGGATGGCCCTAGTGGTCTCTTCCAACTCTACGATTCTATGATTCTATGATTCTATGATGCCAGGCTGAGTTGACCCTGAGCCCCTGGCTGGGATTGAATTCACAACCTTGTGGTTTGTGAGTGAGTGGCTCCACTACTGGCATTTAACCATTGCACCACCTGGGCACATGCAGTTCGCAGGCATTCGGGCTTTTGGCACCGGGCAGAGAGGTGGGTGGGCTCCTTAAACTCTTCAGAAAAAGCCTTCGTGGTTTTTACCGGTACATCCACCAAAAGCAGAGATGATCAAATTGAGGCTGCCGTACTTTGGCGACATTGCGAGATGGCACAGATCGCTAGCAAAGAGAGCAATGCTAGGAAAGGTAGAGGGTAGAAGATGGAGAGGAAGACCACAGGCCGGGCGGACAGTGGACGATGGGGATGCATGGAGATCTTTCACCCACAGGGTTGCCATGAGTCGGAGTCGACGCGAGGGCAGCTAAGAACAAATCCAGAGAAATCCACTGGATTATCATGCATATATCTGTCTGTCTGGTTCAAGCGGGTTTGGCAGAGGGAGGGTGGAGAGATGTGAACAGGAAAGACAAGTGTCAAAAATCAATGAGCATAACACATTCATGTTTAGACTAGCCCCGGATGAGAGGTTGCCTGTACCTCAAGGAGTGGATTCCAGTGTCTAGGAACGTTATCACACGGGAGGAATTTCTCATAATTTTGAAAGAAATGAAAGTAGGGCCAGATCGCAATTGAGTGAATTCACTAGTTCAGTGAATTTATGTGATTGCATATTGATGCCACATTGCGTTCGGAACTGCCCGAAATTGCTTCCCAGTGCCCGACATTGTGCGTGATAGTTTCTCACGCAATAACGTGAAACCCCATGATTGCATTCAGATTGCCATTGGATTATACTTCCAATTCCCGTTGTGTGATAAACTCCTAATAGGAAGAAGAGATACATGGTGCAATGGTCGGGTTGGGGAGGCCAGTGAGCAAAGAACCCTGTAAAAACCCTTTCCTCCAAGGTTTGTAGATATTGCAGCTTGTTTTAGTTTGGTCGAATAAGATGGACAGGGGAGGAGGCCTGATTTAATGTAAGATAGCTTCCTATGGAAGAGACCTCCAGGGTCATCTAATCCAAACCCTGCCAACGCATGAATCCATTTCTAAAGCACCCCAAGAGGTGATCGTCTAACCTTTATTGAAAAGTCTCTGAAGAAGGAGGGTCTACGTACAAGCCAACGGATTCACATCACAAGAAGAGAGATTCTACCTAAATATTAGGAAGAATTTTTCCATTGTAAGAGCCATCCAACACTGGACTAAACTATCCCAGAGTGTAGACTCGCCTTCTTTGGAGGTTTGTAAACAGAAGGAGACAAGATCCTGAAGTGTAAAAATACATCACCGAATACTAAAGTTAGGATTGTCCGTGCCGTCGCATTTCCCATTTCTGTGTAGGAATGTGAAAACTGGACAGTGAAAAAAGCAGATAGGCAGAAAACCAAAACTGAGACCGTCATATTTTGGTCAAGTCACGAGAAGGCAACACTTGCTAGAAAATACAATAATGACAAGATAGAAAGCAGTAGCAAAAGCTGTCCCTTCCAAATCTATGATTCTATGATGGAGAAAAGGACAAAAGAGGACACAATGCATCTGCTACGTTTGTTGTGTGCATTTTCCGACTTACTGGATTCTAAGGCAACCTTATTAGGTTTTCTCGGCAATGTTTCTGCAGAAGATGCTTGCCGTGGCCGTTCTTTGAGGCCGAGAGAGCATAGCTTGCCAAAAGTGGGTTTCCATGGCTTAATAGGGATTCAAACCTTGCTCTCCCAGGAGTTTATCATACGACGGAATTTGGGGGTATAATGCAACGGCAATCCGAACGCAATCATGGGGTTTCATGTTATTGCGAATGAGTGTGTCTCCCACAATTTCAGGCAATGGGAAGTCATTCTGAAAGCAGTCATGGGATTTCACGTAATTGCGTATTACAGTATCTCACGCAATTTTGGGCAGTGGGGGCTCATTTTCGGGAAACGGAAAGTCATTCTGAACGCATTCCGAACGCAATCAGATTTCACATAAATTCGCTAAACTAGTGAATTCACGTAATTGCGAATTGGCTCCATTCACAATTGAGAGAAATTCCTCCCGTGTGATAAACTCCCCAGAGTCTTAGTTCAGCACTTAAACCACCACATCACACCGGCTGATCCATAGGGATAGATGCGGCTGCAAAAAATGCAGACAGTGGCTTTCACAGATGTAATGATGGGCTTATGCGCATGTGCGTCTCTTTATGGATGGGGCACAAGGGGCTTTTTCTGTAGCCGTTTGCACCTCCAAGCCCCCTCCAGGCAACCGACAAACTCCAGGAGGCTAATGCTGCTATTTACCAATGAGCGGAGGAAGGCATTTCAGAGGAGGAAAAAGCTGCTGGTGGTTGTTGTGTTTTTTTATTGGATATTCCAGATATAATTATAGAAAACAGAGACATTAGAGAGAAGAAAAGAGAGAAGAAAGGACTAAAAGGAGGAGGTATATGAACAATGGCTAAGCCTATGCATCGTTGCAAAAAGGAGGCTGGGAAGATAAACGTTCCCCATCTATTGTTCTAAGGATCGGTCAGAGAATCTTACTGCTTTAGCTGCACATGAATATATATTCGTACATTCATCAACTTGAAAGGAAAACATTTTTTGGGGGAAATATAGCCATCTTAGATCAATGCATCTCCAGGCGACTTGGCTGGTCTTGGCTGCAAGGGGAAAGGGAATGAAATGCACTGGCCTTGGCTGCAAAGGGAAAGGAAACGAAAGCGTGTTTGCCTTCTCCAAACCCACGTCTTGGCACCCTCCTTTCCAGTAAGAATGGTTTGTTTGCCCCATTTAGTCTTCAAACCAGGGAACGGCAAACCCAAAAGTGGTTCGCTCAGCCGGAAGGAGAGGAGAGGGGGAAACCTTGCCCTTCCCAGGAGGCTCAGGCAAAGGCAAACTGCTGCAGCCTCTTCTACCTTGTCTGTTCTTCCTGGTTAATAACTTTTCCCAGCTTGACTACACAATGAGTCTGCTTGGCCTGGTTTTCATCTACGAAGTGTCGGTGGGTACGAAAAGGTCCCACCGGTGCCGCTTTTGCCAACCCCAGTGGACTCTTCTTTCATTCCGTACACAGCCCTCCTCTTGGAGCTCTCCTGCAAAACTGGAGATCCCAATGCACACGTTCTCTGACTAGTGCAAAGCACAGAGACCCAAGGCAGGTGTCTTTGGGGGGAGAAGTGCCCCCCAGTTTTGCATTGCAACTGGGAAGGGAGGCCAGAGCAACCAGGTGGGACTACTACACCCATTTGGCTCTAGCGTGGAGTGACTTGACCATCCCACCTCTTCGTGCAGCTGAGCGACTCTCTTTTCTCGGTGGTCTCTCTCGGCCCCAAGAGCCCTCTCTACCTGCAGTCTGGCTGTGTGTGTTGTGCGTTGTGCGTTTTGCATTGACAGCTCAGCTTTGTTCTTCCATGCCGGCCTCTGCAGCAGCCGAACTTGCCTCTGCGGCGCCATGCCCAGCCTTTGCCATCCCCAGGCATGAGGTTTCTAAAATTGCTGAGATAAGATGAACCAACAGGACCCATTCCGTCTCCAGACTGGGAGAGATCCAGTAGGAATAGGGTCCCATGCAAATGCCGGTTCTGTATTAAGGTGGAAGTACACGGTTCGCCCTTTACAGTCTGTCTCCCTTTCAAGGGCTTTAGCTGGAGAAGAGCTGGGAAAACCTTTTCTGGCTGAGACAATCTTCTAATGTGAATGGAGAAAATGGCCTTCTGTGCCAAGTCAGACGTCGGATCCATCAAGCCACAGCTTGGAAAAGCGATCTTTTGGACCACAGCTCCCAGAATCCCCAGCCAGCATGCTGGATAAAGGATTCTGGGAGCTGTAGTCCCAAAATGAACATTCCTAAGGAGTTTATCATACGACAAAATTTGGGGGCATAATCCAATGGCAATCCAAACACAATCATGGGGTTTCGCATTATTGCGAATGAGTGTATCACACAATTTTGGGCAATGGGAAGTCATTCCGAATGCAATCATGGGATTTCACGTAATTGCGTATTAAAGTATCTCACGCAATTTCGGGCAATGGGGGGGTCTTTTTCAGGCAATGGGAAGTCATTATTAACGCATTCCGAACACAATTAGAAATCACATAAATTCGCTAAACTAGCAAATTTACGTGAATTCGAATTGGCTCCATTCGAAATTGGGAGAAATTCCTTCCATGTGATAAATTCCTGTTGCCAGTAAGGCTACCAGTGGCAACAGCAACCCAAGGCTTCGGACAACCAAGGCCTTCTGTACATAAAATATACCCATTCGACCACTGGGCTTGTCCTCAACAGTCTGAATAAAGGGCTGGCCTTCTTTAGGGTCAGAGAAAGCTGCCTTATATTAAATCAAGCCAGGAGTGCATCTGGTTCAGCATGGTCGGTCTTAATCAAAAGTAGCTTCCCAGGGGTCCCTGGCCACGTCTGCACTTAGTTTGCACCCAATTTGCACACAGTTAGCTGAGGAGGGGAAGTGGAAGCCTGCCCTTCCCAGTGGGCTCAGGCAAAGCAAAACTGCAACCGCCTCGTGTGTTCTTCCTTGTTAATAAACGTTTGCCGTCTTGACCATGCTTGGGTGTCGCTTGGCCTCCCATGTTTCAGCTGTGAAACATTGGAGGGAGTGCATGCATTTTTGCTTTCTTGACCACGCTCTCCATGGCTGGCTCTGGTTTGCATCTGTGAAACGTTGGGAGATATGGGCCCTTCGCTGCTCCACCTTGGAGACACCGCCAGCATCCTCATCCCTGTACTGAGAATCAGCAAATAGTCACTGTTGCTGAATAGTCACCGCCTTTGCCTTCCTCTCATCCTCCTCTGTCTTCTTCATCAGTTCCTTTGATGGTGCCTTGCTTATGGCTGGCTCCTTCACTTCCCGCATGATCAAAAAGCACCGACTTCTCCTTTGTTAAGCGGGTGCCAAATGAGTCTAGACGTGGCCTGGCAGGCTACATAGAATCCACTCGTTGTTGTTGTTGTTGTTGTTGTTGTTTTAAAAAATGCAATTTCAATTAATGCTTAAGGCAGGCTTAATGCCAAGCATTGTGAAAACAAAAATCACGACCGCAGATGATTTACAAGAATTCATCCCCTTTGAAATAGTCAAAAGGTTCCCGTACCTTGGATCAACCGTTGATCAGAACGGAGACTGCAGCCGAGAAATCGGAAGGAGGCTAGGAATGGGAAGCCGTGAAAGAACTAGACGAGATCCTAAAGTTGGAAAGACGCAACTCCGGACACCGAAGTGAGGATGGTCCGAGCCGTTGTATTCCCCATCGCCGTGTACGGATGGGAGAGCTGGACGGAGAAGAAAGTGGATAGAAAGAAAACCAACTCTACGTGAGGTTGGAGAAGAGGGCTGAGGATACCATGGATGGCCAAGGAGACAAACCAATGGGTGCTTCAACGGATTAAGGCTGAAATCTCCCTGGAAGCCAAGACGACTAAACTGAGGCTGCCGTGGTTTTGGCCACATCATGAGAAGGCAGGGCTCATTGGAAAGGTGGAGGGATGGAGAAAGAGAGGAAGACCACATGCAAGATGGGTTGGACTCAGTCAAAGTTTGCAGGACCTGAGCAGAGCAATGGAAGGCAAGGGGTTTTGGAGAGCCAGGGTTGTCTCAAAAGCAGTTAATAACAATACTCCTAGTGTAGAGAGCCAGTGTGGCCTTTTGGTTTGAGCATTGGACTAAGACTCTGGAGATCCAAGTTCGATTCAGCACTTGGCCACAAGTGACCATCACACACTCTCAGTCCCAGAAAACTCCATGACGGGTTGCCTTGCTGTTTGTTGATGTGTGCCTTCAAGTAGTTTCTGACTCAAGCCGTCCCTACCATGAGGTTTTCTTGGCAAAATTCATTCGGAGGAGGTTTGCCCTTGCCTTCCCCGGAGGCTGAGAGCGTGTGACTTGCCCATGGTCACCAAGTGGGGTTCATGGCCAAGTCGGGAATCAATCCCCGGTCTCCAGAGTCATAGTCCAGTGCTCAAGCCACTACACCAAACCGGCTTTGCACACTGTTGCCTTTGGCTTGCTATAAGTAGGAAATGTCTTCAGGGCACACAACAACAACCCTGCTGGTAAGCATCCCATAAGAGGATTGGATAATAATAAAATAGAGAGGAAGGCTTCGGTATCCTTCCTGTTGGATACAGGCAGATGTTGGATAAATGCTTTAATATAGGACCTTGCATGGCAGAAGGGGGTTGGATTGGGTGGCATTTAGCGTCTCTTCCAACTCTGTGATTCTATGAAATCGGTAAATTCCAGTCTGTGCAGAGAGACCTCCAGAAAACTGACCATTTGAGATGCCCGTCCCTTTCTGTCCTGACATGGACATCGCATCGGGTTGCGTCGGATAGGCAAAGCTTGTGTTGGAAAATCCGTGTGGTTTAGAGATGCTGCCGAATGGAGGCTGGAGACTGTCCTCCTGCCAGCCACCAACAGCAAAACCCACCGCCAACAGGTAGAATTAGCATTTAGATAGCTGGGTTTATCTATCGGGAGCACATCGGTGCCGTGTCTACATGCTTTTGTGCCGTCGCCGCCGGCTCCTAATGGACTCCTAGCTTAGCCCACCGGCCTTAATTGGGCAGCCTCTGTCTGCATCTCCCGGGGATCTTTCAACAAACCTTGCAATTCGGAAGACAAGGGACCTATGCGTGGCCATTCAAGCTTGCAAGGGCAACCTATCTGTTGCCCTTCTGGCATGTAGGAAATGGGCAGAGCGACGCAGACCAGGCATAGGCATCATCCGCACTGCTAAAAGTACTCCAGTTTGACACCACTTTATGTTACAGCACCAGACTGGTCCAGCATGGTGTACTGGTTTGAGCGCTGGGCTATGAACCGGATTATTTCCGCAGCGCAGATGCAGCCATCGTTCGTTTTTCCCCAGTGCTAAACGGCTTTCTCTGTCAACCAAAATGGCTGAGGTTTTATCAGCACTGGAGAAATAGCGCAGTTTGGCACCACTTTAACTGCCGTGGCTCGGTGCTGTGGAATTCTGGGATTTGTCGTTTTTTGTGAGGTGTTTGGCCTTCTCCGTCGGAGAGCTCTGGTGCCACAGATGAATCCCAGGAACCCGTAGCAAAGTTCATGGTCCAACACTCAAACCACTGCGCCATGCTGTCTCAGTTTTCTCCGTGAGATTTCTTCAGTGGCCTTCCTCCGAGGATGAAGGAATGTGACCTGTCCAAGATCACCGAACAGGCGTCCGTCGTAATAACAAAATTATTACATAGCTGGGCAGGGATTCGAACCCTGATCTCCCAGAATCTTTGCCCAGCACTCCAACCATGCCAACACACTGGCTCAGCAAGGAAAGGGCATCTTTCCTTCCGTATGCCCTCGCGCGTTGTGTGACTTCATCCAGCATTCACTCTCTAACTAGCAGATAAGACATCTGTTATGTACGGAGTTCCTTTGTTTCCCTTTCTTTGTTGTTTTGTCAAAAGACAATGACAACTGTCATTATGTATATGGTAAAACGCTAATAGTAAAGGGGGAGCTGGGTTTAGGGACAAGATACCCAGCTACAGGGGACACTAAATCCTTCCTTCCTTCCTTCCTTCCTTCCTTCCTTCCTTCTTCCCTCCCTCCCTCTCTATCTCTGTCTCTCTCTCTCTCTCTCTCCTTTCTCTTTCTTCTTCTCTCTTTCTCTTTCTTCCTATCTCTCTCTCTCTTGCACACACACATCACCCAAATTCAACACATCCTGGGCATTTCACAAATTAACTTGACACGCCACGTATTTTGCACCAAGCCATTTATTGGGTTTTTTTCGGACATTGGGAGGGAGTTCCTTGCCCCCTTTTTTGAGATGGTTCCTCAGCCCTCTCTGTACCATCCTGGTTCCCATCAAGGGCTCCCTTGTGTGTCCTTTCCCATTTCCCGTGGACAACCACACCTATCCCATGGCCAAGGGTATTTGGATAGATAGGAAAGGTTACCAATCATGAAAGAGGCTTCTTCCCTCTTCCTTTTAAAAACCGAGTGCCCTTCTCCAAATCCAGGCTGGGAGACGGTTGAGTCCAGGCTCAGGTGCGGAGGGCAGTGGGATAACAGGGCTATATGGCTACGACAGAGTGGGCAAAATCAGGGCATTACCTTCCCCAAATAAGAACGCTCACCTTCTCCTATCCAATCTTCCTCCAGTCCCCAAATTCCTAGTACAGTGGTACCTTGTTATCCATCAGGGTTTGATTCATATTAAGGGGGGCATCTTCATTTTATTCCCACCCGAACGGGGGTACCAATGGTGAAAGGCAAGGGGAAGTAGAAAGAGAGAGCATCCCCGAGTCGCGTTCCCCGGAAGCTTTTTTGGAAACGTGGCATATTTATTTTCCATAGTGCCCCATTCCCTTGGCCACAAAGGATTGGGATAAAAACAAAAACCCATTGCCCTTTCTGAGTATCTCCCGTGCATCTCCCACTGCCATCACTTTAAATACACAAAAGAGGTGGATCTGTGGGTTATCGTTCCGATTCTGGGACTATCCTTGGTTCTCGTATTATGGGAGGAGGGTGGCAGGAACGGGGAAATCATGGGACCCATAAAACGCCGGGGTGTGATGGGATTGTTTTGGTTGGCGGGAGGGAGGGAGGGAAATTTTCAAATAATGCAGTCGTGGTAAGAAAAGAACAGAAATGATTCTAGGGAGAAAGAGATATTTTGGAAAAAAAATACATTAAATTTTAAAAATAATAATAATAAAAGCAAGATGCAGAGAAAGATGTTGAAAAGCAAAGCAAAGAAAAACGTTGTTTTTTTCTCCCAAAAAAACCTTCTTACCTAGTTTTCTTTTTTGTAATTTTTTTTCTTCATGCTAATATCACACGGCCTATTTGTTGATGTAAGTTGACTGAATTCCGTGGTTTGCTCTCTTATTTTTTTTTAAAACAAACAAACAAACAAAAAACAAGCAGAAAGGGAAAGGAAAGGAAAGGAAAGGAGGAGAAAAAAATAGAGAGGAGAGGAGAGGAGAGATGGAAGATATTAGTGTTTTAGTCGAAAGAGGATGGGAAGAGAAATCAGCCAGCGAGGGTTTTATTGCTCTTTAATTCTGCTGTTTTATCTGTTTAATTTTTTGCGCATTAAATGACTTTTGGAATTCTTTTTTTTTTTTAATAAATATATATATATATTATTTTATTATTATTTTTCTCTCTTCTTCTTTTGGTTTATGATTTCTTTAGACTAACAAATATGTTTGGCAAAGGCGAGAGGAGGAGAAAGCTAGTGGCCAGGGATGGAGACGGAGGGGTTTTTGGCTATCTGTAAAACGTGGCTTGAGTTGTCTTTGTGTCGCAGGGAGGAGGTCCCGGCGAAGGTGACTAACCCGCTTTCCTCTTTCTGTCTCTTTCCCCCTTTTCTCTCTGTTCTAGGAGGTGAATTAGTATTGCCCATAATAACCGAAGACTCACTAGACACCCCTCCAATTGCCACCCGGTCTCCATTCATCCCCCCACCTCCCACCTTTGGCCCCTTCCTAACCGTAGTCGAGACCACCAAAGACACCCTTTCCCCGCCATCCCACCCGAGACCCCCCTGCCTGGCCGACCAAGACGACAGCGACTGCGAAGAGGGGATCGAGGCCTCCGGCTACGCCTCCGGCGAGGTCTTCGACTCCAGCCTCCCCCCTACCGACGACGAAGATTTTTACACCACTTTCCCCCTGGTCACCGATAGGACCCTAATTGGCCGGCCCGAAGGAGCGTCCAAAAAAGCCCAAGGATACCGCCCCAACCTTAGGACAGGACTGCCTGCTTCGCCCTCCGTCCCCAACCTCTTGACCTCCACCACCTCTCCCAACCTGGTCCGTAACATCCCCGCCGGCAAAATGAACAACCGGGAGCCCCTCAAACCCTACCCAGAACAGTACCCCCCACTCTCCACCTCCTTTGAACCTGACAAGCTAAACAGGCTTAAGTACCCAGGTATAACCTCTTCCCCCAATTTCCACAATCTGCCCACAGTGAACCCGACCGGCCCCGGGGAAAGAGGACCCCCTGGAGCGGTGGAGGTCATCCGGGAGTCCAGCAGCACGACCGGCATGGTGGTGGGCATCGTGGCGGCGGCCGCCCTCTGCATCCTCATCCTCCTCTATGCCATGTACAAATACCGCAACCGGGATGAAGGCTCCTACCAGGTGGACCAGAGCCGGAACTACATCAGTAACTCGGCACAGAGCAACGGCACGGTGGTCAAGGAGAAGCCGGCCGCCGCCACGAAAACGCCCAGCAAGAGCAAGAAAAACAAAGACAAGGAATATTATGTCTGAGCCCCCCCTTTTCCCCCTTATTTCCCCTTCCTGCCCGCCCACCCACCCAAAACAAAAAAATAATAATATCCCCGCGTGTGCCCGAGAGACTGACACCCGACCGACACACGCGGTGACACCACCACCCAGACCTACCGCACCCCTTAAACTTTCTGGAAAGGGGGACCACCACCACCCCGATCGCATCCTTTCCTTTCCTCATCCGAAAGAGGCCAGCGGGTGGCAACGTCCATTCCTCTTTGGTTTGGTCATCCGTCTTTTACTTTAGTTGCCCTTCCCTTGCAAACAAACAAAAAAAATTGAATTATATATACAGATATATATATATCTATAGTTATATATATATCGAAACAAGGCAATGATCTCACAGGGCCTACCTCCCCCCCGTGTCCCACCCTGACGTTCGAGTTGTGCAGGGGCGTTGTCGTTGTCGTTGTCCCTTAGGCGAGCGAAGGGGGAAGGAAAGCCGACCAAAACAAAACACAAAAAGTGGCACGACCACCATCACCGAGTCACCGTCCCCTTGTGTGCCTGAAGAGAGGGATGGATGGATGGATGCTCGGAAGAAGGAGGATTAAAGCGGGGAGGGCGGGATTGTGGCTCCAGGCTTCCCGGATGAGGCCAAAGTGGCCGGGATGTCACTTCGTAACCGCGTGCAACGGCGCACGAGAGCCCCGCGCGCGTTGCACGAGGGTCCGTCGCCCCTCTTTGCAAAGGGGACCAGGGTACTTTCTGATCCGGAAAGAAAACAAAAACGGGGGAGCTCCACTCCTCGCGCCTCATTCCCCGCAGCTCCCCAGGATCATACTCTGAAACAGAGAATCCTAAAAAAAGGCTGCCAAAACCCCATCACTCTCTGCAGAACCCTAACCGGACCCCGGGGGGAGAGAGAAGGACGGCGGCCCCCTTCCCCATCGCCCCCCTCTCTCGGTCTCCGAATTATCACAAGCAAAGGGGTCCCTCCTTTCTAAAGATTTTTTCCCCCTTCTCTTTCTCTCTCTCTCTCTATTCTCTCTCTCTCTTCGTCAATGTGTCGGAGTCTTGGAAATGTGTGGAATAAAACAAACGAGTTTTTTTTTAAAAGAAAATGAAATATTACTAATTATATAAATAAAGCAGGTAACGTGGGGTTTTGCTCATGCTGTCGACCCGGAAGGATGCTCCGACAGCGAACGAATATCCTGTCTTGTAATTTTTAATAAAATAAATAATAAGAGGGAGGGAGTAAAACTTGAGGGTTTTTCTTTTAAGACCAAAACAAAAAAAAAAGTTTGACGCCCAACGGATCAAAGAAACGGAGAACGGTTTCGGGGTGGAGCTGCCTTGCTATGTGCGGACGGGGATGTGTGATGAAATAATTTGCTCGGGTTTTCTTTTACAGGGGTCCGGACGAAGCGTTCTTTAGCCCTTTCCATACTCCCCCATCTCTCTCTATTCCCCCCGGATCAAGGTGCTATTACGTGTTTTATTTCTTTAAACTGTGTTCAAAGCATGTCCAACTCGAGTCGACTTTTAATTTCATTTTGCTTTGTCAACGTGTATTGGGGGGGGGGGGGGTTTAAGAAAACAAAAGGATGCACAGACGCCAACCCCGAAAAAAGGTCCGTGGCCCATCCTAAATCCACGGGCCGTTTCCCAAAGGCCCAGTTTGGGCACGAAGGGCTGAATGTGTCTCCCGGGTGTTATGTGCAAGCGAGCCGTCGTTGTGATGTCTCTCCTCTTTTCTTCTCTGCAGCTGCCTTCTCGTTCTTCCATTAATAATAATAATTTTTAAAAAGCCGAGAGGAAGCCATAGATAACTCTATACGGAGATCTATCTATAAATGCATATAGGTATATATATATATATAGACTATAGATAAAGATATATATATATAAGGATATAAAAAGTATACGTAATATACGGAGAGTTTTAAGTACGGCGCGGGAGGAGAGATTTGGGAGGAAGGTTCCTTGGAGGGCGCCTGGATTTCCAACTTTGGGCACCGAGAAATTGAGACTGTCTCCACGCAGCAGAAATACTCCAGTTTGACACCACTTTTCACCACCACAGCTCAATGCCATGGAAGTCCAGGATTTGTAATTTTGTCAAAGAATTGAGCCTTCTCTGTCGGAGAGCTCTGGTGCCGCAACAAACAGGTTCCCTGGCATTGAGGCGTAGCGGTTGGAGTGGCGTCCAACTGGATTATTTCTGCAGTGCGGATGCAGCCTCAATCCATGCCTTCGAGAGGCAGCTTTGGAGAGGCAGGGTCCAATCCAGCTGCAAAAGTGGAGGTTGCAAGGAGGAGATAGGTTGTGAGTCCAAAAGGAACCACGGCGTTGGAGACACCAGGCCTCTTGAAGCCGGCAGATGTTGTTCGCCTTGCCTAACCACAAGTGTATTGTGCTTTTCGGTTGGCCAATACAGGTATCGTCGGGTGGATTTTTGTTTGAATTTGCCTACCCACTGTTATGCGATTGTGCAACCATGGGCTTAGTGCTCCAGTTGTGCAACCCATGGGCTCCTGGCGTAACGCAGCAAGAGGATTTCAGTCTGTAAAGCAGCAAAGCATCAGTAGCTCATTTCTTCCATCATAAGGATGCTGGGGGGGGGGGGGGGACCCACCGTTTTGCTTCTGAGCCCCTGGTACCTCTTGCCTCTTGGCCGCAGGGTAGGCAAGCGCCAGTCCACCGACAAGTGCCCTTAGCGCGCCAGGGCCTCGTGTGTCTCACGCATGGCAGTGCAAAGCTGGAGCTTGCTTAGAGGAGAGGGGCATTGTTAGCCACCTTAGGTCCCGGACGGATGAAAAGCGGAATATTAATTGATTCGTTGATCTGCTACCAACCTGCGCGTGCGTCCGAGAGGTTGGGTGCTTGTGTTACGAGTGTGTACGGGTAGAGATTGCAGAGACAAGAGCTTGGGGGGGTCATGAACGGGGTGCAGAGAAGGAGCCAGGCAGACCTGACCCCTACCCCAGCACCAGATTTTTGGAGAGAGAAGAGAATGTGCTTCTCCTCCTCCTTTTCTTCTTCTTCCTACTCCTCCTTTTTTTGTGCAGTAAATAACATTTTCTATGCAGAAGTGGAGACGATGCTGGTTCCTGCGCAGAACGCGTTGCGGAACCAGCGCCACCATTGAAATAAAGCGTGGCAATTTTGCACAAAAGTGTGACTCCAGAAATCTGGAGAGCGGAAAGAAAATGGCAAAAATGACTTGCTTCTTCCTTCATGAAAGTGAAAAGCTCACCCTTCCTTCCTTCCTTCCTTCTTTCCTTCTTTCCTCCGTGTTTTTCTTAATTCAAAGTGAGCACCTTGGCTTTGCCGCCCGAGCGTTCGAAACACAATGGAAGCGCGAGACTTATAAAATTTTAAGGGGAAAAAGTCACAGTCCATTGCTTAAACCATTACAGCAAACTGAAATGCCCCTCGCTAAACTGCAGATCCCAGCCGTAGCCGTTGAAGTGGAACGATTGCGCTATAACGGTCTAGTCCGGTGTTGCATTTACACCTCTGTCTGAATTCTTGCAATTATTCCTGGATCCGCATAGGACGCTGTGCAAATCTTAGGCAAACTGAGGTCTCTTTGGCTTCTTTTGGGGCTCTTTTCCTTTGGAACGGGGAGCAGGGAGAGCCAGAGGTAGATCCGATACAAGCCCCCGCCAAGAATTTTTGTATGATTTTTTTAAAAATCAGTTTTATAATGTTTTGACGCGGTGTTTTTTTAATTAGTTTTAAACTGTTAAATGTTTTTAATTGGTTGTTCCAGAAGCCACCTTGGGAGAAAAATAGCATACGAATCCAGTAAATACATGAAATCATAAAATAAGTAAGAATGGACAGCAAAGGAAGGGCTGAGCTCACTTGGCTTCCAGAAACAGAAATGATCTCTGTTGGGTGAAAATTGTATTGGAAGAGGAAGAGTTTCATATACACACATTGGCCAGAAATTCTGCCTTCATAAATAGGCTTACATCTGTGCAAATTACCATTGGGCACTTCAATAATATGCGCACCCAGCAAAGGGCTGCTGTTATATTACTATATAGGGGAGCCAGCAAAGCGACTGATGTGCGTCAGGACCAATACACAACAGGATTGACTTGCATTGAGACCAATGCACAAGAGGACTGATGCTCAACAGGACTGAGGTGCGTTGGGACCAATGTTCAACAGGACTGAGGTGCATTGGGACCAATGCGCAACAGGACTGAGGTGCATTAGGACCAATGTGCATCAAGACTGAGGTGCATTGGGACCAATGTTCAACAGGACTGAGGTCCATTGGGACCAATGCTCAACAGGACTGAAGTGCATTAGGACCAATGTGCAACAGGACTGAGGTGCATTGGGATCAATGTTCAACAGGACTGAGGTGCATTGGGACCAATGCTCAACAGGACTGAGGTCCATTGGGACCAATGTGCATCAAGACTGAGGTCCATTGGGACCAATGTTCAACCGGACTGAGGTCCGATTGGGATCAATGTTCAACAGGACTGAGGTCCGATTGGGATCAATGTTCAACAGGACTGAGGTCCATTGGGACCAATGCTCAACAGGACTGAGGTGCATTAGGACCAATGTGCAACAGGACTGAGGTGCATTGGGATCAATGTTCAACAGGACTGAGGTGCATTGGGACCAATGCTCAACAGGACTGAGGTCCATTGGGACCAATGTGCATCAAGACTGAGGTCCATTGGGACCAATGTTCAACCGGACTGAGGTCCGATTGGGATCAATGTTCAACAGGACTGAGGTCCGATTGGGATCAATGTTCAACAGGACTGAGGTCCATTGGGACCAATGCTCAACAGGACTGAGGTGCATTAGGACCAATGTGCATCAAGACTGAGGTGCATTGGGACCAATGTTCAACCAGACTGAGGTCCATTGGGACCAATGCTCAACAGGACTGAGGTGCATTCAATGCTCAACAGGACTGAGGTGCATTCAATGCTCAACAGGACCGAGGTGCATTGGGACCAATGTGCAACAGGGCTGATGTGCAGCAGGACTGATGTGCTTGGGGACCAACGTGCAACAGACCAATACACAACAGGACTGATGTGCATGGGGACCAGTGTGCAACCTGACTGATGTGCCTTGGGACTAATGTGCAACATGACCAATGCATGACAGGACTGATGCATGGCAGGACTGATGCACATTGGGACCAATGCAGAACAAGACCAGCCCGTGAAGGAATCTGTGACACACACAAACACACAATTCATATTCATGACTCCCATCTCTGTATCGCTGTTATTGAGAACGTCTCAATCTACTTCACATCATCTTCCCATAAATAAATAAAGTTAAATTGTATTCGTACACATCTTACTTGGTTCGCTGTACCCTTTTTGTTTGTTAACCATAACCGGTGTATATCTTGTAATTTACAGTCGTACCTACGTTTATTTAAATCACATTTCTAACATTTATTAGCGGTTTCTAATAATCAAAATTTAATCCTTGTTCGTTAAGGTCTGTTGCTATAATTTCTGATCAAGCTCCATTCATTTTCTATTTTTTTTCCATTGTTTTGTCTTGGATCATCGCCGTTAATTTGTCCAAATTCATCATTGCCCATACTTTACCCATCCATTCTTTAATATCTGTTATTTCTCTTTTTTCCCCCAGTATCTAGTGTTCAGACTTTCTTCATCTCGACTCCTTTGGTGGCAAATGCTTTGGGCCACCGATGCCCCTCCTGCCATTTTCCCCGATCCATTTCTTTCCCTCAATGTGTGCCATGTGGCCTCTCCGACCCTTTGCCCTCGCTGCCCTTTGGGGGTGATGGGCAAGCTGCCCCATATCCATGCTGTATTGTGCACGTGGCACGGAGAGGAAGGGTGCCACGTTGCCCTTTGCCGCAGGCAAAAAAATAAATGTCCTTCTCTTTGAGGACTTTTGACTGGCCCAGATGTGTGTGGAGTGGGGCCTTGGCAGAACTGGCACCACTTGCTTGCTTGGCATGCTGCGGCAAACCTCAACGCCAGTTGTTTTTTGCTGGTTTTTTGGGCCATGTGGCCATGTTCTAGAAGAGTTTATTCTTGACGTTTTGCCAGCATCCGTGGATGGCATCTTTAGAGCCCATAAAAAACGATGGATGCTGGCCGTGAAAGCCTTCGACTTCACATCAATGCCAGTCCCTATATTTCAAAACGTAAAACGGATGCTTTGAGCGTTGGCCATTGGAGGCGGCAATTCTCCGTCTTGTCCAAGCTGGACGAGGCGAGTCCCACTTCCCCTTCTCGTCTGCACTACAGAATTATAACAGTTCTATACCTCTTTAACTGCCGTGGCTCCGTCCTATGGGATCTTGGGATCTGACGTTTTCTGGGGTATGGACATATCTTGTGCCAGAGACCTCTAGGTCCTCACCAAACTGCAAACCCCAAGGCTCCATAGAACGGAGCCAGATAAAAGTGGTATCAAAGTGCTATAATGTGTTGGTGCGAAACAAACCACGGTACCAATGTCTTTCTTTGCTGCGTATGAGTGTAATATGTGTGTGTGTGTGAGAGAGAGAGAGAGAGAGAGAGAGAATGGATATGTGTGTACAGTGCCTAGCAGTCTCTTGTTGGTGCTACAAAGGACATTCAGCGATCATATCTTTGAATGTAGCCTTCTCCATCCAGACGTGTATTTATCCCCCAGCGCAACTTTAGACAACCTCTCCAAAGGACATTTGGCCCATTGACGTGGCAGGCAGAGTTTGAAGGAGCTCTTTTGGGCTTTTATGGGAACTCTGAATGCCACCAACGGGATGAATTGCAAATATCCGGGGAAGTATGTTGTTGGTTCAATCACCACATATTGTCCCCTTCCCCCCCAAAACCAAATGTTTCTGTTGCCTCCAACTTCCTTCATTTCAGCCCGTCGGAGGTCAAGGGGGCACGTGTATCCATTCCATATTTTAGTCCAAACTTTCTGGTGAGCTCCAAGGTGTAGCTATTTGGGGAATACAAACACCTTGGGCAATCTCCAAGTCCTATGTTCAAATCGCTATACTATGCTGTTCATATCTTACAGCCCCACCAGTCAAAGATTTTGGGTCGACCATCAAAGAACTAAGGACGTTTCTTTCTTCTAAGAATATTTATAGGGTCAAATGATGTTTTTTGGGGGGGTCCCCAACCTTTCGTATCTTAAGGCCCACCAATGGGTCTACCATTAGAGAACTCAGAGGCCCGTTTTGCCTAAGAACATTTATAGGTTTACAGACATACCATTAGTACACAGCGCTTATCATTTATGGGAAGTTCTTGGCCGGGATCCTGTTGGGGAGATAATAAGTGCACTTGCGCCTGCAGGAGTTGAGCATTCCTGTAATGTCCTTATCCAATAACGGCTGTTATATTACTAATAAGGGAAGCCAAGGATGGAACCAATGCACGATGGGACTGGCGTACGTCGGGTCCAATTCACGTCAGTCTCATTGTGCATTGAACAGAATAGTTGTAAAGTTGGAAGGGACCACAAGGAACATCTAATCCAACCCCTCTTCTGCCGTGCAGGAATACAGAATCAAAGCACCCCTCGACAGATGGCCATCCAGCCTCTGTTTAAAAACCTCCAAAGAAGGAGACTCCTCCACCCTCCAAGGCAGTGTCTTCCACTGTTGAACCACTCTTACCGTTGGGACGTTCTTCCTAATGTTGAGGTGGAATCTCTTTCCCTGTCGTTCGAATCCATTTTTCCATGTCTTGGTCTCTGGAGCAGCAGAAAACAAGCTTGCTCCCATTGTGCATCCGGGCACCGGCCAGAGAGTGCTGATGCGCATTAAAAGAGCCCAATGCGCATTGGAAGACTCTTGCCAGTGTCCTGTTAACGCATCTTTGCGATTCACTAACAGGGTTTGTTAGAGCCTCAGTTGTGCAGCTGAGTATCCATAAAATTATATATTCCAGCCCTCTTTCTTAGACTAGATATTAACTCAGTTCGTTCATTTGCATGAGAGCATGGGATTTGATAAGAGAGAGAGAGAGGAATGCTTGGTTGCTCTTATGAAAGTCCTGCATCCTACCCAAATGTCTTATGCGTCCCATCAGAGATTGAAAACCATTTATTCTAGACCAGTTATCCCCAAACTTTGGTCCTTCAGGTGTTTTGGACTTCGACTCCTGGAAGCCCTAGCCAGCTTGGCCAACAGTCAGGAATTTGGGGAGCTGAAGTCCAAAACATCTCAAAGACCAAAGTCTGGGAACCCCTGTTCTAAGTTCAATTGATCTTCTAAGTCCGTTCGATCTTCTAAGCCAGTGGTTCCCAAAGTTTGATCCTCCAGGTGTTTTGGACTTCGGCTCCCCGAACCGTGGCCAACAGTCATGAATTCTGGGAGCTGAAAAGTCCAAAACATCTGGAGGACCAAAGTTTGTGGACCACTTTTGAGACCTGGCCTTTAAATTTTAGCTGTTCTGGCCCAAAGTTGCATCCAAGCCTGAAATAAGGAGAAGAAAGTTTCCGCAGAAGTTGTACAACGGAGAAGCGTGGGTGTCTTTGTGTGTGTGGAAGAGAGACCGTTGTTGGGCGGCTTGATGCGGCGTTGGTTCTTCTGTCCAGAAATGGATGTCTTGAAGGTGGCCATAGTTGATCCTTGCTTGGGCAGATGCTCTGGGAACAAAGTCCTCAAGAGGGTTCGCACTTTCTCAACCTTAATGTCCAGCCTTGTAAACAAAGCCCTGTAGATGCCACCAAAGGACCAGGTTGTTGAGAAAGTCAAGGGTTCCTTGTCATTGGAGAAGGAGGTAGGTCCCGCCGGGCATAACCAGGGAGGCATCTTCGATAGGAAGCCAAGGATGGAAACTTATGAACTATGCAGAACTCTTCCTTCCTTAAATAGTGGAGAAATAGGTGTGGAGATCTGTTTCCTGGGGATGGGAGTTGTCTTCTCATCATGGAGACCTTCTCTCCATCTAAGACAGAGGCCGGCGGAGCAAACGCTTGCCCGTCCAGAGATAAGTTGGTGGAGGGCAAAAGCTTGCGGCTTTGTGTTCATGGAAGGGACCGGACCTTCATTGGTTTTACGGGGCCAAGAGAACCAAGTGGTCCCTTCTGAAGACCATTGCTGGTTTCATTCGTCCAAAGGTTCGTCTCCGCTAAAGAACAGTGAACTCGCCAATGGTGTTTGGGGTCAAGCTTGGAGCTTTTTTGCCCCTCTGTGATCCCAAATATATATATATATATGGTTCCTGCAAGAGAGGTTTTGGGGAGAGACACTTCTTCCTTTATCCGTTGTGGGTTGCCTTGGGTCAAGGGGATTTTTGCTTGGGCTGATGCGGGGGGGGGGGGGAATGGGGTTTTTCAAACAAATGGGTGTCTCCTCTCCATCCAACCTATCCAAGATTGGGAGGGAATTAACCCGTTTGCATTAATTGTCCTTAATGTTCATGTTCTCTTCCCCCCATCCCACCCCATGCTGCCTTTCATATAATCCTCCGCTGTTTATAGGGCAGGTCCTTCTGCCCAGTTTCTATGAGAGTACGATGAACATTCTTAACCAAATGTAAATTTATTTGTACATTATTAATATTTTATTTTTATCTGGGGAGGGGGACATGCAGAAGGTCAAAAATAAGATAAAAAACCCTCCGTAACGGGGAAGAAAAAAAAACACAACCCGCCCTGAAATCCAAAACCCTCTTTTTCTAAATAAATAAATAAGATCGGAGTCGGGGGGGGGAGAAATCTATTCGTTTTGATGACGAAAATTCCTGAACGTATTTTGGTTTTCCCTTTCCTTTTTTTAAATGACATTCCATTTGGGGTGGAAACCGTTTTTGGTTTTTGGTTTTTTTCCCCGTTTGATTTGGGATTTTCTTTTTTGTAATGGATACTTTTTTAAAAACAACAACAACGGCTAAAAAAAAAGAATACCTTTCTTGTTTGTTTGTTTGTTTGTTTGTTTTCCGGGGAAGGGTTGGGGGGGGAAACTGTGATTCTGCATATTTACCCTGTAAAATTCCTGTATTCTTCAATGTTATTGTAAAGTGTTACTGATTAAAAACGAAAAATACAAAAAAGATGACTATGAACAGACAAAAATCTACAAAGTCCGACCCATGTACATTTAGCACAAAAGGGGAATACAATTGATTCTATACTTCGTATACGTTGTTCTAGTCTTTATTTTTGTACGGGGGGGACTTGCGACGGGGCTTAAAGAAGACCGACTCTTGAATTTTCCAAGAAACCAAACCTACAAAATAGAGGTTGACCCCTTAATTTGGATTCCTTGACCATTTTTGGTGCCCTGATTCAAGCGCCTCTTTGCAAAAGCGGTTCGGAAACAGGCTGAGAGATTTCCAGGTTGGTTCTTTTTAAAATGGCTTTTTCCGACAACAAACCATCAAGACGACCAAACGAGGACCTTGCGGCGCCTTTGAGACTAACTAAAAGAAAGAGGTTGGTACTAGTAGGAGCTTTTGGAGACTCGCAGCTACGTCCTCGGACTTCGGTGTGAATTTTCGACTTCCCGAAGCGTTCGCGGGGATTTTCCGGCCACAGAAAGGCACGCGGGACCGTTTTGGTGCCAAGCTGGACGCCGTATTCCAGGTGAGGTCTGACCAAAGCAGATAAAGTGGCAATAATAATAATGATAATAGTAATAGTAATAGTATTAGTAATCCTATATTTATATCCCGCCCAATCTGATTATTACTTCCTTCGATAGGGACGCTATATTTGCATTGCGTCTCGATCGAGCGAAGCAATAGCAGAAGAATCCTTGGCATAAAAATAGACGGATCCTAGTTGCAAATGATTTTCCGTCTCGCATTCTCTGCAGTGTTAGATATTTGCAAACGACTTGGATGAACACAACAACAACAACAACAAGCAGATGTGGCCTTAGTCCAACGCTCAAACCACAAAACCACACTGGATCTGTTAGTATTCTTAATAATCTTAATAGACCCTTTCCAAATATCGTTGACGTTGCGTGCCTTCAAGTCGTTCCCGATTTATGGCCACCCTAAGGCTTTTCTTGGGGTGTTATTGGCACGATTTGTTCAGAATAGGTTTGCCATGGCCTTCGCTTGAGGCCGAGACGGTGTGACTTGCTCGGGGTCACCCGATGGGTTTCATAACCGAGCTGGGATTCGAACTCCGGTCTTTCGACGGACTCTAGAAACCCCACGTTGCTAAGAAGCGGACGGTCTCAGGGATGCGAGGGGTGTTGAAACTTATTCTCCACCCTCCAGCCCTCTTTCCAAAAGTTGGAGCTGTTTTGAATGGAAATCTGGGCAGCGTTGCCATCAGAAATAAATGCAGGAGCTCTTTCTTGCTTGATATAATCAGGAGGACAGCAGGGACGAGAGTCGCAGAGAAGGCTCCCGGCACCGAGGCTGAATCGCTTTTACGCACTCCTCCTTTTTGGCATTTTTTGATCTTCTCTTCCCACCTCCGGGAAGCCGGCTTCGGTTTTTCTCACCCGCCACTTGTTTTGTTCTGGAAGCAAGGCTAGTCTCAAAGAAGCAGATTCGACTCTGTGGCAATTTAAACCCAGATTTCCCTAATTGTAGCTCCACAGTCTGGTCAACCCCAGAAGTCGGTAACCTTCTTTATATCTGGAAAATAGCCTTATGTTGGGCTACGACTCTGGAGACCAGGGTTCGAATCTCGGCTCGGGTATGAAACCCACTGAGCAAGTCACACTCTCTCAGCCTCGGAGGGTGGCAACGGCGAACCTCTGCCGGACAAATCTTGCCAAGAAAACCCCCATGATAGCTTCGCCATGAGTCGGAGATGACTTGAAGGCACACAGCGCGCGTTTGGAAATGTCCACATATCCAGGAGCATGGAGTAGTGGTTTGAGTGTTGGACCGTGACGCTGGAGATGAGGGTTCGAATCCCTTCTCAGCCCTGGAAACCCATTGGGTGACCTTGGGTGAATCGCTCTCTCAGCCTCAGAGGAGGAACCCTGGGATTTGAAGTTTTGTTCTGGCACCAACGCTTTCAGACAGAGAAGGCTAAATATCTGGCAAAACTACAAATCCTGCATCCGTACTTCAGAAGAAATCTAGTCTGACACCGCTTTAACTGCCATGGCTCCGTTCAGTGGAGTGCTGGGAGTTGTAGTTTGTTGTGCACCAGAATTATAATTTATTGTTGGAAAACCATTGCATCAGGTTGCAGACAACAGTAAGGCTTTCTAGCAAAATGATGGAGACGTCTCCTTTAATGAGAGCCATAATGGATTCACTATTATCACACTAGGGTCAATTCCAGAACCATCCCACAATCATCCCATTACCATCCCACAGTTATCCCATTGCCAATAATGGAATATTCATTGCCAATAATGGGATGATTGTGGGATGGTTCTGGAATTGACCCTAGTGTGATAATCATGTACGCTTCTTACGAAACGCTCACCCCCAGATTTCCGTCGCATGGCGCCCCGGCAGTCAAAGCGGCGTGGAACCGCATCAATTCTGCAGTCCGGATGCAGGATTCGTAGTTTGGCGAGATACTTCGCTCCTTGGTTTTCTGTTCCGGAGTGCACCTCCCTTGCAAAAAAAAAGAGAAATGGGGGAAAAGGGAGGAAGCCATCCAAATGTTATTACACGCCGTTGCAAGTCGCATTCCGCAAGGCCCCCCGAGTTAAATTTGCTTAAGCTCCTTGCAATCAATGGGCTTAAGCAGGCGTGACTTTGTGCGGCTCGCACACTTGCCCCGCCACTCCACCGCGCCACGGAAGTGTCGCGGTTCATCCTTTGACGTTGTCGGTTCTTTTCCTCCCCATTAAAACCAGCCTGGGATTCCAAGAGAGAGGGGCCATCTGTGCGTGCAAACGCCGTGTTTTCCTTTTATTGCTGGAGGAAGCAGACGTGAACCAAAGGGAAAAGGGAAGGCCGTTCGATTCTGCAAGGGATGGGCACGATCCAGCCCAAAGCGAGCCTGTTAAAAGCCCAATTGATTTTCAAGGGGGCTGTTAAGATTTGTGCGGTGTTTAACTCTTTCCCATTAAAACCGATCGTGACTCAAAGTGACAATGTGAAGTCGAAGGCTTTCGTGGCCGTAGTTTCTCTGAGTTATTCAGACTTGTGGCCATGTTCTCGAAGTGTTTTCGCCAGCGTCTGCGGCTGGCATCTTCTCAGAAGATCTTCTCGGAAGATGCCAGCCACAGACGTTGTTGGCCAAACGTCAGGAAGAAACCCTTCGAGGACATGGCCACATAGCCCAAAATAACCCACAAAAATGCTAAACGTCAGGAACAAACCCTTCGAGGACATGGCCACGTAGCCCGAAAAACCCACAAAAAAGCTATGCCTATGTCCCCTTCCGCTAGACTTCGCCTTGAGTGTGTTTATCATTTCGAGCTGGGGATGTTTAGCCTGGAGAAAAGAAGGTTAAGAGGTGATACAATACCCCTGCTTACGTATTTGAAGGAGTGTCATATTGAGGAAGGAGCAAACTTGTTTTCTGCTGCTCCAGAGAATAGGACCCAGAGCAATGGATGCAAGCGACAGGAAAAGAGATTCCAGTTCAACATTAGGAAGGATCTTCCTGACACTAAGAGATGCCTTTGCAAAGGATTGAGAGTCATTCCTCGACGGAGAGATGCATTTCTCTTTAGGGCCGCCAAAAAGTTTGGGGACCACTGCCTTATAGCAAAGCTACTTTTGCAGCACAGCAGCAACCTTTACTTTTTCCGCAACTTCAAACGGGATCTCGCCCGATCTGTTTAATGTCCGCTTTGATTCGGAGATCGAACGCGACGAGCGACAGAGCGGGGAAGCCGACGCGGATAAAATGGCGGCGGCCGGACCAATAAGGTTTGTTTGGTTTTGCTTAAATCAATTACTCCATTAGCAGTATAGCACACTTTTAATTTACAGGCCACTGAGCAAATATCTTTTAAGATGGTTTTGAAAAAACAACAAACGCACGTTAAGCCAAAGTGTTTATCATTAATTAAAATTGATTTTTTTAAAATAAATGAGCAAGATGCTGAAATGGCGGAAAGGAAAGGATGTCACCAAGACTAGGTTCTCCAAACTCAGAGGTTGAAAGGACATCTTTACAAAAAGCTAGAAGAAAAGTCCACCAGGATCAACCTTTCCCATCACAATGCATGATCTCAGCCACCCAAAAATATATTTATTATTATTATTATTATTATTATTTTATTTAGTGAAACCTTGATTAGCTTCTCTTGCCTCTTGGCTTTCCGGGCAGCGGGCAGCTTAAGGGACAAAACCAAACGAATCCTGCAGGTCCAATCGAAAAGCAAAATAAGAATAATAGCAATAACGGAATCATAGATAATAATAATACCAATAATAGTAGAAGGAAGGGAGAAAGAAAAGGAGGAGAAGAAAGGGGGGAAGGAATGGAAGAGGAGAAGGAGGAAGAAGTTTCATGACGTTTCACGACAGTTCGGTCATTTTAGCTCTGATGGCTTCAATTTCCCTGTACGCTGCTAGGAGACCTTTCTTTTCCATGGAAAGAAAACCCTAAACCCAAACCGAGCTGACAAACCGACCCACAAATCTGATATCCAACCAACAAATTTCTAAAATTCCTAAACCCAAACCCAGTTGATAAACTGGCCCATAAATCTTATACCCAACCGACAAGTTTCTAAGCCTAACCCTAACCCTAAACCCAAACCGAGCTGACAAACTGACCCACAAATCTCATATCCAACCAACAAATTTCTAACCCTAAACTCAAACCCAGTTGACAAACTGACCCACAAATCTTATATCCAACTGACAAGTTTCTAACCCTAACTCTAAACCCGAACCCAGTTGACAAACCAACCAAAAAATCCATATCTGACCAACAAACTTCTAACCCTAAACCCCAAACCCAGTTAATAAACCGACCCACAACTCTCATATCCAACCAAGTTTCTAACCCTAAACCCAAACCCAGTTGACAAACTGGCCCATAAATCTTATATCCAACCGACAAGTTTCTAAGCCTAACCCTAACCCTAAACCCAAACCCAGTTGATAAACCGACCAAAAAATCCATATCTGAGCAACAAACTTCTAACCCTAAACCCAAACCCAGTTAATAAACCGACCCACAAATCTCATACCCAACCAAGTTTCTAACCCGAACCCTAAACCCAGCCAACAAACCGACCAACAAATTCGTATCTGACCAACAAATCTCTAACCCTAACCCTAAACCCAAACCGAGCTGACAAACTGATCAAGGCATCTCATTTTTATCCTCTTCTACGCCACAGCCCTAAAACAAACCCAGTTTTCTTGATGCCGGAAGGGTTAAAACTTGTTTCCCCCCCCCAATTTATACGATAGAAGCGTCTTTTGTTGCTGGCGGAGAGGAGATATAACCCTATACAAGGCTGTCAATAATTCCCACATCAAAGACGCAGGGGATAAAGACAGCTTGGAAGTCATTTGCTTGCAAAAGAAAGAAAAACAGGACGGGGAAGAAAAAGGGGGGGGGGGGACTAAATTTTTTATTTTGTCTAAGCTCCAGCTTTTCCCCCGTCCTAATTTGATTAAGTTTCCGTCATCTTTTTGCTTTACCTTTACAATCCCCTTACCTTTTTCTTCCTCTGCCTTTCTCCTTTCCGCATACGCCCCCCCCCCCCGGTGCTTTTTAAATTCCTAATGGGAGTAATTTGATTGTTTTGAAATGCATTAATTTCCTTTTTCTATCCCCCCCCCTTTTTTTTTTACTCTAAGAAGGAGAACTCGAATTACCGCAAACATCTGACAAAAGTAATGAAGCGATTATGCAGCTCCGAGGACTTTGCTATCCGGCGCTCGTCTCTTTCTTGGCACAACGTTGTCGGCTTTTTTCTCCAGACCCCCCGCTCCGCTTTTAATTCGTACGAAGGGAGAAAATTGATAATGCCGAGAAAAAGAAAGCCTTCTCTCTCTCTCTCTCGTTGCCTTTTCTTGCTGAAGTAAGCCTGGGACTTACTTCAGCCGTTTAGACGCAGTCTACATGGGGCCGTTTTTGTCTATACGCTTGTCCCCTCCGTATTCGCTAGGGTTAGGGGCACAAGGTCCTCGCGAAATGGAAAAACCGTAAATAACAAAAACACCATCGGAGAGGACACCTCTCTAGGAATCTCGAGGTCCTCCGGCGCAACTCTGTGGCCAACGTCCGACAGACACCGTAGAAATGCGCCGGAGGAGCGACAAAGGCCTAGGAGAGTATCCTCTCTAGGAATAATCTCTCGGTCTTTCGGTGCAACTTTTCGTTAAAGTCGACTGCAAAGTCGCACCGGAGGAGGACCTAGATATTCCTAGAGAGAACGTATTAATCAAATCCGTGAATAATCAAATCTGCAAATACGGAGGGGGGAGCGTCGTTTCTATCTGGCTGCTGTCGGAGATCTTACACATATCTTCTAAATGTCCCCGTTGGGCAAGTACTGTAAATACGTATATGTTTAGGAATTTTAGTTAGTCAAAAAACTGACCCCCCAAAAACCTGGATCAACTTATTCACGTTTCAATGCAAGTACTGTATCTACTGTGTATACTTATGTATATAGGTCAATACGTTTTAGTTACAAATGCACAGGGTACTCTCTTTAGGACTCTGTAGGTGCTCCAAAGTGGCTCTACGGTCAACGTCTGGCAGAGTCACGCCGGAGGAACTGGAAAGAAAATGTCAATAAAAATCCACAAATAATCAAAGCCGCAAAAGCCAAACTGCCATGTGGCGGGACGACCGCATTTGCTATGACCCCATATAGGTCAGAATTCATTTAGGGGCATATCCATGCGTAAGTCGCATTGCTCTGCGGAGCCCAAATGCTGTCGTTGCGTAATGGACATATTCTAGTGGAAGTGCAGCAGTCAGCAAGTTCCTCTGTGTTTCCGCATTGTTCGTTGCGGTTCTGCGTCCTTTATTTTGCATTGTGGCTTCATTGTTGTTGTTGTCTGCTTTCAAGTTGTGTCCGACTTACACCGTTGCGTAACGGACATATTCCGGGGGTAGCAGTGGAAGCGGAGTTGCTCAGACAGCATCTTCACCTGTGTCTGGCCTTTGCCAATTGCGCATTGTGATTGTGTGCCATTTACTTTGCATTGTGGCATTGTCGTCTGCTTTCGAGTGGTTTCCGACTCACGGCGAACCTATCGTGGGGCTTTCTTGGCGAGACTTGTTCGGAGGAGGCTTGCCGTCGCCTTCCCTTGAGGCTGAGAGAGTGTGACTTGCCCAGGATCATCCAGTGGGTTTCACAATTGTAGTGCAGATGATTCCGTCTTGTTGTGTGCTTTCAAAAGTTGACTTACGGCGACCCTATGATAGGTTTTTCTTGGCACAATTTGTTCGGAGGCGGTTTGCCATTGCCTTCCCTTGAGGCTGAGAGTGTGCGACTTGCCGACATCTGTAACCGGGATCGCGGATCGCAGCCTCCTTTTGCGCTTTGAATTCAGATTGCGGCAACTGGGGGAAAGCGGGAGAAAGAGAGAGAAACTGGGACATTTTCCAACGCGGCTGAGAAAGTGGGACGGCGGAGGATTCGTCACGACCGTCGAAGGATGCGCATCGGCCTTTGCCAACATAGCCAAGGGTGAGCAACTTGTGAGTTGCAAATCAACACCTCCTGAAAGACGACAGGTTTTCCACCCCGACCTAGACCTTGTCAGAGAGTTGGAGAACAACGGGGGTCTAGCAAAGCAAACGTAAGCTGCCTTCGCACAATGGCAGCAAGCAGACGCGCGCCGTCCGCCGCGTGCCAGCAATGCTGGCGGGCATCCGCCGCCGCTTCCTCAAGGCCCCCGAACCTTGGAGGGCTCAGGGTGCACTGAGACATGCCGAATAAACAGCTCTGCCGTTTTTAGATAAAGGAAGAAGAGGCAATTTGGGGGCCGGCTGGAGAGCGCCAGCTCTCCGGGAGTCGGCTGTCTGGATCCAAGTGTGACACCCAAATTAAAAAAGGGCGCCGGCACCTGGAATTCTAATTTCCTCCTAAGAGGAGCGTCGGCCAGCCGTCTCTACCAAAAGGGAAAGAAACAGAGCAAGAGGGAGGGTTATGACAGCGTTGGGACGGAGCATGGCCTAACTGTAACCCCCGACGCTTTTCCGGCACATCCTCGAGCCCCTCGGAGTCGCCAAAGCCCCCAAAGTTGCCCTCAAAGTGACAAAATGCACACCTTCCTGCCCAAGACGTTTTTGCATAGGACTAAACGATCCTTTGTATCCTTGAGAGCTTTCGCACGGAACTGAGCTCTGCTTTGCAAGCCAAGAGGTTCTTGCATAGGACTAAACCATGCTTTGCAACCTTGATAGCTTCCGCATGGAGCTGAACTCCACTTTGCAGCCAAAGAAGTTCTTGCATAGGACTAAACTGTGCTTTGCAGCCTTGAGAGCTTTTGCGTTGAACTGAGCTCTGCTTTGCAACCCAAGAGGTTCTTGCATAGGACTAAACTGTGCTTTGCAGCCTTGGTTGCTTCCACCACACAGAACTGAGCTGTGCTTTTTAAGCCAAGGGGTTCTTGCATAGGACTAAACCGAGCTTTGTACCCTTGAGAGTTTCTGCATGAAAGTGAGCTCTGCTTTGCAGTCCAAAAAGTTTGTTGCATAGAACTAAACCATGCTTTGCATCCTTGAGAGCTTCCTTATGGAGCTGAACTCTGCTTTGCAGCCCAAGGGGTTCTTGCATAGGACCAAACCATGCTTTGCATCCTTGAGAGTTTCTGCACGGAGCTGAGCTATGCTTTGTAAGGCAAGAGGTCCTTGCATAGGATTAAACCGTGCTTTGCATCCTTGAGATGTTCCGCATGGAAGTGAGCTCTGCTTTGCAGCTTAAAAAGTTGTATAGAACTAAACTATGCTTTGTATCTTTGAGAGCTTCTGTATGGAAGTGAGCCCAGCTTTGCAACCATGAGGTTCTTGCATAGGACTAAACCGGGCTTTGTATCCTTGAGAGCTTCTGTATGGAAGTGAGCTCTACTTTGCAACCCATGAGGGTTTGTATCCTTGAGAGCTTTGTATCCTTGAGAGCTTCTGTATGGAAGTGAGCTCTGCTTTGCAACCATGAGGTTCTTGCATAGAACTAAACTATGCTTTGCATCTTTGAGAGCTTCCGCATGGAAGTGAGATTTGCTTTGCAACCATGAGGTTCTTGCATAACACTAAACCAGTCTTTGTATCCTTGAGAGCTTCTGTATGGAAGTGAACTCTGCTTTGCAACCCATGAGGTTCTTACATAGGACTAAACCAGGCTTTGTATCTTTGAGAGCTCTGCTTTGTAGCCCAAGAGAGTCTCGCATAGGACTAAACCGGGCTTTGTATCCTCGAGAGCTTCCGCATGGAAGTGAGCTCTGCTTTTGCAGCCTGGAAATCTGCGGCCTGGTACTGAGCTCTGCTTTGCAGCTCTGCAGGCTCTTCCGTGGATCTGAGCTAGAAAAGGATGCCTCTGGTTTCACGTCTAGGAAGCTCTAGTGGGAAACGGTGCAGGATCCGGAGACCAAAGAAAGCTAAATCCTTGCAAGGCAGTGATGCTCTGGTGTCAAGGGAAGGAATGCCCAGACGTTCAGATTGGATCCAGCGCCGCCGCCATCCCTTTTCTTCCGCTCAGTGTAAACACACTTGACTGGGGAGTTCACCATCTGCTGTCAATCAGGGAAGATGGTGATTGAGGCTGTCACAACGTTGTCGTCTTCCTTGACATCTGACGGGGCGTAATAAATCCCGTATCTGGTTTGCGGAGGGATTTTTTTAGCCTCCAGTTGCAACGATACCTCCGGGATCGGATACCGCCGGGATCAGGCTGGCAAATAGAGCCCCCCGAAATTGGGGGAGTTTGCAGCCTTGTTCGAATTTGCAACCCACAAAAACTGGAAACGGGGCCGGACCCTGAAGAGCAGCACGTAGAAGCGGCCCCCGAAAGGGGGGATTTGGTGCCGTTTTCCTCTCTCTATATATATAGTCAGAGATACAGCTGTTTTATTCTGGAATATCAATGTGCAAAGTGATCTTGTGGCACCTTTGAGACTAACTGCGCGGAAGAAGTTGCAGCATAACCTTTTGTACGTCCTCAGACGCATCGGAGATGTCAAACGGCATTATTTCTACAGTGCAGGAAACGCATCTGAGGAAGGAGGCCAAGTCCACGAAAGCTGTGCCTACAATTTCTCCGGCACAGTTGGACTCAAAGATACGACAAGATCCCTTTGCGTATCTATCAATATACATACGTACATACATATATATATCTATAAATATATACAGAGGGGGGAGAGAGAGACATGCACACATACGTAAGCACACACATATATACATATATACATCTATGCACACAGATACAGTTGTTCCTAGTTATCCACAGATTCTGCATCCACAGATTTCACCATCCAAAGATTTATTATGCAAATTGATGTTATATTTATTCAGGTGCTTTGCATCCAATTCCAGCAGTTCCAATCCACACACATATATACATACATATATACATATACAGATAAGTCCTTGTTATCCACAGATTTTCCATCCATGGATCCCCGCATCCATGGCTTGAAAATACTTTTTAAAAAAATCCTTCCAAGAAGCAAAGCTGGATTTTGCAATCTTATACAAGGGACACCATTTTACAATGCTGACGTACGCAATGAGATTTGAGCATCCGTGCATTTTGGTCTCCATTGGTGGGTCCTGGAAGCAAAATGCAGCGGATACTAAGGGCACACTGTATACATATATAAACACAGACACATACACGGACACACATATACATATACATAGATGCACACACATACAGTTGGTCGTTGTTATCCACAGATTTCCCATCCATGGACCCCACCGTCCACGACTTGGAAATACTTTTTAAAAACATCCTTCGAAAAAGGAATGCTTAATTTTGCAATTTTATATCAGGGACTACTATGTTGTTGTCTTTAATGGGACTCAAGCATCCCATTGGTTTCCGCTGTGGACCCTGGAAGCAAACCCCATCAGGTACCAAGGGCTCACTTTATACATACATATGCGCACAAATATATATATACTGTATGTGTATACATATATATATATATATATATATTCACACATGTACACACATATAGTTGATCCTTGTTACGCACGGATTCCGTATCTACAGATCCCACCGCTTACCGCTCGCAAACACTTTCCCCCTAAAAAACCCCCAAAACCAAAGCTCAGTTTTGCAATTTTACGTTGCGTATTCGATATTGTATATTTCCAAAGCGGTTTTCGGACTTGTAAATTCCCTCCCGGCCAACGAGAGGTAAACAATTCCTTGCCCAGGGAATGTCAGCATGGAAACTTGGAACATACCTGAATAATGCATTGATGTATGACATACAATGAACCCTGTGCAATACAGTCATCCATCAGTCCCTTTTTGAATGATTTGAAGTAAGGCGGTTCAACCCGTTGGCACACCGTAAACGTGAACAACCAGAAAACACTGATGTGTGCCATACCCAAAACCCTGTGTGATACAGGTATCAGGCCTTGTTGGATGATTTGCAGTGGCCTACTTTATAAATACACACATATATATTTACATATGCACACTTGTGCACATATAGTTGGTCCTTGTTACGCACAGATTCTGCATCCACAGCTTGCACCACCCGCCTCTTGAAAACACTTTCCCCCTAAACATTCCCAACAGCAAAGCAATTTTGCAATTTCCCAAAAAGATTTTGCAATTTTACGTAAGGGACTCATGCCGTTGTGTGTAACGGGACTCAAGCATCCCCAGATTTCGGTCTTGGAAGCAAACCCCCAACGGATACCGTACCACTGTATATACAAACGCACATTTACACACCGAGCCTCTTTGACGCTCGGTGGAGGTAACGCAAAGCTGCAGGTCGAGCTCGACTCCAAAAATAGCATAAAGATCCAGGTGAAAGAGGACCCTTAGGATGGGATTTCGGAGCGGGGGGGGGGGGGACGAGGAGGAAATCCGGTACTGTTTTTATTCCACCTTTGCTACTGAGCCGGCCGGCCTGCAGGTAAAAGCGCCGTGCATCTCCGAATCTGACCCCGGTCTTTGCGTTGCCAATTTTAGCTCTGCCAACCTCCTCTTCTCGGCAGCCGAAATCGAGTCAGCCATTGGCAGAGACTGGGGCGGCGGAGAGGGGAAAAAAAGAGAGAAAGAAGGGAAGGTGGGAGGGAAGGAAAGAAAGAAAGAAGAGGGGGGAAAAATAGGCCAGGCCTCCATTTCTTCCGTCGCACATCACTGTGGGTTTTGGTGGTCCATGTGCAACGATGTGCGCAAGGCAAGCTAAGGTCTTCCTCCTTTGTAAGGCAAAGATTCGGGGAAACTGGAGGCAGCGTGAAAAAGGGGAGAAACATCGATTGTGCATCTTTTTCTTATTTTCATCCAAGCTTGTTCTTTCTTCTTCTTCTTTGGCAGAGGTGGAAAACAGAGGGCCAAAACAAAAGGCATTTTGGACACACAAGAGGCCCCCGAATTGTGCGTTTTTTTGCTGGGAAAACAGCAAAACCCCTACCCACAGCAAAGGAGGATTTGTTATGCAAATTCATTTTAATATATATATATATATTTATTCAGGTGCTTTGCATCGCATTTCCGGCAGCATTAAGTATTCACCGGGGACCGAGACTGCAGCAGGGACCGTCTCTCTGTATTTGTGCTGAGATCAAAACTGGAGCGTTTAAAGGGGGAAATCTTCCCATCGCTGCCACCGTTTTGCCCTATAGGGACGAGCCTCAAGGATTTGGGGGCGGGGGGGGAAGACCCCAATTTGGAAGCAAAGGCAAAATAGAGAAGGCAAATAAATGGGGGGGGGGGGGAATATACATACAACCAAAGAGCCAAGAAGCTATTAACATGCAAATCAACTCCAAAGTGATTAGTGTGTTGTTATGGGTGGGATTTGCAGTCCTCTCCAATATGGAGCTGAATTCTTGCCAGGCGCCGTCCGCGTCTCTGTGGCTGGGAAAGCGAGGACCGTAAAAGGACGGCTGGTTTCATCATAACGTCTCTAGGACTGGAACGCCAGCAGCTTCCTTTCGGGTTAAGGTTGTGTCTACGTTGCAGGTTTAATGCAGGTTAACTCTCCATGCAATACATGTGCACTTTGTGCTTAAAGACCTTATCAGACGTCGGAAGTTGGAAGTAGAATCCAATCCAAATGCAATCATGGGGTTTCACGTTATTGCGAATTAAAGTATCTCACGCAATTTCGGGCAAAAGGGAAGCCATTCCGAACGCAATCGTGGGTTTTACGTTATTGCGAATTAAAGCGTCTCACACAATTTCGGTCATTTTCGGGTAATGGGAAGTCATTCTGAACGCATTCCGAACGCAAAAGGAATTCACATAAATTCGCTAAACTAGCAAATTTACGTGAATTCGAATTGGCTCCCTTCGCAATAAAGAGAAATCCCTCTCGTCTGATAAGGTCCTGCAAAGGACCTTACAAAGGCACTGCAAGGCAGAGTAGACAGGTGAGGGCCAAATGCACAAACCGCCTTGTCTCGGTTGCATCTACATTGCAAAATTAATGCGGCTTGGCACCACTTTAACTGCCATTGCTCCCTATGCAATGGATTCCTGGGTTTCTGCTTAAGATCCTAGAAAGGAAGTCAGGCCAGGGTCAAATGCACAAATCTGCATTGGTTGCATCTGCATTGCCGAATTAATGCGGTTTGATACCGCTCGAACTGCCACGACTCCATGCTCTTGAATTTTTGGGATTTGTAGTCGGTTGTGGCACCGGAGCCACTGTAGTCTCTATCCTCTCCATGAATACTTAATGCAACTCCCTTCTGCCATGCAGGAATACAGAGAATACTAGAGTTGGAAAGGACCTCCATCCATTTAATTGAGTTAAAGGACTACTTTTCCACATTGAACTCTTGTTTGCAAGGAGGGAAGGAAAGCCACCGTGGAAAGAACCCAATAAGTTTAATCAAAAAATTGACCCCCAAAAAACTTAAGTCGGCTTATCTGCGGGTCAAAGTATGTATTATACTTTTACTTAGAAGGGAGTCATCCCTTGGTGAAAGTCAAGAGTATAATCCGGAAGCACCAATCCTTCTCTCTTTTCTTATCCATCCATCCTTCAGCCCTGCTGGGATTTTGCAAGTTCTTTTGCATTGCTTTCCTTTCCTTCATCCTTTCAATCCGTTGTTACATGTCCCTACGTTTTACATATAAAAACCCATCATTTTGGCCCCTAAACCTGCCCTCGACTTATACATGCGGTCGACTTATAGCTGAGTATTTATGGACCTCATTCCCACTACCTTTTAAACCGGATCGCAAATCAGTTTGAACCAGTTTAAATGACCCTGGTTCCCGCTTGAACCGAATCGCTGAAACAATTCGGAGAGGGGTGCTGCGCGCCGGACCCATTTAACCCGCATCTTTTTGACGCTGATTTTTTTCCCACGTCTTTTTGGATAAGTCGATTCCTCGCAAGTGCAAACCAGACGCGGATCGGAATCGATTCAAATTTGCCCTTCGGACGGCTGGAGCGGATCCAGTTTGGACTGATCCGTTCGTGAATGGGAACCACAAGCGGGTTATTTTACAGGGAAGAAAATGCGATCGGGACAAGCGTAGCGGGGACCACACTCCGCTGTCGAATCGATCCATCGATTCGGATCGCAGACCGATTTATTTGTAAGTGGGAACGAGGCCTGCGTAAACCTAACGCTAAACGCCAGATTTCGGGGAAGAAAAGCCAAAGTGTAAACAGGGTGAGGCAAAGAGGGGATTCGGAGTAAATACCCGATTTGGACAATCCCTTTGCTTTGCCAGGGATACCCGACCTCTTGGACCCTAAGGCCCATCGTCCCCTGCCTCGCTTTCTTTGGCTCCTGCGTCGTTCCTCGCCGCCACGCGCCCGTCAGCCCTTTAATTATAAACCTCCCTTCGGATCCAGTTGCGGGAGACTGTTGTTTAAACAGGCTTTGACAGCTTGGCAGATCTGAAACTCCGAAAAAAAGAAGGGAAGGAAAAAAGGGAGGAGGCAGGCAGGAAAGCATCAAAGGGAAACGGAGAAGAGGCTTCGAGATTGATTTTACAGCCTTTTTCTTTCTTGGAGGAGAGGGGTGCTCACCTCCCCTCTTATCATTTTTTTGCAAAATCTGCCACCCTCTTTGCAAAAGGGAAACCGAGGCACGGAAACGGGAGGAAAGGGAGCCGTTCGCAAAGCACCTTTGCCTCTGGTGCGGCGTGGAGCCCATTAATTGGCGGGTTTTAACTCTCGTCTCGAACTGCCAAAGGGTCCATTATTCTCTCGTCCTTTCCCCCCTTAATTTTGAAGAGTTGCGAATAGGAGGGGATGCAAAGAGGTAACTCCTTCGTTGCAAAAGCGCGAAGGGCTTAGGCCGCCTCGGCGCCTTGCGGAAGCCGGATATCTAAAAGGCGCCACCTTTTGCAAGCTCCACCTTGAAGTCTAGAAACTTCTTCCGCTTTGTTGTGTAACTCCCGAGTCGTTTCTGACTTACGGCGAACCTATCCAGGTTTGTTCAGAGGCTGAGAGAGGCTGAGAGAGTGTGACTTGCCAAGGGTCACCCAATGGGTCCCATAGCCAAGCTGGGAATCGAACCCTGGTCTCCGGCGTCCAACGCTCAAACCACTGCGCCACACCGGTGCCTTTCCGGATGTGGCAAGACTGCCGCTCCCATCGTTCTTCCTCGCCAACCAGGACCAAAGGGGTCCAGCAATATCTGGAGGGCCAAGATTTAAAGCAGGACGGAGAACCACGCAGCTTTGCTTCTGACGCGTGCGGCCATAGGGACCTTCGCGTGCGTCCGACGCATGTGTGCAAAGGGATCTTTGCGTGCACCTGATGCGTGCAAATATGCGGCATCTTGGGGCTAAAGTTCCCAGATCAAGGTGGAATTAGGAGATTATTCCTCCCCGGTTACTTGGGGAGACGTGAAAAGGAATATTTCATATACCGTCTTTGCTCCTAATTATTTAATGCTGTGTCAACCTATAGATCGAGTTTCCCACCGAATATATAAAAGTAGGCATTTCTTCATCCTCAAGCGCCCGTATCATTATTTATCGTTATTTCTTTATATCTATACACATCGTTTTCTTATATCGTTGCTTGACTGGCGCATATGTATGTGTGTGTAAAATCTCCAAACGGTGCATATATATACTCTCTCGCACACCTATGCATATGTACATGCACATGTGGCCAAAATTGTGGGGATGGAGTTGGAAAGGGCAGTGGCTGCTGGAGTTTGGTCTCCTTACCAAGAAAGCCGGAGAAATCCAACTAAAAAGGTGTGCAGCTCCGATTTGTGGTCCTCTGGCACCATCTGGCGGACTGAAAGATCTCCTGCAAACGGTCCCTCGGCTGAATAAATAGGTTTTATACCTCGACCCTGTTGTTATTGTGTGCCTTCAAGGGGTTCGCAACGTATGGAAACCCTAAAGCGATTCTATCATGGGTTTTTTGGATCCCCTGCATGCATGCGTCAGGTGCATTCAAAGAACCCTTGGCACACATGCGTCCGATGCATACAAATATCCTTTTTGCATGCAAGTTAGCGCCATCCTCTGAGGCAGAGAGAGTGGGATGTGACTTAGGTCACACCATAGGTTTCCGTGGCCGAGCGGGGATTCGAACCCTGGCCTCCTAGCGCAACGCTTACACCGCAACACCGTGCCGGCGTTCACAGCGTCGGAATACGGTATATACTCGACTATACGTTGACTATACGTATAAGTCGAGGGTAAGTCTGGGGCCGAAATTATGGGTTTTGATATGACCCGTGGGTAAGTCGAGGGTAAAACTTAGGAGCGTGTAATAAAGGATGGTGCAACGGAAAATGATGCCAAGAACGTAGGAAATTTAATCCGACGTCAACTTTTGGTGCTGATTCTAAAAGCCACGTAGAAGAGAGAATAGAGGAGATCCAGGGTTTGGGGTCAATTTTTTGACTAAAATTTCCAGACTTATAGATAAGCGTGTACAGTAAAGTGGGTCAACAGCCACAAAAGCTCGTGCTGGGAATAAAATCCAGTTTTGTACGCGTCGGACGCATGCGTCGGATTGCAAGGCGTCTCCGTGTTATTCCGGAAAATCTCTCCGTAAAGGGATCGTGGAGCCCCTTGGAGACGAAGGGGATTATCACAAGGGGATACATCTCGATCCCCTTCGTCTCCAAGGCACTCCAAGATCCCTTTGCGGAGAGATTTTCTGGAATAACACGGAGACACCTTGCAATCCGACGCATGCGTCTGACGCATACAAAACTGGATACAAAACATCTCGATCCCGTACTTCTGTAATGCTCCTGGAATGTTTTATTCACGGGGAAACCCCATGAACGGTTTGCTGATGGAGCTTCAGTTGCGCCATCGTGAAAATGCAGAAACCAAAAACGATTCATGGAGCAACCCGGGAACTTTCCCCATTTCGGTGCAAGCAATTCATTCCCATTCCTCGGATTGTTTTTTGGAGCAGATTTCTGCCTTATTTTGGGGTGTAAGGCCCAGCGAACTACAAATCCCAGGAGTGCGTCGTTGCCGTTACGATTAATTTGACCTGGATAAAAATAACGTTGTGAAATATAGACATTTTATTTTGTTCCGTCCGGGACGGTACCGTGATGTTGAGACGTGACCAAACGGCGCGTGGATGAAATGTCCAGTCACGACATACCGATACATGAACGGGATCGGGTTTTGTACGCGGAACGCAACTGCGTTTCCCTTTTGTTTTTATATCGGCGTTGTAGCGCCATTGTGCGACTGCGTGAAAATTTCGGTCGCTATCCATTGTCTTAACTAGCGCAATTGTTGTGGAATTGGCCCGAGTGTGATAATTCCTTGAGCGAAAGAAATAAATTGGTAGCGCGGGCTTTCGGTAGACTGCCACCAACTCCCGCAAGACGCATGTTTGGGAGCATGCATCGGACGCGTGCAAAGATCCCTGTTCAAATCCCTTTGCATGCACCGGACGCATGGGGGGGAATCTCTTTGCATGCATCCGATGCACACAAAGATCCCCTGCATGAATGTGCACCATTCAAAGAACCGTTTGCACACATGCGTCCGATGCATACAAATATCCCTTTGCATCCAAGTTAGCCCCCTTCCAGCCAAAATCTGAGACCCGGGAACAGTCCCTTGCGTCCTTCCAGAAGTTGAAAGGCTTTCCGTCGCTGCGCTTCTCGCCTTTATTGCGACGCCGGCCGAACCCGCGCCGCGAGAAAAAAGCAATTACTTTCCCCTCTGCGTGCTGCCAAGTCCTAATGGGCAGCCGGCTTTTACCTCCGCTTTTAACATCGATAAAATTTGCCGAGATGAACTCAAGTGATAAAATTCATGTTCCGGGTGAGCGGCTGATGACTTAAATTAGTTAAGAAAGGGAACGCATTAGTCCTAATGAATTGGGACGGGAGGAGACCCTGGCATGCTAACTGCCACAAATACGCCCGCGCATGCCATGTGCAACGGCGGAGACTAAAACGTAGGTTGCATCCACAGCGAGAGTTGTTTTAGGCCACTTAAATGCCACTACTCCAGTCCTATGGGATTTTAGGGTATATGGCACTGTATACATACCCTACAATCCTATAGGATACCCCGTATTTGCTGGGGGTTAGGGGTGCGAGACCCCGACGAAAGTGACAAAAACACAAACCAAGTCATTTCTGACTTAGGGCGACCCTAAGGCAAACCTATCACGGTGTGTCGTTTCTTCAGAAAGAGTTTGCTATAGCCTTCCCCCGAGGCTGAGAGACTGTGACTTGTGCAAACCAGTGGGTTTCCCTGGCCGAGCCGGGAATCGAACCCAGGTCTCCAGAGTCACAAATATTCAAACCACTATGCCGTGCTGGCAGTTTTTTGGGGACAAGATTTCGTTCAGAGAGTCTGGAGAGGGATCCAAACTCGGCGGAAACGTCACCGTCGTCCCCCAGGGTGCGTCCACACTGTAGTCGAAATAATGCAGTTTGACTCCAGATTCACTGCAATGGACCCGTCATCTAGAAATCCTGGAAGTGTGTCGTTTGGCAAGGTACCCCTTTGGCAGAAAAGGCTTTAAAGAACTTGTAAAACGAGAAATCCCGGGATTTTGTAGGTTGAAGCTACGGGTGGCATTTCGAGTGGCATCAAACCGCATTCTGTAGATGCACCTTGGCATTTCCGCCAAGTTTGGACCTTCCTCTCCAGGCTCTGAAGGGCTGAAAATGAAAATTTGAAATATATATATTTTGCAATATATGGCCCTTGTTATCCGCTGGGGTTGGTTCCAGGACCCTCCACGGACAACAAAATCCGTGGATGCTCAAGTCCCATTAAAAATAATGGCACGACAAAACGGTGTCCCATATATAAAATGGCAAAATCAAGGTTTACTATTTGGAATTTATACTTTTGGGGAATATTTTCAAGCCGTCGGTGCTCAAATCCGTGCAACAAAAATCCGCAGATATGGAGGGCCAACTGTGTATACATATAAATGTATATATGAAAGGCGAACTGTTTGTATATATGGAGTTTTCTGAGAAAAGTTTCACATTTGTAGAGAAGCCACTAACCATTTTCAGCCAGAAAAAGTTCACAAAACTACAAACTCCAGGGTCCCATACGATGCAGTCCCGGCAGTTAAAGGGGAATCGTAGCGCAACAACCCGGCCGTACGGACGCGCCCCCGATCCGACGCGTCTTCGAGCGCAAAATATCCGGCAAGACGTCGTGTAAGGAGACCCCCCGGTCCTCGGAGGAAAACCGACGTCGGCCAAAGTCAACCGAGGAGCTCGAGGAGGTTCTCGTAGCTGAGGAAGGTGACGGCGTTGACGGGAAAAGCCCGGAGGCTGTTGAGGCCGAGACCCTTCAGGAAAACCCGGGGACCCTCCCGCCGGAGGCTGGTGAGGATGCAGTCCAGGACCCCCCGATATTCCGCTTTCTTCACCCCGTCCATTTGCAAGCGGGCCTTGACCACGTCCATCGGGGTCGCCAGGGCCCACGACGCGGTCCCCGCGCAGCCCCCCGCAATGAGGACCGTCGCGGAGCCTGCGGGGAAGAACGAGACTCCAGGTGAGCAAACGTCCGCGTTTCGTTTCATATAGATATATACCGTACGTACGCGACTACGGAGTTTATCATACGAGGGAATTGGGGGGTATAATGCAACGGCAATCCGGATGCAATCGTGGGGTTTCACATTATTGCGAATGAGGGTATCTCACGCAATTTCGGGCAACGGGAAGCCGTTCCGAATGCAATCATGGGGTTTCACGTAATTCCCTATTAGAGTATCTCAAGCAATTTCGGGCAACGAGGAGGTCATTTTCGGGAAACGGGGAGTCATTCTGAACGCATTCCAAACGCAATCGGATTTCACGTAAATTCGCTAAACTAGTGGATTCACGTAATTGTGAATTGGCTCCATTCGCGATTGCAAGAAATTCCTCCCGTGTGATAAACTCGTAGATAAGTTGACCTCGCGTATAAATCGGGGGCAGGTTTTGGGGCCAGAATTATGGATTTAGATACGACCCATGGAAAAGTCGAGAGTAATTTATTATTATTATATTATTATTATTACAAAACTTAGGACGACGTAAAAAAGGATGCAAAGGAAAACGGTGCCGGAAAACTTAGGAAATTCCCGCTGGCGTAACCGTTTCTGCTCATACCAAAGACTTCGTTGACATGAGAATATAAAGTCTGCATTTTATTTTTATTTATGTATATATACATGTACATATACATATATATAATATATATAATCAGCTATAAGTCTTGCAAAGAAAACCCCACGATAGGTTCGCCGTAAGTCGGAAACGACTTTACGGCACACAACAGCGACACCAACAAGCCGCTCTTGAGTCTCTATCCGGGGAAAAGAAATGATGGTGATGATTATTAATTATAATAATAATAGTAATTATAATTATTATTATTACTACAGTTGGCCCTCTGTAGCCACGGATTTTTTATCCACGGATTCAACCATCCATGGCTTGAAAACATTCCAAAATAATATAAATTCGAAACCTTGTTCCAAAACCTTGTTTTTGGGATGAACGTCCACGGATTTTGGTATTCACAGGGCACAATGCAATGGATACCAAGGGACCACATCATCATTATTATTAATATTATTATTATTATTGGAGCCGGTGTGGCGGTTTGAGCATCGGACCAGGACTCCGGAGACCAGGGTTTGGATCCCGTCTTGGCCATAAAAGCCACTGGATAATTTCAGGCAACTCCGAGCCTCAAGAGGACGGCGATGGCGAACCCCCTCCGAATAAATCTTGGCAGGAAAACCCAAAGATAACGTCACCGTGTCGAAAATGACTCGAAGGCGTGCGACAATTATTATTAATATTAATATTAATATTATTACCTGGCTCACCCCTTTCCTGAGCCAGCCCCCGGCAGAGCCCCGTGTAAGTCACGAAGTAGACCGCCATGGTGGGCACGTCGCGAAGCATCAGCGCCGCCCCGCCGCGGAAGAGCCCCGCGACGCCTTCCTCTCGGAGGATGTTGGCGCTGCAATGCACCGGACCCCGGTACCGCGGCGGGGACGCCCGCGGCGATGCCGGACCGCGTCTGTACGGATGGGTCTGGTTCTGGAGCCGGACCTTGACCAGGTCCACCGGGGCCAGGACCAACGCCTGCAACGAGAACGGGAAGAACCAATGGATCATTATTATTATTATTGCGCCGGAGAGATCGGAGACCGCTACGAATCTCAAACGGTGCGTCGTCGCACGTATCGGCGATCGTGGCACCCCTTCCTCACCTGCGCGGCGCCGGAGACGCTGCCGGCCACGAAAACGTGGCGATAGCTGGGGGGGTTGTCGCGGCGTTCGCGGGGCGCGGTGTCCGAGAGGAAGCGGAGGGCGTTGCTGTAAACGCCGAAGGTGACCGCATTGACCGAAGCGACGCTGAGCAGCGGGAAACTCATCCCTTTGAAGAAGCCGCGGAGCTGCAAAAGAAAAGTCCGAGAGTTTTGGGTTCGGAGTACGCTCTGTAGGAAAGAAATTATGTTTTGGACGATAGCTCCCCCTCCGGCGTCCCCTTTTTCCAAACGTCCCGGTTTCCGTGTTTCCATTCGCCCTCGGCTAACTTCGACCGCATTCCCGCCTACGGATAAATCGGCGCGTGATCCGAATCGACGGATCGGTTCGGCATCAAATCGTGGTTTTACGCTACGTTTCTCAAACGTTTCATAACGACCCCATTTGCGGTTCACATTCATGGATGAATCGATTCAAAAACGATTCGGCATCTGCTAATTTGGATCGATTCTGATCCGCTTCGAAATCGATTCGGTGGAAAAGACGAGGGGAAAATTTGCCCCAAAAAGACGGGGTTAAACGGGTCTGGCGCACGGTTCCCCCCTCGCCGAATCGATATAATCGGGAACCGGGGTTGTTTGAACCGGTTCGGATCGATTTGCGATCCGGTTTCAAAGGTCTTTGATTGCCACGAAAGTGCGTTTGAAGCACAAAAGGGATTTGCAATGATTTAATTCTGCAAAGAATAAAATGGGATAGAAATTTGCTTTTCCCAGAAAGGCTTAGGCAAAAGCAAACCGCTGCAGCCGATCCGTTCTTCCGAAACGCTCGGGAAACCCAGAAGCGTTTTTTGGGGTTTTGAATTATTTGGGGTTTCGGGAATATTTACGTGACCTTCAAAATCTTGCAAAGGGGACCCGAGTCCTATAAATCCTATGGGACCACGGCAACGAAAGCGGTGTCGAACTGGATTATTTCGACTGTGCGGATGCGCCCCAATAAAGTAACGGGGAGGTATTTCAAGGTGCATTTAAATGGGGAATATCTCAGGCATAAAATATACATTTTTACGGCATGAAAATGGACCCCAAAACCGGAGTCTTAATAAATATCCGTAACCCAAAAGCGCAAACCGTTTCGTGACGGTACGTCTTGACGACGCAGTCCAAGATGTTTCGATAACCAGATTGCGTTTGCAACCGCACCTGAAACAAAATTATTATTATTATTATTATTATTAATAATATTATTATTAATTTTCACCCATTTTCCAAAACTGGGGACTCAAGAGTGGCTTATGAGATTCAAAAAACCGTACAATTAAAAACAAGAGGAAAGTGTTGGCATTAAAACAGAATTAAAACATTGCCAGTCCTAAAAGAGATTGCGTACAAAAGAATAGCAAAGCTGCATTTAACATAATTTTTACTAACATGCAAAAATGTAAACAAATATTATATATATGTATATATATACTAACATGCAAAAATGTAAACATATATATATATATAATTTTTACTAACATGCAAATATATATATATATATATATCTAACATGCAAAAATATAAACAAATATTATAGCAAACGAAAAACATTTGCAATAAAAACAGTGAGAATTTGCACATTAATTACTATAAAGAAATACTTTTTGCATTGTTTGTAGCTATTGCAAAGCTTTGCAAAAAAAATAATAATCTAGCTTTGCAAAATCTACAAACAATACAAAATAACAAACCTCCATTTAAAATTATATATACACACACACACACATGTTTGTATATATTATACACATATACATATAATTATAAGATTGTATGTACAGCACTGTGCAAATTTACAGCACTATATAAATAAAATTAATAATAATATATTAGTATATATAATATACATTATATATATATATACATATATATATATATATACATACATATATATTTTTTATTTTATATATTTTATAAATAAATATATTTATAAATATATAAATATTATAAATATCTATATCTATCTATCTATCTATCTATAGAGAGAGAGAGAGAGAGATAATATTTATATATTTATAAATATATTTATAAATATATTTATTTATAAAATATTATAATATATATATATGCATTGCATTGTTAGTACAGTAAAAACAGTATTTCTTTTCTTTATTTATTTACGACACTTATCTGCCAAATTCCTAATGAAAAGAGCAAATTAAAAACGTTTGCAATAAAAACTTTTAAAAGAGTGAAAATATGCACATTAAATACTATTTAAAAATACTTTAAAAGCCATGCATTGCAAGTTTCGGCAGAGAGTTGTGCATTTGGCTGCAATGGGTTTTTCAACGTTTGGTCCTTTGGATCTTTTGGATTAATCCCAGAATCCATCGCGCTTGGCTGTGGGATTCTGGGAGATGCAATCCAAAGATATATATATATATATATATATATATACACACATATATATAAAATAAGGCAAATATCACCTTCACTGTGTCGATTGGGTGTCCCAGAACTAATCCCGCTGCTCCTGTTGCAAAGAAATAAAATAGGAATTAATACTGGGTTCATTTATTATACTATACTATACTGTCCTATACTGTCTTATACTATACTATACTATACTATACTATAAAATGCATAAATCCTAGATCTGTGCAATCAGTGCACATTTCCTATCCTATGCTATACTATACTGTCCCGTCCTATAGCATCCCATCCTATACTATACTATACTGTCCCATCCTATACTATACTATACTGTACTATACTATACTGTCCCATCGTATAGCGTCCCATCCTGTAATGCCCTGTACTATTTTAATTGATCGGAGGTACAGTGCTGTGTAAATTTACATTATTTATATTAAATTATGTATATTAAATTCATATTATTATATTATAATATTAAATTATATTATATTCTAATAATTCTAATAATAAATAATTCTAATTGTTTATTCTAATAATACTAATAATTCTAATAAATAATAATTCTTCTTTGTAATAATTCTTTTAATATTGCGAAGCCGCTCGGAATCCCGGTTCTGGGATGCAAATAAATACAAATATAATATTATAAAAATATATTATAAAAATATATTATATATTATTAGATTTTTTTATATTACAAAAATATAATAATATATAATATATTTTATATTATATATAAATATATATTATTTATTATTAGATTTTTATATTACAAAAATATAATAATATATAATATATATTTTATATATATATATATAAATATATTATATATTATTAGTTTTTATAGTATAAAAATATGATAATATATAATATATTTTATATTTTATATATAAAATATGTTATATATTATTCGATTTTTTATATTATAAAAATATAATAATATATATTTTATATTTTATATATATATATAGATATATTATAATAATATATAATATATATAAAATATATTTTATATTATAAAAATGTTCGAATCCCGGCTCAGGCATAGAAACCCATTGAGTGACCTTGGGCAAGTCACACTCTCTCAGCCTCAGAGGGTTGCAATATCGAATGCACAGAATAATAATAATAATAATACATTTTATTTATACCCCGCTCTTCAGCCAAAGCTATCAGAGCGGCTTACAATTTGTTAATTAGACAATTAAGTCCCCTCAAGATGGTGGTTGAAGGGAGGGCTCTTCTTGCTTCCAGCAGGAGGTGGCCTGCCTTTCTCTCCCCTCAAGATGGTGGTTGAAGGGAGGGCTCTTCTTGCTTCCAGCAGGAGGTGGCCTGCCTTTCTCTCCCCTCAAGATGGTGGTTGAAGGGAGGGCTCTTCTTGCTTCCAGCAGGAGGTGGCCTGCCTTTCTCTCCCCTCAAGATGGTGGTTGAAGGGAGGGCTCTTCTTACTTCCAGCAGGAGGTGGCCTGCCTTTCTCTCCCCTCAAGATGGTGGTTGAAGGGAGGGCTCTTCTTGCTTCCAGCAGGAGGTGGCCTGCATCTCTCTCCCCTCAAGATGGTGGTTGAAGGGAGGGCTCTTCCTGCTTCCAGCAGGAGGTGGCCTGCCTTTCTCTCCCCTCAAGATGGTGGTTGAAGGGAGGGCTCTTCTTGCTTCCAGCAGGAGGTGGCCTGCCTTTCTCTCCCCTCAAGATGGTGGTTGAAGGGAGGGCTCTTCTTGCTTCCAGCAGGAGGTGGCCTGCCTTTCTCTCCCCTCAAGATGGTGGTTGAAGGGAGGGCTCTTCTTACTTCCAGCAGGAGGTGGCCTGCCTTTCTCTCCCCTCAAGATGGTGGTTGAAGGGAGGGCTCTTCTTGCTTCCAGCAGGAGGTGGCCTGCATCTCTCTCCCCTCAAGATGGTGGTTGAAGGGAGGGCTCTTCCTGCTTCCAGCAGGAGGTGGCCTGCCTTTCTCTCCCCTCAAGATGGTGGTTGAAGGGAGGGCTCTTCTTGCTTCCAGCAGGAGGTGGCCTGCCTTTCTCTCCCCTCAAGATGGTGGTTGAAGGGAGGGCTCTTCCTGCTTCCAGCAGGAGGTGGCCTGCCTTTCTCTCCCCTCAAGATGGTGGTTGAAGGGAGGGCTCTTCTTGCTTCCAGCAGGAGGTGGCCTGCCTTTCTCTCCCCTCAAGATGGTGGTTGAAGGGAGGGCTCTTCTTGCTTCCAGCAGGAGGTGGCCTGCCTTCCTCTCCCCTCAAGATGGTGGTTGAAGGGAGGGCTCTTCTTGCTTCCAGCAGGAGGTGGCCTGCCTTTCTCTCCCCTCAAGATGGTGGTTGAAGGGAGGGCTCTTCTTGCTTCCAGCAGGAGGTGGCCTGCCTTTCTCTCCCCTCAAGATGGTGGTTGAAGGGAGGGCTCTTCCTGCTTCCAGCAGGAGGTGGCCTGCCTTTCTCTCCCCTCAAGATGGTGGTTGAAGGGAGGGCTCTTCTTGCTTCCAGCAGGAGGTGGCCTGCATCTCTCTCCCCTCAAGATGGTGGTTGAAGGGAGGGCTCTTCTTGCTTCCAGCAGGAGGTGGCCTGCCTTTCTCTCCCCTCAAGATGGTGGTTGAAGGGAGGGCTCTTCTTGCTTCCAGCAGGAGGTGGCCTGCCTTTCTCTCCCCTCAAGATGGTGGTTGAAGGGAGGGCTCTTCTTGCTTCCAGCAGAAGGTGGCCTGCCTTTCTCTCCCCTCAAGATGGTGGTTGAAGGGAGGGCTCTTCTTGCTTCCAGCAGAAGGTGGCCTGCCTTTCTCTCCCCTCAAGATGGTGGTTGAAGGGAGGGCTCTTCTTGCTTCCAGCAGGAGGTGGCCTGCCTTTCTCTCCCCTCAAGATGGTGGTTGAAGGGAGGGCTCTTCTTGCTTCCAGCAGGAGGTGGCCTGCCTTTCTCTCCCCTCAAGATGGTGGTTGAAGGGAGGGCTCTTCTTGCTTCCAGCAGAAGGTGGCCTGCCTTTCTCTCCCCTCAAGATGGTGGTTGAAGGGAGGGCTCTTCTTACTTCCAGCAGGAGGTGGCCTGCCTTTCTCTCCCCTCAAGATGGTGGTTGAAGGGAGGGCTCTTCTTACTTCCAGCAGGAGGTGGCCTGCCTTTCTCTCCCCTCAAGACGGTGGTTGAAGGGAGGGCTCTTCTTGCCTCCAGCAGGAGGTGGCCTGCCTTTCTCTCCCCTCAAGATGGTGGTTGAAGGGAGGGCTCTTCTTGCTTCCAGCAGGAGGTGGCCTGCCTTTCTCTCCCCTCAAGATGGTGGTTGAAGGGAGGGCTCTTCTTGCTTCCAGCAGGAGGTGGCCTGCCTTTCTCTCCCCTCAAGATGGTGGTTGAAGGGAGGGCTCTTCTTGCTTCCAGCAGGAGGTGGCCTGCCTTTCTCTCCCCTCAAGATGGTGGTTGAAGGGAGGGCTCTTCTTGCTTCCAGCAGGAGGTGGCCTGCCTTTCTCTCCCCTCAAGATGGTGGTTGAAGGGAGGGCTCTTCTTGCTTCCAGCAGGAGGTGGCCTGCCTTTCTCTCCCCTCAAGATGGTGGTTGAAGGGAGGGCTCTTCCTGCTTCCAGCAGGAGGTGGCCTGCCTTTCTCTCCCCTCAAGATGGTGGTTGAAGGGAGGGCTCTTCTTGCTTCCAGCAGGAGGTGGCCTGCCTTTCTCTCCCCTCAAGATGGTGGTTGAAGGGAGGGCTCTTCTTGCTTCCAGCAGGAGGTGGCCTGCCTTTCTCTCCCCTCAAGATGGTGGTTGAAGGGAGGGCTCTTCTTGCTTCCAGCAGGAGGTGGCCTGCCTTTCTCTCCCCTCAAGATGGTGGTTGAAGGGAGGGCTCTTCTTGCTTCCAGCAGGAGGTGGCCTGCCTTTCTCTCCCCTCAAGATGGTGGTTGAAGGGAGGGCTCTTCTTACTTCCAGCAGGAGGTGGCCTGCCTTTCTCTCCCCTCAAGACGGTGGTTGAAGGGAGGGCTCTTCTTGCCTCCAGCAGGAGGTGACCTGCCTTTCTCTCCCCTCAAGATGGTGGTTGAAGGGAGGGCTCTTCCTGCTTCCAGCAGGAGGTGGCCTGCCTTTCTCTCCCCTCAAGATGGTGGTTGAAGGGAGGGCTCTTCTTGCTTCCAGCAGGAGGTGGCCTGCCTTTCTCTCCCCTCAAGATGGTGGTTGAAGGGAGGGCTCTTCTTGCTTCCAGCAGGAGGTGGCCTGTCTTTCTCTCCCCTCAAGATGGTGGTTGAAGGGAGGGCTCTTCTTGCTTCCAGCAGGAGGTGGCCTGCATCTCTCTCCCCTCAAGATGGTGGTTGAAGGGAGGGCTCTTCTTGCTTCCAGCAGGAGGTGGCCTGTCTTTCTCTCCCCTCAAGATGGTGGTTGAAGGGAGGGCTCTTCTTGCTTCCAGCAGGAGGTGGCCTGCATCTCTCTCCCCTCAAGATGGTGGTTGAAGGGAGGGCTCTTCTTGCTTCCAGCAGGAGGTGGCCTGTCTTTCTCTCCCCTCAAGATGGTGGTTGAAGGGAGGGCTCTTCTTGCTTCCAGCAGGAGGTGGCCTGCCTTCCTCTCCCCTCAAGATGGTGGTTGAAGGGAGGGCTCTTCTTGCTTCCAGCAGGAGGTGGCCTGCCTTTCTCTCCCCTCAAGATGGTGGTTGAAGGGAGGGTTCTTCTTGCTTCCAGCAGGAGGTGGCCTGCCTTCCTCTCCCCTCAAGATGGTGGTTGAAGGGAGGGCTCTTCTTGCTTCCAGCAGGAGGTGGCCTGCCTTTCTCTCCCCTCAAGATGGTGGTTGAAGGGAGGGCTCTTCTTGCTTCCAGCAGGAGGTGGCCTGCCTTCCTCTCCCCTCAAGATGGTGGTTGAAGGGAGGGCTCTTCTTGCTTCCAGCAGGAGGTGGCCTGCCTTTCTCTCCCCTCAAGATGGTGGTTGAAGGGAGGGCTCTTCTTGCTTCCAGCAGGAGGTGGCCTGCCTTTCTCTCCCCTCAAGATGGTGGTTGAAGGGAGGGCTCTTCTTGCTTCCAGCAGGAGGTGGCCTGCATCTCTCTCCCCTCAAGATGGTGGTTGAAGGGAGGGCTCTTCTTGCTTCCAGCAGGAGGTGGCCTGCCTTTCTCTCCCCTCAAGATGGTGGTTGAAGGGAGGGTTCTTCTTGCTTCCAGCAGGAGGTGGCCTGCCTTTCTCTCCCCTCAAGATGGTGGTTGAAGGGAGGGCTCTTCTTGCTTCCAGCAGGAGGTGGCCTGCCTTTCTCTCCCCTCAAGATGGTGGTTGAAGGGAGGGCTCTTCTTGCTTCCAGCAGGAGGTGGCCTGCATCTCTCTCCCCTCAAGATGGTGGTTGAAGGGAGGGCTCTTCTTGCTTCCAGCAGGAGGTGGCCTGCCTTTCTCTCCCCTCAAGATGGTGGTTGAAGGGAGGGCTCTTCTTGCTTCCAGCAGGAGGTGGCCTGCATCTCTCTCCCCTCAAGATGGTGGTTGAAGGGAGGGCTCTTCTTGCTTCCAGCAGGAGGTGGCCTGCCTTTCTCTCCCCTCAAGATGGTGGTTGAAGGGAGGGCTCTTCTTGCTTCCAGCAGGAGGTGGCCTGCCTTTCTCTCCCCTCAAGATGGTGGTTGAAGGGAGGGCTCTTCTTACTTCCAGCAGGAGGTGGCCTGCATCTCTCTCCCCTCAAGATGGTGGTTGAAGGGAGGGCTCTTCTTGCTTCCAGCAGGAGGTGGCCTGCCTTTCTCTCCCCTCAAGATGGTGGTTGAAGGGAGGGCTCTTCTTGCTTCCAGCAGGAGGTGGCCTGCCTTCCTCTCCCCTCAAGATGGTGGTTGAAGGGAGGGCTCTTCTTGCTTCCAGCAGGAGGTGGCCTGCCTTTCTCTCCCCTCAAGATGGTGGTTGAAGGGAGGGCTCTTCTTGCTTCCAGCAGGAGGTGGCCTGCCTTTCTCTCCCCTCAAGATGGTGGTTGAAGGGAGGGCTCTTCTTGCTTCCAGCAGGAGGTGGCCTGCCTTCCTCTCCCCTCAAGATGGTGGTTGAAGGGAGGGCTCTTCTTGCTTCCAGCAGGAGGTGGCCTGCCTTTCTCTCCCCTCAAGATGGTGGTTGAAGGGAGGGCTCTTCTTGCTTCCAGCAGAAGGTGGCCTGCATCTCTCTCCCCTCAAGATGGTGGTTGAAGGGAGGGCTCTTCTTGCTTCCAGCAGGAGGTGGCCTGCATCTCTCTCCCCTCAAGATGGTGGTTGAAGGGAGGGCTCTTCTTGCTTCCAGCAGGAGGTGGCCTGCCTTTCTCTCCCCTCAAGATGGTGGTTGAAGGGAGGGCTCTTCTTGCTTCCAGCAGAAGGTGGCCTGCCTTTCTCTCCCCTCAAGATGGTGGTTGAAGGGAGGGCTCTTCTTGCTTCCAGCAGAAGGTGGCCTGCCTTTCTCTCCCCTCAAGATGGTGGTTGAAGGGAGGGCTCTTCTTGCTTCCAGCAGGAGGTGGCCTGCCTTTCTCTCCCCTCAAGATGGTGGTTGAAGGGAGGGCTCTTCTTGCTTCCAGCAGGAGGTGGCCTGCATCTCTCTCCCCTCAAGATGGTGGTTGAAGGGAGGGCTCTTCTTGCTTCCAGCAGGAGGTGGCCTGCATCTCTCTCCCCTAAAGATGGTGGTTGAAGGGAGGGCTCTTCTTGCTTCCAGCAGGAGGTGGCCTGCCTTTCTCTCCCCTCAAGATGGTGGTTGAAGGGAGGGCTCTTCTTGCTTCCAGCAGGAGGTGGCCTGCATCTCTCTCCCCTCAAGATGGTGGTTGAAGGGAGGGCTCTTCTTGCTTCCAGCAGGAGGTGGCCTGCATCTCTCTCCCCTCAAGATGGTGGTTGAAGGGAGGGCTCTTCTTGCTTCCAGCAGGAGGTGGCCTGCCTTTCTCTCCCCTCAAGATGGTGGTTGAAGGGAGGGCTCTTCTTGCTTCCAGCAGGAGGTGGCCTGCCTTTCTCTCCCCTCAAGATGGTGGTTGAAGGGAGGGCTCTTCTTGCTTCCAGCAGGAGGTGGCCTGCCTTCCTCTCCCCTCAAGATGGTGGTTGAAGGGAGGGCTCTTCTTGCTTCCAGCAGGAGGTGGCCTGCCTTCCTCTCCCCTCAAGATGGTGGTTGAAGGGAGGGCTCTTCTTGCTTCCAGCAGGAGGTGGCCTGCCTTCCTCTCCCCTCAAGATGGTGGTTGAAGGGAGGGCTCTTCTTGCTTCCAGCAGGAGGTGGCCTGCCTTTCTCTCCCCTCAAGATGGTGGTTGAAGGGAGGGCTCTTCTTGCTTCCAGCAGGAGGTGGCCTGCCTTTCTCTCCCCTCAAGATGGTGGTTGAAGGGAGGGCTCTTCTTGCTTCCAGCAGGAGGTGGCCTGCCTTTCTCTCCCCTAAAGATGGTGGTTGAAGGGAGGGCTCTTCTTGCTTCCAGCAGGAGGTGGCCTGCCTTTCTCTCCCCTCAAGATGGTAGTTGAAGGGAGGGCTCTTCTTGCTTCCAGCAGAAGGTGGCCTGCCTTTCTCTCCCCTCAAGATGGTGGTTGAAGGGAGGGCTCTTCTTGCTTCCAGCAGGAGGTGGCCTGCCTTTCTCTCCCCTCAAGATGGTGGTTGAAGGGAGGGCTCTTCTTGCTTCCAGCAGGAGGTGGCCTGCCTTTCTCTCCCCTCAAGATGGTGGTTGAAGGGAGGGCTCTTCTTGCTTCCAGCAGGAGGTGGCCTGCCTTTCTCTCCCCTCAAGATGGTGGTTGAAGGGAGGGCTCTTCTTGCTTCCAGCAGGAGGTGGCCTGCCTTTCTCTCCCCTCAAGATGGTGGTTGAAGGGAGGGCTCTTCTTGCTTCCAGCAGGAGGTGGCCTGCCTTTCTCTCCCCTCAAGATGGTGGTTGAAGGGAGGGCTCTTCTTGCTTCCAGCAGGAGGTGGCCTGCCTTTCTCTCCCCTCAAGATGGTGGTTGAAGGGAGGGCTCTTCTTGCTTCCAGCAGGAGGTGGCCTGCCTTTCTCTCCCCTCAAGATGGTGGTTGAAGGGAGGGCTCTTCTTGCTTCCAGCAGGAGGTGGCCTGCATCTCTCTCCCCTCAAGATGGTGGTTGAAGGGAGGGCTCTTCTTGCTTCCAGCAGGAGGTGGCCTGCCTTTCTCTCCCCTCAAGATGGTGGTTGAAGGGAGGGCTCTTCTTGCTTCCAGCAGGAGGTGGCCTGCATCTCTCTCCCCTCAAGATGGTGGTTGAAGGGAGGGCTCTTCTTGCTTCCAGCAGGAGGTGGCCTGCCTTTCTCTCCCCTCAAGATGGTGGTTGAAGGGAGGGCTCTTCTTGCTTCCAGCAGGAGGTGGCCTGCATCTCTCTCCCCTCAAGATGGTGGTTGAAGGGAGGGCTCTTCTTGCTTCCAGCAGGAGGTGGCCTGCCTTTCTCTCCCCTCAAGATGGTGGTTGAAGGGAGGGCTCTTCTTGCTTCCAGCAGGAGGTGGCCTGCCTTTCTCTCCCCTCAAGATGGTGGTTGAAGGGAGGGCTCTTCTTGCTTCCAGCAGGAGGTGGCCTGCCTTTCTCTCCCCTCAAGATGGTGGTTGAAGGGAGGGCTCTTCTTGCTTCCAGCAGGAGGCGGCCTGCCTTTCTCTCCCCTCAAGATGGTGGTTGAAGGGAGGGCTCTTCTTGCTTCCAGCAGGAGGTGGCCTGCATCTCTCTCCCCTCAAGATGGTGGTTGAAGGGAGGGCTCTTCTTGCTTCCAGCAGGAGGTGGCCTGCCTTTCTCTCCCCTCAAGATGGTGGTTGAAGGGAGGGCTCTTCTTGCTTCCAGCAGAAGGTGGCCTGCCTTTCTCTCCCCTCAAGATGGTGGTTGAAGGGAGGGCTCTTCTTGCTTCCAGCAGAAGGTGGCCTGCCTTTCTCTCCCCTCAAGATGGTGGTTGAAGGGAGGGCTCTTCTTGCTTCCAGCAGGAGGTGGCCTGCCTTTCTCTCCCCTCAAGATGGTGGTTGAAGGGAGGGCTCTTCTTGCTTCTAGCAGGAGGTGGCCTGCATCTCTCTCCCCTCAAGATGGTGGTTGAAGGGAGGGCTCTTCTTGCTTCCAGCAGGAGGTGGCCTGCCTTTCTCTCCCCTCAAGATGGTGGTTGAAGGGAGGGCTCTTCTTGCTTCCAGCAGGAGGTGGCCTGCCTTTCTCTCCCCTCAAGATGGTGGTTGAAGGGAGGGCTCTTCTTGCTTCCAGCAGGAGGTGGCCTGCCTTCCTCTCCCCTCAAGATGGTGGTTGAAGGGAGGGCTCTTCTTGCTTCCAGCAGGAGGTGGCCTGCCTTCCTCTCCCCTCAAGATGGTGGTTGAAGGGAGGGCTCTTCTTGCTTCCAGCAGGAGGTGGCCTGCCTTCCTCTCCCCTCAAGATGGTGGTTGAAGGGAGGGCTCTTCTTGCTTCCAGCAGGAGGTGGCCTGCCTTTCTCTCCCCTCAAGATGGTGGTTGAAGGGAGGGCTCTTCTTGCTTCCAGCAGGAGGTGGCCTGCCTTTCTCTCCCCTCAAGATGGTAGTTGAAGGGAGGGCTCTTCTTGCTTCCAGCAGAAGGTGGCCTGCCTTTCTCTCCCCTCAAGATGGTGGTTGAAGGGAGGGCTCTTCTTGCTTCCAGCAGGAGGTGGCCTGCCTTTCTCTCCCCTAAAGATGGTGGTTGAAGGGAGGGCTCTTCTTGCTTCCAGCAGGAGGTGGCCTGCCTTTCTCTCCCCTCAAGATGGTAGTTGAAGGGAGGGCTCTTCTTGCTTCCAGCAGAAGGTGGCCTGCCTTTCTCTCCCCTCAAGATGGTGGTTGAAGGGAGGGCTCTTCTTGCTTCCAGCAGGAGGTGGCCTGCCTTTCTCTCCCCTCAAGATGGTGGTTGAAGGGAGGGCTCTTCTTGCTTCCAGCAGGAGGTGGCCTGCCTTTCTCTCCCCTCAAGATGGTGGTTGAAGGGAGGGCTCTTCTTGCTTCCAGCAGGAGGTGGCCTGCCTTTCTCTCCCCTCAAGATGGTGGTTGAAGGGAGGGCTCTTCTTGCTTCCAGCAGGAGGTGGCCTGCCTTTCTCTCCCCTCAAGATGGTGGTTGAAGGGAGGGCTCTTCTTGCTTCCAGCAGGAGGTGGCCTGCCTTTCTCTCCCCTCAAGATGGTGGTTGAAGGGAGGGCTCTTCTTGCTTCCAGCAGGAGGTGGCCTGCCTTTCTCTCCCCTCAAGATGGTGGTTGAAGGGAGGGCTCTTCTTGCTTCCAGCAGGAGGTGGCCTGCCTTTCTCTCCCCTCAAGATGGTGGTTGAAGGGAGGGCTCTTCTTGCTTCCAGCAGGAGGTGGCCTGCATCTCTCTCCCCTCAAGATGGTGGTTGAAGGGAGGGCTCTTCTTGCTTCCAGCAGGAGGTGGCCTGCCTTTCTCTCCCCTCAAGATGGTGGTTGAAGGGAGGGCTCTTCTTGCTTCCAGCAGGAGGTGGCCTGCATCTCTCTCCCCTCAAGATGGTGGTTGAAGGGAGGGCTCTTCTTGCTTCCAGCAGGAGGTGGCCTGCCTTTCTCTCCCCTCAAGATGGTGGTTGAAGGGAGGGCTCTTCTTGCTTCCAGCAGAAGGTGGCCTGCCTTTCTCTCCCCTCAAGATGGTGGTTGAAGGGAGGGCTCTTCTTGCTTCCAGCAGGAGGTGGCCTGCATCTCTCTCCCCTCAAGATGGTGGTTGAAGGGAGGGCTCTTCTTGCTTCCAGCAGGAGGTGGCCTGCCTTTCTCTCCCCTCAAGATGGTGGTTGAAGGGAGGGCTCTTCTTGCTTCCAGCAGGAGGTGGCCTGCCTTTCTCTCCCTTCAAGATGGTGGTTGAAGGGAGGGCTCTTCTTGCTTCCAGCAGAAGGTGGCCTGCCTTTCTCTCCCCTCAAGATGGTGGTTGAAGGGAGGGCTCTTCTTGCTTCCAGCAGGAGGTGGCCTGCCTTTCTCTCCCCTCAAGATGGTGGTTGAAGGGAGGGCTCTTCTTGCTTCCAGCAGGAGGTGGCCTGCCTTTCTCTCCCCTCAAGATGGTGGTTGAAGGGAGGGCTCTTCTTGCTTCCAGCAGGAGGTGGCCTGCATCTCTCTCCCCTCAAGATGGTGGTTGAAGGGAGGGCTCTTCTTGCTTCCAGCAGGAGGTGGCCTGCCTTTCTCTCCCCTCAAGATGGTGGTTGAAGGGAGGGCTCTTCTTGCTTCCAGCAGGAGGTGGCCTGCCTTTCTCTCCCTTCAAGATGGTGGTTGAAGGGAGGGCTCTTCTTGCTTCCAGCAGAAGGTGGCCTGCCTTTCTCTCCCCTCAAGATGGTGGTTGAAGGGAGGGCTCTTCTTGCTTCCAGCAGGAGGTGGCCTGCCTTTCTCTCCCCTCAAGATGGTGGTTGAAGGGAGGGCTCTTCTTGCTTCCAGCAGGAGGTGGCCTGCCTTTCTCTCCCCTCAAGATGGTGGTTGAAGGGAGGGCTCTTCTTGCTTCCAGCAGAAGGTGGCCTGCCTTTCTCTCCCCTCAAGATGGTGGTTGAAGGGAGGGCTCTTCTTGCTTCCAGCAGGAGGTGGCCTGCATCTCTCTCCCCTCAAGATGGTGGTTGAAGGGAGGGCTCTTCTTGCTTCCAGCAGGAGGTGGCCTGCCTTTCTCTCCCCTCAAGATGGTGGTTGAAGGGAGGGCTCTTCTTGCTTCCAGCAGAAGGTGGCCTGCCTTTCTCTCCCCTCAAGATGGTGGTTGAAGGGAGGGCTCTTCTTGCTTCCAGCAGGAGGTGGCCTGCCTTTCTCTCCCCTCAAGATGGTGGTTGAAGGGAGGGCTCTTCTTGCTTCCAGCAGAAGGTGGCCTGCCTTTCTCTCCCCTCAAGATGGTAGTTGAAGGGAGGGCTCTTCTTGCTTCCAGCAGGAGGTGGCCTGCCTTTCTCTCCCCTCAAGATGGTAGTTGAAGGGAGGGCTCTTCTTGCTTCCAGCAGGAGGTGGCCTGCCTTTCTCTCCCCTGAAGATGGTGGTTGAAGGGAGGGCTCTTCTTGCTTCCAGCAGGAGGTGGCCTGCCTTTCTCTCCCCTCAAGATGGTGGTTGAAGGGAGGGCTCTTCTTGCTTCCAGCAGGAGGTGGCCTGCCTTTCTCTCCCCTCAAGACGGTGGTTGAAGGGAGGGCTCTTCTTGCTTCCAGCAGGAGGTGGCCTGCCTTCCTCTCCCCTCAAGATGGTGGTTGAAGGGAGGGCTCTTCTTGCTTCCAGCAGGAGGTGGCCTGCCTTTCTCTCCCCTCAAGATGGTGGTTGAAGGGAGGGCTCTTCTTGCTTCCAGCAGGAGGTGGCCTGCCTTCCTCTCCCCTCAAGATGGTGGTTGAAGGGAGGGCTCTTCTTGCTTCCAGCAGGAGGTGGCCTGCCTTCCTCTCCCCTCAAGATGGTGGTTGAAGGGAGGGCTCTTCTTGCTTCCAGCAGGAGGTGGCCTGCCTTTCTCTCCCCCTCAAGATGGTGGTTGAAGGGAGGGCTCTTCTTGCTTCCAGCAGGAGGTGGCCTGCCTTCCTCTCCCCTCAAGATGGTGGTTGAAGGGAGGGCTCTTCTTGCTTCCAGCAGGAGGTGGCCTGCCTTCCTCTCCCCTCAAGATGGTGGTTGAAGGGAGGGCTCTTCTTGCTTCCAGCAGGAGGTGGCCTGCCTTTCTCTCCCCTCAAGATGGTGGTTGAAGGGAGGGCTCTTCTTGCTTCCAGCAGGAGGTGGCCTGCCTTCCTCTCCCCTCAAGATGGTGGTTGAAGGGAGGGCTCTTCTGCTTCCAGCAGGAGGTGGCCTGCCTTCCTCTCCCCTCAAGATGGTGGTTGAAGGGAGGGCTCTTCTTGCTTCCAGCAGGAGGTGGCCTGCCTTTCTCTCCCCTCAAGATGGTGGTTGAAGGGAGGGCTCTTCTTGCTTCCAGCAGGAGGTGGCCTGCCTTCCTCTCCCCTCAAGATGGTGGTTGAAGGGAGGGCTCTTCTTGCTTCCAGCAGGAGGTGGCCTGCCTTCCTCTCCCCTCAAGATGGTGGTTGAAGGGAGGGCTCTTCTTGCTTCCAGCAGGAGGTGGCCTGCCTTCTCTCCCCTCAAGATGGTGGTTGAAGGGAGGGCTCTTCTTGCTTCCAGCAGGAGGTGGCCTGCCTTCCTCTCCCCTCAAGATGGTGGTTGAAGGGAGGGCTCTTCTTGCTTCCAGCAGGAGGTGGCCTGCCTTTCTCTCCCCTCAAGATGGTGGTTGAAGGGAGGGCTCTTCTTGCTTCCAGCAGGAGGTGGCCTGCCTTTCTCTCCCCTCAAGACGGTGGTTGAAGGGAGGGCTCTTCTTGCTTCCAGCAGGAGGTGGCCTGCCTTTCTCTCCCCTCAAGACGGTGGTTGAAGGGAGGGCTCTTCTTGCTTCCAGCAGGAGGTGGCCTGCCTTCCTCTCCCCTCAAGATTGGTGGTTGAAGGGAGGGCTCTTCTTGCTTCCAGCAGGAGGTGGCCTGCCTTTCTCTCCCATCAAGATAGTGGTTGAAGGGAGGGCTCTTCTTGCTTCCAGCAGGAGGTGGCCTGCCTTTCTCTCCCATCAAGATAGTGGTTGAAGGGAGGGCTCTTCTTGCTTCCAGCAGGAGGTGGCCTGCCTTTCTCTCCCATCAAGATAGTGGTTGAAGGGAGGGCTCTTCTTGCTTCCAGCAGGAGGTGGCCTGCCTTTCTCTCCCCTCAAGATAGTGGTTGAAGGGAGGGCTCTTCTTGCTTCCAGCAGGAGGTGGCCTGCCTTTCTCTCCCATCAAGATAGTGGTTGAAGGGAGGGCTCTTCTTGCTTCCAGCAGGAGGTGGCCTGCCTTCCTCTCCCCTCAAGATGGTGGTTGAAGGGAGGGCTCTTCTTGCTTCCAGCAGGAGGTGGCCTGCCTTTCTCTCCCCTCAAGATGGTGGTTGAAGGGAGGGCTCTTCTTGCTTCCAGCAGGAGGTGGCCTGCCTTTCTCTCCCCTCAAGACGGTGGTTGAAGGGAGGGCTCTTCTTGCTTCCAGCAGGAGGTGGCCTGCCTTCCTCTCCCCTCAAGATGGTGGTTGAAGGGAGGGCTCTTCTTGCTTCCAGCAGGAGGTGGCCTGCCTTTCTCTCCCATCAAGATAGTGGTTGAAGGGAGGGCTCTTCTTGCTTCCAGCAGGAGGTGGCCTGCCTTCCTCTCCCCTCAAGATGGTGGTTGAAGGGAGGGCTCTTCTTGCTTCCAGCAGGAGGTGGCCTGCCTTTCTCTCCCCTCAAGATGGTGGTTGAAGGGAGGGCTCTTCTTGCTTCCAGCAGGAGGTGGCCTGCCTTCCTCTCCCCTCAAGATGGTGGTTGAAGGGAGGGCTCTTCTTGCTTCCAGCAGGAGGTGGCCTGCCTTTCTCTCCCCTCAAGATGGTGGTTGAAGGGAGGGCTCTTCTTGCTTCCAGCAGGAGGTGGCCTGCCTTTCTCTCCCTTCAAGATGGTGGTTGAAGGGAGGGCTCTTCTTGCTTCCAGCAGAAGGTGGCCTGCCTTTCTCTCCCCTCAAGATGGTGGTTGAAGGGAGGGCTCTTCTTGCTTCCAGCAGGAGGTGGCCTGCATCTCTCTCCCCTCAAGATGGTGGTTGAAGGGAGGGCTCTTCTTGCTTCCAGCAGGAGGTGGCCTGCATCTCTCTCCCCTAAAGATGGTGGTTGAAGGGAGGGCTCTTCTTGCTTCCAGCAGGAGGTGGCCTGCCTTTCTCTCCCCTCAAGATGGTGGTTGAAGGGAGGGCTCTTCTTGCTTCCAGCAGGAGGTGGCCTGCCTTTCTCTCCCCTCAAGATGGTGGTTGAAGGGAGGGCTCTTCTTGCTTCCAGCAGGAGGTGGCCTGCCTTTCTCTCCCCTCAAGATGGTGGTTGAAGGGAGGGCTCTTCTTGCTTCCAGCAGGAGGTGGCCTGCATCTCTCTCCCCTAAAGATGGTGGTTGAAGGGAGGGCTCTTCTTGCTTCCAGCAGGAGGTGGCCTGCCTTTCTCTCCCCTCAAGATGGTGGTTGAAGGGAGGGCTCTTCTTGCTTCCAGCAGGAGGTGGCCTGCATCTCTCTCCCCTAAAGATGGTGGTTGAAGGGAGGGCTCTTCTTGCTTCCAGCAGGAGGTGGCCTGCCTTCCTCTCCCCTCAAGATGGTGGTTGAAGGGAGGGCTCTTCTTGCTTCCAGCAGGAGGTGGCCTGCCTTTCTCTCCCTTCAAGATGGTGGTTGAAGGGAGGGCTCTTCTTGCTTCCAGCAGGAGGTGGCCTGCCTTTCTCTCCCCTCAAGATGGTGGTTGAAGGGAGGGCTCTTCTTGCTTCCAGCAGGAGGTGGCCTGCCTTCCTCTCCCCTCAAGATGGTGGTTGAAGGGAGGGCTCTTCTTGCTTCCAGCAGGAGGTGGCCTGCCTTCCTCTCAAGATGGTGGTTGA